>CM030359.1:371105187-371490839 GCA_017893485.1 Hemerocallis citrina
ATGTTCTTCTGAATTCTTCTATTTTACTTATTGATTGAATCTAGTTGAATTGATATAGGTTTGTGATAACCACACTTGTTCTCGAAGTCTGAAAGCAGTCGACTGAGGTGAGAGCCAGTCGACTGACATACAGAACTTGAGATTTCAAGTTTGCATTATCATCTATCTGAATCTGTTATATGAGCATATTGAGACGACCCGTATCTCGTGCCCGTAACTAGTAACAAGGGAATCTTTAAGGGTTCTTGGTTCAATCAACTTAAGGGATCTAGATCTGATACCAATTTCTAGAACCTTGAGTGTTTGTTCGTTTCCACTGATCTTATGTTTTCCTTAAATACAACTTAGTAGATACCATGCTAAGGACTTAATGAAAGAAACGAATTAGAGTAGATACCATGCCTAATTCTTGGCCTAGGGAAACAATACTTTAAGGAGTAGATACCATGCCATTAAAGTGAACAAACATGAGTAATAAGAAGAAGTTCAGAAGGTGACTTAGCATTACTAACTATTGGTGGAGATCTAAACCCAACTATTTCATAAATACTTGTGATTCACATTTCTTAACTTAGTTTAATCTTTTCATTTCTTTTAGACTTTCAAAACAACTCTTAATGATTTTTATTCTTTTTATTGATTGGTAAGTTAAAGTCTACAATCTCTGTGGGATCGACCCTTGCTATTGCTACGCTTTGTCAAACGATTCGTGCACTTGCGAGGTTTTTATAATTTGTGTCTAGTTTTATCTATATATTTAGGAAACTAGATTTGCACAACAAGTTTTTGGCGCCGTTGCCGGAGATTGTTTAGTATTTTAACTTACAAATCAGTAAAATCTTTTTCTTTTTATTTTATTTTATTTCTTCTTCTTCTTTTATAACATTTTCTTTCAGGTTACATTCTGCACAGGCAGACCAGTCGACTGTCCCAAGGATCAGTCGACTGTCCAGAGGATTTTTCCAAAGAGCAACAATGGGTGAAAAATTTTTAAACCAAGTACCAATGCAAGACAAATTCATTCCTAAGAATATTGAGAACCCTTCTTGCATAGCTTTTCAACCCAAAGTCACAGGGAATATGCATCTATCACTTCAATTACTCAGCATGGTGCCCCACTTCTTTGGTAGAACAGACGAAGACCCGCATCTACATTTACAAGACTTATTTGATCTTTGCAGGACACAAAGCATCCAAGGGCTTACCTCTGAACAAATCAGGTTAATCTTGTTTCCTTTTTCTCTAAAACTTAATGCTAAGTTGTGGTATAATTCTTTGGAACCAGGATCAATTAATTCATGGGAGCAATTGGCGACAAAATTCTTGAAAGAGTTCTTTCCAGCCCAGAAAACCAGACAACTAAAAAGGGAGATTCTACTCTTCCAACAAAAGGATGACGATTTATTTTTCGAGGCATGGAAGGATTTCAAAAACAAGCTTTTCAAGTGTCCTTTGCACAACATACCTAAGGATGATCAGGTACAATCATTTTATGAGGGTTTAAATTACACTAACAAAGCAATTGTTGATTCAGCATGCAATGGAATGTTGATGAGGAAGAGTGCTGAGGAGGCCATAGAGTTATTTGAAGAACTCAGCGAGAACTCACAACAATTCTCCACAAGGAGGGGTCTTTCGAAAAAACAGGGAGTATACGAAATTTCTCATCATAATAACATGCAATTAGAAATGGAAACCATGAACAAAAAGATTGATATGCTTGTGAATTCAACGTTGGGTGGCGTAAAAAACCAACCAAAAGAAATTTGTGCAAATTGTTTTCAATCTAACCATACAACTAATTCATGTTCCATGTTTTCTTTCGCAGATCAGGAGCACACAAACTACGAAGAACAGGGAATGTACCCTCCTCAGAACAATTTTTTTTCAAACACGTATGACCCAGGGTGGCAAAACCATCAAGACAATCAATTCGCACCAGGGCATACACAGCAGTTCCAAGGTGGGAATGGGTATGATAAGCCAGCACAAGAACAGACGAAGTTGGATTTCGAATCCACCATTCTTCAATTACTCCAACAGCAACAACAAACAAGCAATCAACAAGGACAGGCCATTCAAAAATTGGAAATTCAAATTGGGCAAATTGCTCAGGAGATAAGTGAAAGAAAGGCAGGAGAATTCCCATCACAAACCATACCCAACCCTAGAGGACAAGAACAGCTCCAATCAAGGACAACACTAGAGGAAGAGATTGAGTTTACAATGTTTGATGCACCACAATTTCCACACGATGATCATGAATGTTATAATATTGATGTGGTTCAGGAAAGTTGTGACCAAACATTTCAGGAACATAGTGTTGATCCATTACAAGCAACAATTGCGCACCCTCCACTACTATCTCAAGATGAAATGGAATACGATGACTGGAGGATTGCAGAGACAGGACATCATCATGAAACTCCAGAGTCATATCCAGGTAAGCTTGCATCTGTATTTGAAGAGTTGGTATCTGATAACACTTGTGTGTTGCAGGACGAGTCGACTTATGAAGAGGAACAGTCGACTGAGGAAACATACAAGTCGACTGATGACCAGGACAAGTCGACTGCTACCAGGACATTAGAAGGGGTGCTGAAGCCACTATATGAACATCTGAAGCCACTACTTAATTATTTGGGGAAAAACCAGACATTACCTGTGACAGTTGCTGCAATGTTCAGGATAAACGAAGAAGCAAGGCTGCAGGGAGTCTTGCAAAATCACAAAGGTGCACTAAGGTGGACCCTGTTGGATCCTGTAGGCTAAGCAACAAACACTAGAGGGGGGGGTGAATAGTGTTTATAATAATAAATTGCGGAATAAGAAATTTCTCTCGGCACAGTCGACTTAGTGGGGAATCAGTCGACTGATATAGCCAAAATAAAATAAATTTAACCTCTCGAAACAGTCGACTGATAGATAATGCAGGCGACTGATGAGACAAAGAGAATAACTAATACGAGACTGATCAGTCGACTGATACGAAGCTGAGTCGACTGGCCAGACAAGTTTTGCAGAGTTTAATTGACCAAAAGTAAATGCAATCACAAGATAACCAATCACAGAGTACATAAGATGTATCCTGGTTCGGTCCTCCCGACCTACATCCAGTCCCCAAGTAACCCACTTGAGATTTCTACTATTCTTGAAAAAATTACAAGAATACCCTACGGCGTTACGACAACAACCTTGTCTAACCCGTAGTCCTTTCTCTCAACCAGAGAAAGCAGACCCACTCTACAACCTAGAGTGAAACGACACCGACTCTACAACCAAGAGTCACAAGACACTCTCCAACCGAGAGCAAGAGTACAAGAGGAATTTTACAATCAACCTATAGCCTTGTTGTTGTATGTGTTGATGCACGTGGCTAAAAGAATAGGTTGACTTCTATACTCAGTCCAAAGCGAATTCAATGCTATACTGGACTGAATGTAGAGAACCAAAGTGTGTGAACTTGAAAGCTTTGTTCTTTACAGAAAATCACTTAATTTGTTTTTCTCAAGAGTGCTTGAATGTATATTAGAAAGTCAAGTGAAGTTTTCTGTTTGAGAAGAGACTCTATATAAAGAGTTTTGATCTTCTGAACGTTGGAAAGCAGTTACATAACTGTCAACCAACGAATCAGACCGTTTAAGTTTGAAAAAAAAAATTTCGTTTTTGAAAAACAGAAAACGGTCAAAAACTCTTGAACAGTCGACTGGGTTGCCATATGAGTCGACTGATCAGAGTTTGAATAATTTTAAACAGTTTTGTACTAGGCAGTCGACTGGCAAGAGCTTAAGTCGACTGGTACTTAAATGTTAAAATTCTTCAAACTGTTTTGACTTATTTTTTGGGGGTTTTAAGAGACACACATGATGAGATTTTGAGTATGTGTGTGTGTGTGTGTGTTGACAAGGCTTTACATCATACTAAGACTCAACAAGAAATAAAATACAATATTTATAAAACATTTGAGCTTGGAGTCTTGAGTCTTGAGTCTTGAGTCTTGAGTTGAAACTTGATCCTTGTCTTCTTCATCTGTATCTGTTTGAGCTTGTCTGTTTGTTCAGCTAGAATTGTCTTTAGTCTCTGTCTTTAGTATCTTCACTGCAATGTTAGCTATAAAATATAAACACATGATGCACTGTGTTGTGATCATCAAAATCCAGAATCAACATTCTCCCCCTTTTTGATGATGACAACACAATAGCTGATAATAGTTTATAAACAGTCATACAAGCATAGATTTTAAACACTCCCCCTGTTAAAAGCACAATATGCATACACACCACTGATATACACAATATGAAAAAATCAGATATACAGACTGTATCAACAAAATACAGTCGACTGGAGAATAGAGCAGCTGACTGAACAGAACCTGCATACATTATTTCATAGATGCATTTTTCATAGCTGTAGTAGCATTATTTCATAGATGCATTTTTCATAGCTGTAGTAGCATCAGTCGACTATATTCTTGGTTAAGTTGACTGACCAGAGAAGTAATACTGAACAGGTGTCTCACAAATAAAGCATAGATCACAGAAATTACTGATAACATAACACAGAAATACAGAAACAACTACTTAACACAGAGAAACTATCTCTCCCCCTTTGTAATCATCAAAAACCATAAGATAACAAGATAATGCATTAAAAGAAAAAAGTTTAATACATAAAAAGGAAGTCCAGTGGAAAAAACAGATACATAAAAAGTACGAAAAAAAATCTTCAATCATCATCTTCGTCAGAATTTTCATCTTCATCTTGAGAAGGAGTAGGAAATTGATTAGTGAAGAGATGAGTGAGATGGGCTACCTCAGAACCAACTTGGTTTATTTGGGAACCAAGAGAGGAAAGATATCGATCGACTTGGACTGAATGATTAATGAGATAAGACACACAGTCATACATGGTTCTTGGATCATCATAATTGGCTTGAGGGAGAGGTGGATCATCAGAAGTAGAAGGCGGAGGAGCTCTAGGTCTAGAAGTTGAACCTAAAGGAGCTTGGGACATAGGAGGAGATCTAGGGGGTGATTGAGGAGGGGTATCAAGAAGTTTCATTCGTGCCAAACTAGCACGATCGAAACACTCATATCTAGAGACAACATGTGTCTCAGACTCAAGATCAACTTTATAAGCAATAAAGATTCTAGTGAGAAGACCACCAAAGGGTAAAAAGTGAGTATGATCTTGATTGAGTTTTGAAAAGATGACATGACCCCAATTAACAGCTATTCTACCAAAAATTGCATATATCGCTTTTTGTAACTCAGTAGAATATTGGTCATAACTCCCCTTTTTAGGAAGGATGTTATAGGCTAATATTCTACCAACAAGCTTAGCAATTGGTTGTAGATTTTTGCTTGTCATTGGTAGTCGAGAATTGGGTAAAAGGATTCTAGACAAAATAGAGGGATTATCTAACACAATGTCATCAAGAGGTGATCCGACATCATCAATACCCAAAATTTCATTAATCCTAGTCGGTGTGAGTTGCATTCTAATATTTTTCACCGATGACCGGATTAGGACTTCCCCATTCGGTCTTTGCACAATTCTCATATTTGTATAAAACAAATATATGAGTTGGGGATAGTAATTGGGTTGGTTAGATAATGATAAAAAGTCATAAAGACTACAATTTTGAAAAAGGGGAATGAGGTTAAAACGATCTAAATCATTGAAATTGACAAATCTTCCGGGGAAGATTTGAATAGTGCAAAATAAGTACCATCGATCAAGAAGATCGGGGCTCAAAAGGTATTGAGTGTACTCCTGTGTAGAGGAAGAACCCTCATGAGATCTTTTCGATCGTTTTGGAGCCATTAGGGTTTTGAAAAAGGAAACAAGAAGAGGAAAAGTTACCAAAATTGAAGAGAGATAGATACAAAACAGCAGTCGACTTGGCGGATTGGAGCTTCTTCTTCTTCTTCTTGCCTTAGGGTTTCCAAATTGTGGGTAAAAGTGAAAGAGAGTGGCTGTTAAGATGTAGTTTTAACTGAGAATAGACGGCTCAGATTCAATGTAAAGATATCAACGGCTGAGATCCTAAGTCACGGGTGAGGAATCAAAGGGTTTTATCTCAAAATTTTTGATGAAGACTCGCTGAAGACAGTTTATCTCGCGACAGTCGACTGGTAGAAGTTGATCAGTCGACTGAGTCGAGAGAGCATAAAACAGATATATCTATGAATCAGTCGACTGGTTTATGAACCAGGCGACTGGTTAGATGTATATGTTTATAAGGTAGTTCAGTCGACTTATACAAAAAAAATAGTCGACTTGACCGAAGCCATCTTCAACAAATATCGATAAAATCACAAATTCCAAGTTCTCTTCTTAACTTAATGAAAGTATCTTCTTTAAGGGGCTTGGTAAATATATCTGCTACTTGTTTATCAGTAGAGATAAAGTCTAAAGATATATCTCCTTTTAAAACATGATCACGTAGAAAATGATGTCGAATATCAATATGTTTCGTACGTGAATGTTGAATCGGATTTTTCGATAGATTAATTGCACTGGTATTATCACACATAATTGAGGGTTTCTCAAATGAAATACCATAATCTAATAGGGTTTGTTTCATCCACAAAATTTGTGCACATGCCAAACTTGCAGCGATATATTCAGCTTCTGTGGTTGATAGGGATACGGAGTTTTGCTTTTTACTGCACCAAGATACTAGGGAATGTCCCAAAAAATGACATGTACCACTAGTACTCTTGCGATCAGTTTTACTTCCAGCAAAATCGGCATCGCTATAAGACAAAAGTTGAAAGTTATCGGTGCGTGGATAAAATAAACCATATTCAGATGTGCCCTTAATATATCTTAAAATTCGTTTCACTGCTTTTAAATGAGATTCTTTAGGACTAGATTGATATCTAGCACATAAACATACGCTGAACATAATATCTGGTCTACTAGCAGTAATATATAAGAGTGAACCGATCATACCTCGATAGAGTTTTTGATCAACACTCTTACCTAATAAATCTTTATCAAGAGTAGTAGTAGTTGCCATAGGTGTGGATTTACTACTAGTACTATCCATGTGAAAACGTTTGAGTAATTCCTTTGCATATTTGCCTTGATTGATAAATATGCCATTTGAAGATTGTTTAATTTGCAATCCAAGGAAATAATTGAGTTCACCCATGTGACTCATCTCAAATTCATTTTTCATGGTATTAGCAAATTCTTGACATAGATTATTATTAGTAGAACCAAAAATTATATCATCAACATATATTTGTATGATTAAAATATCATCCTTAACTCTTTTGATAAACAAAGTAGTGTCTACTTTACCTATTTCAAATCATGTTTCTAAAAGAAAAGTTTTCAGACGATCATACCAAGCACGAGGTGCTTGTTTAAGACCGTATAAAGCCTTTTTCAATTTATAAACATGATTTGGAAATTGTTCATGTTCAAAACCTGGTGGTTGTTTAACATAAACATTTTCCTTAATAAACCCATTAAGAAAGGCACTTTTCACATCCATTTGATAAAGTATAAAATTCATAAAACAAGCAAAAGATAATAGAATACGAATAGACTCTAGTCTAGCAACAGGAGCATATGTTTCATCAAAATCTATACCTTCTTCTTGATTATATCCTTGGGCAACTAATCTAGCCTTGTTCCTTACAACCTGTCCTGATTCATCTAACTTATTCTTGAATACCCATTTGGTACCAATGATAGTCTGATCAGGAGGTCTAGGAACTAAATCCCATACATCATTCCTTATAAATTGGTTTAGTTCATCTTGCATGGCATTCATCCAATATTCATTCTCACAAGCTTCTTGTATATTTTTCGGTTCAAAATCCGACAAGAATGCTGTATGAGAAATCATATTAATATGTGAACGTGTCTGAATACCATGGGAGATGTCACCAATTATTAAGTCATGAGGATGATCTTTAACTTCAACAAATGATTTTGGTAAAGTTGAAGATATCTCAATCGGATCAGTCGACTTGACTTGTTCTTCAGTCGACTGTTTTAAGTCAGTCGACTTGGAGACTTTATCAGTCGACTTATCAGATAGATTAGTTTGCTCTAGGGATGTAATCACATTATCTAAAGGTGATAAATCAGTTTCATCATCCTTATTTAATGTTGATGAAGGTAAGGATTCATCGAATGTAACATGCATTGATTCTTC
This sequence comes from Hemerocallis citrina, assembly GCA_017893485.1. Classification (NCBI taxonomy): domain Eukaryota; kingdom Viridiplantae; phylum Streptophyta; class Magnoliopsida; order Asparagales; family Asphodelaceae; genus Hemerocallis; species Hemerocallis citrina. The sequence goes on from CM030359.1 coordinate 371,113,367, forward strand.
AATAGTCATAGTAGACTTATTGTAAATTCTATATGCTTTACTCCTATTTGAGTATCCTAAAAAGATACCCTCATTAGATCTAGGATCAAATTTGTCTAAATTATCTTTTGTGTTTAGAATAAAACACTTACAACCAAATGTTTTAAAGTAAGAAACTTTAGGAATTTTATTAAAAAATAGTTCGTAACAAGTCTTCTTTAGTTTTGGTCTTAGAAGAATTCTATTCAAAACATAACAAGCTGTAGCAACAGCTTCAGCCCAAAAATGCTTTGGTAGATTGCTTTCAACAAGCATAGTACGTGCGCATTCTTGCAAAGTCCTATTCTTTCTTTCAACCACACCATTTTGTGGTGAAGCTCTAGGAAATGCAAATGAATGTGTTATACCATTCTTGTTGCAATATTCTGTAAATGTTTCATTTTCAAATTCTCCACCATGATCACTTCTAATAGTGACTATGGTTAGAGATCTTTGATTTTGAACACGTTTACAAAAATGTGCAAATTCTTCAAAAGCATCATTTTTATGTTTTAAAAAGAATGTCCAAGTGAATCTTGAAAAATCATCTACTAAAACAAACACATATCTACTTTTATTTAAAGAAGCAACTCTAGTAGGACCAAATAAATCCATATGAATTAATTCCAGTGGCCTACTTGTAGAGATTACATCTTTTGTTTTAAAAGTGGATTTGATTTGTTTTCCTAGTTGACATGCATCACATAACTTATCCTTTTTAAAGGATAATTTTGGCAGTCCTTTAACTAGGTTATATTTAGATAATTTTGAGAGATTTTTCATGTTCACATGTCCGAATCTTCTATGCCATAACCAAGATTCATTGTTAGAGGCTATCAAACAAAAATCATTTGAAAAATCAATTGCATTCAAACATAATTCATAAATATTGTTTTTGCGAAAACCTTGAAAAACAACATTTTCCATAGTAGAATCATAAATTAAGCATGCATCTTTTTCAAAAACTATTTTATAACCTTTATCACACAATTGACTAATACTTAAGAGATTATGCTTTAAACCATTAACTAAAAGCACATTTTCTATAATAGGATTAGATATTTTACCGACCATGCCAATACCGATGACTTTGCCTTTGTTGTTATCCCCAAAGGTGACGGTTCCTCCATCTATATTTTGAATGGTAGATAGTAAGTTGGCATGCCCTGTCATGTGTTTTGAACATCCGCTGTCTAATATCCAGCGTTCTTTCTTGAGTACCTATAAAAAATTTGAGGTAAATATGGTACCCTTTTTATTGGGTCCAAAGCACATTAGTTTGGGGGAAACCAAACCCATGAAGAGTTTGATCTTCCTCCATAAGCAGGAATATAATTGGTAGAAGTACATACATTCAGCATATAAGAATTGATATAAGCAATTCTATCATTCTGATTAAGATTGACTGGAACCCATACTAGTTTGTTCTGTCCAGTCGACTTACCAGTGTTTCTCAGTCGACTGTTAGTGTACATCAGTCGACTGGTAGATCCACTAGGTCGACTTATAAGAGGTTTTGATCTCGTGGAATAAGATCCACTTTCTCTGGATAGGCGACTGGTGGTATGGTTCAGTCGACTTAACCGAACGTTAGTATCACTTTTATCATTGAATTTAACAACCTTTGGTTTTGAAAAGAAATCATATAACTTGTGTGTAACACTAGAAATAGATGCTGACTTATTCTTACTAGTGTTTAAAGCAGAAGATTCTTTTACAGAAGATTTCTTAAAACCAAGTCCAAATTTTTGACTAGACGTAACTTGATGATGAAGCATATCATTTAAATTCTCTTTACCTTTGTTAAACTTAGATACATTCTTTGAAATCTCTTCATAATTCTTTTTGAGAGTTTCAAGATCAGTATCTAGACTTGCAAGGCGAGAATTTAAGGATTTTACTTCCTTATCAAGGTTAAGATTTTCTTGATTAAGTGTTTGATTCACTTTCTCAAGATTCTTAACTCTAATCTTTTCTTTCTTTAACTCCTGAAATATTTCATTAAATGCATCAAGAAGATCTTCGGAATCATAATCATTACTTACATGCTCTTGTTGTGCAGCCATAAAACATACATTTGCCACTTCGTTATTTTCATCCGTTTCTTCTTCGGAAGACGAATCACTATCATCCCATGTGGCTTGATACGCCTTTTTGTTCTTGGCAAATTTGTTCTTTGGATATTTGTCCTTTTTGAAGTTAGATGTTTTTCCCTTGTTTTTTGCATTTTCCAAGGGACAATCTTTCTTCATGTGACCAATTTTATTGCACCTGAAACATGTAGGAGGATCATTAGTATCTTTATTCTTAGAATGAAACTTACCCTTCTTTAAGAACTTCTTGAATCTCCGAGTGAACATTGCTATTTCTTCTTCATCTTCTTCCTCATCTTCTGAATCAGTCATGGCTTTAAAAGCCAACGATTTCTTCTTTGCTTGGTGTGACTCAGTATCTTTCTTTCGATCTTCAAGTTGGACCTCATATGCCATGAGATTACCAACAAGATTCTCGAGAGTAAGTGTTGACAAGTCATTCGCCTCTTCTATTGCTGTGGTTTTCTTTTCCCATTCTGGAGTGAGTGCTCGTAGGACTTTTCTGACCATCTCTGCTTGGGTATAAGTCTTTCCAAGTGCCACAAGAGAGTTGGTAATGTCTGTGAATCTTGTAATCATCTCAGACACAGTCTCATTGTCCTTCATTCTGAACATTTCAAACCTGTGAACAAGAACAGAAATTTTAGATTCCTTTACTTTATTTGTTCCTTCATGTGTTACCTCGAGTGTATGCCAAATTTGATATGCTGTTGTAGCATTGGATACACGGTTGAATTCTTCCTTCGTCAGTGCACAGAATAAAGCATTCATTGCTTTGGCATTGTTCATAGTCTGACTCTTTTGATCATCATTCCATTGTGCATATGGAATGGTAGGGGCAGTATGTTCCGTCTCTGTCATTTGCCATATCTCGTAGTTGATTGATTGGAGATAGATTCGCATTCGGCACTTCCAATAGTTGTAGTTTGTTCCATCAAATAGTGGTGGTCGTTGTGTAGATTGTCCTTCATGGTACTGATTAGTATTTGATGTAGTTGCCATTGCCTGTAACCTTGCTCTGATACCAAGTGTTGGATCCTGTAGGCTAAGCAACAAACACTAGAGGGGGGGGGGGGGGTGAATAGTGTTTATAATAATAAATTGCGGAATAAGAAATTTCTCTCGGCACAGTCGACTTAGTGGGGAATCAGTCGACTGATATAGCCAAAATAAAATAAATTTAACCTCTCAAAACAGTCGACTGATAGATAATGCAGGCGACTGATGAGACAAAGAGAATAACTAATACAAGACTGATCAGTCGACTGATACGAAGCTGAGTCGACTGGCCAGACAAGTTTTGCAGAGTTTAATTGACCAAAAGTAAATGCAATCACAAGATAACCAATCACAGAGTACACAAGATGTATCCTGGTTCGATCCTCCCGACCTACATCCAGTCCCCAAGCAACCCACTTGAGATTTCCACTATTCTTGAAAAAATTACAAGAATACCCTACGGCGTTACGACAACAACCTTGTCTAACCCGTAGTCCTTTCTCTCAACCAGAGAAAGCAGACCCACTCTACAACCTAGAGTGAAACGACACCGACTCTACAACCAAGAGTCACAAGACACTCTCCAACCGAGAGCAAGAGTACAAGAGGAATTTTACAATCAACCTATAGCCTTGTTGTTGTATGTGTTGATGCACGTGGCTAAAAGAATAGGTTGACTTCTATACTCAGTCCAAAGCGAATTCAATGCTATACTGGACTGAATGTAGAGAACCAAAGTGTGTGAACTTGAAAGCTTTGTTCTTTACAGAAAATCACTTAATTTGTTTTTCTCAAGAGTGCTTGAATGTATATTAGAAAGTCAAGTGAAGTTTTCTGTTTGAAAAGAGACTCTATATAAAGAGTTTTGATCTTCTGAACGTTGGAAAGCAGTTACATAACTGTCAACCAACGAATCAGACCGTTTAAGTTTGAAAAAAAAAATTCGTTTTTGAAAAACAGAAAACGGTCAAAAACTCTTGAACAGTCGACTGGGTTGCCATATGAGTCGACTGATCAGAGTTTGAATAATTTTAAACAGTTTTGTACTAGGCAGTCGACTGGCAAGAGCTTAAGTCGACTGGTACTTAAATGTTAAAATTCTTCAAACTGTTTTGACTTATTTTTTGGGGGTTTTAAGAGACACACATGATGAGATTTTGAGTATGTGTGTGTGTGTGTGTGTTGACAAGGCTTTACATCATACTAAGACTCAACAAGAAATAAAATACAATATTTATAAAACATTTGAGCTTGGAGTCTTGAGTCTTGAGTCTTGAGTCTTGAGTTGAAACTTGATCCTTGTCTTCTTCATCTGTATCTGTTTGAGCTTGTCTGTTTGTTCAGCTAGAATTGTCTTTAGTCTCTGTCTTTAGTATCTTCACTGCAATGTTAGCTGTAAAATATAAACACATGATGCACTGTGTTGTGATCATCAAAATCCAGAATCAACAGACCCTTGCAGACAAGCTTATGTCAAGATGGTACGGTCCAGACATTGTTGCAGAGGTTTCCCCACATAGAGCGTTGACGAAAAAAATCAAACGTTCAAGGTGAATGGGCAGAGGGGGAAGCCTTCTAAAAGGATGAGTTGTGAGCCGCGAGTCATTCAATACATGGCACAACTCATCAAGTCTAGCTGAAGACAAGAAACACAGCGCTTATTGGGAGGCAACCCAATTTTTCAGGGGAGTATTTACACTTTCCCTTTATTTTCTTTCAGTTATTCATTAGTATTTTTCTTTGAGTTATTATTTATTTTTCTCTCCTTACTAGATGTGACATATGCCTATTTTTAAATTTTCTTTCGAACATTGAGGACAATGTTCCATCTAAGTTTGGGGGTATTAGGGGTATTTAGTTATATAGAGTCTTTTGAATTTTTTTTTTAGGATAAACAATTTCTTATAAAGTAAGAAGAAGGATACTTATTTACTTTAGGATTGTTGAGTTCCATAAATTCCCTACAAAATTATATGAGTCATGCAATTATACATAATAAACAAATGTGATGCTTTTTCTGGTTATTATTCCCTTTAGATCTAGTCCTAAATTGAGTTTAAGTAAATAGAGTGATAAAAATATATATATATATATATATATATATATATATACTTGAATAAAGTCAATCTACTCCAATGTTTTGAGTGCTTAGTAACTAGGGGTATTCATCACAAATGTTTACCTTTACGTCAAACGGCAACTTGAAATATGAGTATGCAAAGCACTTTAGAGTTTGTGGCTCGCTGAGTAACCGGGTGGATTCATCACAAATGTTTCGCATTCGCGTAAAAAGGCAAGTGACAACTTTAGAGAAGCGACTAAAAAAAAAAAAAAAAAAAAAAAAAAAACTCTAGTTTGCTACTCGGTTTGTAGTAGAGAAAAGGGGATAATCACAGATTGAGTAATTACATACTATAACTATAATTAATTGCATGACAAGTATGGTTGAGTTTGGAGTTATGAATAAACAATTGCACTAGAGAAAGTGGGTATGTTTAATTTTACTTTATCTGAAATTGTTTATACTTTTCTATGTTGATGCCCACATAATAAGAACTCTTGGTGGTTGAGGCTGTTATTATTATTATACCCTTGTTCATAATTCTAGTTTGCTTGAGGACAAGCAAAAATCTAAGTTTGGGGGTATTTGATGAACACAAGAATATTCACATTTAGGAGCAATAATCTTATTATAAATGCACATGTAAAAGCTCTATATGTGGTATTTAACTCTTATTTTCTCTTTTCAATAGGAAATAACCAAAAGCAGCAAAACGAAGCAGATTCCAGACGAATACAGACTGAGAAATAATATACAGGGAACTGCAGAAGCAACAGTCGACTGGCTCTTCAGCAGTCGACTAGACAGAGAGTTTGCTAAGCTTCGGTACAGTCGACTTCCCCAAACACCAGTCGACTTGACCGAGAAATCGTGAAGCCACAGATGTCTCAGAGACCAGTCGACTTATATCCAAGGCAGTCGACTGGTGCGCGGCGGAGTAAACAGATCAGATATTCGAAGATTCATCCAAATCTAATTTCAAATCTATCTGAATCCAGATTTATGCAAATCAAATCTAGAGACTGGGGATTTCCAAGAGCACGTGGTTAACAGATAAGGAAGGAAAGAAGAAAAGAGAAAGAGATAAATCATCAAATCAAACAAAGAAGGATTTTCCTGAAAAAGGGGAAACCCTAATTCTTCAGCTGTGCTCTATAAATACCAGAAGAGAAGCATTATTCGCGAGGCATCTATCATCTTTTTCTCTGGGAAGCGACTTAATCACAAGAGTTTCTGCGCATTCAAGTCATCAACAAGGGGCATCATTCTATCCGCATCGAAGAAAGAAAGAAGAGATCCAGTATTCAAAGGCAGTCGACTGTGTGACAGCCAGTCGACCTTATTGCCGGACTCCATTAGTTTATTTCTCTTCTCTTTAGTCTTTAATGTTGATCATGTATTTGAACTTGTTGATTAATAAAAATATTATTATGTGGAACTAAAATTTCATAGTTGGGTAGATTGAAGCCGTAGTTATGTAGTACTATGTTCTTCTGAATTCTTCTATTTTACTTATTGATTGAATCTAGTTGAATTGATATAGGTTTGTGATAACCACACTTGTTCTCGAAGTCTGAGAGCAGTCGACTGAGGTGAGAGCCAGTCGACTGACATACAGAACTTGAGATTTCAAGTTTGCATTATCATCTATCTGAATCTGTTATATGAGCATATTGAGACGACCCGTATCTCGTGCCCGTAACTAGTAACAAGGGAATCTTGAAGGGTTCTTGGTTCAATCAACTTAAGGGATCTAGATCTGATACCAATTTCTAGAACCTTGAGTGTTTGTTCGTTTCCACTGATCTTATGTTTTCCTTAAATACAACTTAGTAGATACCATGCTAAGGACTTAATGAAAGAAACGAATTAGAGTAGATACCATGCCTAATTCTTGGCCTAGGGAAACAATACTTTAAGGAGTAGATACCATGCCCTTAAAGTGAACAAACATGAGTAATAAGAAGAAGTTCAGAAGGTGACTTAGCATTACTAACTATTGGTGGAGATCTAAACCCAACTATTTCATAAATACTTGTGATTCACATTTCTTAACTTAGTTTAATCTTTTCATTTCTTTTAGACTTTCAAAACAACTCTTAATGATTTTTATTCTTTTTATTGATTGGTAAGTTAAAGTCTACAATCTCTGTGGGATCGACCCTTGCTATTGCTACGCTTTGTCAAACGATTCGTGCACTTGCGAGGTTTTTATAATTTGTGTCTAGTTTTATCTATATATTTAGGGAACTAGATTTGCACAACAACTGGGAATGGGTCCTTTATAATTGTACTAATGGTGATTTGGTTATCCACTGTCCTTCATCCAAGATCTTAGAGGACCTCATATCTAACTCATCCTTAGCCATCGGCAACATTTCTCTCTCTGTTAGGCAATGGGTTAAGATTCCTTCGTCTCCCTCTGGTATCGGATCATCTGAAATCAAAGTGTCTCTGGTCGGACTTCCACCGTTTTGTGATTCGATCCGCCATGTTGGGGAGATGGCGAAGTGCATTGGAGAGGTTGTTAAAATCATTTCCAAAGCCAGATTGGCTTCTGGCAGCTTGCAGATAAAGGCCATCTTTCGCTGCCCCCCCCCCTCCGACTCGTATTGAAGCTTTTTGTCTCACCGATGGTTACTCTTCATTTACCGTATCTGTGCATTATCATGAAGTTTCTCCTGCTGCTCAGCGCACTTCTAATACTCTCTCCAAACAACTACCTTTGGAATCCGACCTCTCAGCGTCTTTCCATCCGGGAGCCTCTTCATCTGCTAAGCCTAGAGTTCCCAAGGCGAAGGTGAGCTCTGCTGGGGATTTCCGTAGCAAACCCCCCACTCCTTACAAGCCTCCGACTCACCTTCCTAGCTCTAAAATCTCTCCTTATAAATCTCCTAACCTGGTTTGGATTAACCCAGAGCGCCACAGTGTAATAGCTAATTCTAGTATGACCACATCGGTATCTCCTTCTCCCTCTCAAACCAATCGGCCAATCTTCTCCAATGTTTCTACTGAGGTTGAATTGCCATCTCCCTCTAGTAAGGCTAAGGGTTCTTCATCCCAATGGCCTAAGTGGGAAGGTTACCCCAACTTTGCATCTGATTGGGAACAATTCCAACAGTTAGCGCATTTTCCTACGCCGAAAAAGTTGGATCCTGCCTTATCTCCTTCCAAGATTTCCTCCAAATCTACTGTCAAAGGCTCAGATTGGACCGACCTCTTATCGGAGGAGGTAGCGGAGTTGGCGCAGGGCCAACCTAAGAAGGTACACAATATGTTTTTAGTTTCGTTCTCTTCATTGAATTATTACATTATTTCTGTTTGTGTTTTTAAGCTTGTTCATGTGAGTTTCAATTACCTTTATTGTTCCATTATTCATTGTGCGAGATTCAACTGTGGGATCGATCCTTTTATTTCTGTATCCCTTAGATGGATCTCCACTCCCATCGCTGTGAAAGCACGAGAATTAATGGTATCACGCTCTTTCTATCCTACTAAGTCCGCTACCTCCTCGTCCAACCTTTCTGTTGATTTGGACGAGGTTTCTTTTTCCTCTCCCTTTCCCACTATTGTGGATTCTTCTCTGGAACACTCTTTCTCCTCTCAGGAGAAGAGTGCTTCAGTGCCCATTGCCCCTCCTTCCTCGCTCTCAAAATAAAGGTTCAAAAGGTCTAGTGCTCGTCTTTTAGCTAAAAAATCCTTTCTGGTAGAGCCCGCAGGCTCGTCTGGCCACTGTAACAAGTCTGACTCTTCTCTTCAGCAGCTCTCACCTAATCATTCTGCTCTGATCCCTTATAACCAGCTAGGCTCCATTTACGTTCCAATTTTTGACTCGTTGTCCAACTCTGAGTTGGCAGCTTCAACTCAACACCTCGGTTTCCTCATTGACCCTTCTGACTCTCCTCGTCTCCTCTCTCTTAGGAGGCAAGAATTTTCGAGAGTTCTGGAGTGCCGTCTCTTTAATGATTAGCATTTCCTGGAACATCCGTGGTCTGCATTGCCCTTCTAAGCAAAGGGCGATTTTTGATATAATTTCTTCCTCTCGTTGCGACCTTATATCCATCCAAGAGTCCAAGTTGGATTCTCCGACCCACACTATCTATCGCTCTTTGGGTGGGTCCATTATTTCCAAATGGATCTCACTGGATGCTATTGGATCTAAAGGTGGGATCCTCCTTGGCTTTAAGGAAGCTATTTTCTCTCTGGTTTCGGTTCATCGACTGAATTTCTTCCTTATCGTTAAGCTCCATTGGTCCCTTTTCGATTGCCCCCTTACAGTTATTTCGGTTTACGGTCCGTCTACTTTCGATAGACGCCCTCTTTTTTGGCATGAATTTCTCTCATTACAGCAATTTTCATCCGATCTCTGTTTCTTTTGTGGAGATTTTAACGTAACGAGGTTCAGTTCTGAACGATCGAACCCGGCTTCCTCTTTCTCCCAAGCTTGCATGTTCAATGACTGTATCCGTGATCTCCAGTTATTGGACCTTCCGATTTCAGGGCGATCTTTCACTTGGTCAAACCAACGTGAGATCCCCTCGTTTGCCAAGCTTGATCGCTTTCTAGTGTCGCAGAGCTGGATGGCACGTTTTTACCAATCGTTTGTCCAGGCTTTCCCTAACCCCTCCTCGGACCATGTACCAATCTTGCTCAATTCCAATTTTCATTTCCGTTACCAACACAAATTTCGATTCGAAAAATTCTGGTTACAGGATCAGCTTTTCATCAACCTAGTTTCTGAATGCCTTGCTGTCGTCTCCGAATCTTCTGGGCTGGGCAATATTCTTCTAAAACTGCATGCCATCAAGCATGGATGCAAAATTTGGCATTATGAGAGGCAACGTAATACCAATTTTCTCAAGGATTTCCTTTTGCAATCCATTGCGTCCATCGACAAGATGGAAGAACTGGGGCCTTTATCCGAATCTTGTCGATCGGAACGCCTTTCTTGCAAGCAAGAGTACACGGACATCCTCCATCAAGACCATATTAAATGGGCCCAAAGGGCCCGGGTCAAATGGATGAAGGAGGGTGACGCGAACACTGCTTTTTTCCATCAGTTTGCTTCTCTTAGACAACGTTGCAACCGTATTTCTTCATTAACTGCTCAGGGAGTAGATCTGAATACTGATGAATCCATTCATCGGGAATTCCTCTCTTTTTATAAGAACCTTATAGGGACCAGGAAACACCGTGCGTTGGAACTCGATTGGGCCCGTCTTTATGGCAACCAAGATCTCGATCTCTCCTCTCTCGAGGTTCCTTTCTCCATGGAGGAGATTAAATCAGCTGTTTTCGCCTTAAAAAGTGATTCGGCTCCTGGGCCCGACGGTTTCCCAGCTTTCTCTTTTCAAAAAATTTGGGATCTGCTCAAAGCAGACCTTTTCAAAATGTTTCAAGACCTTCACCAAGGGGTTTTCTCTTTTGAGCGTATTAATTACGCTCACATAGTGCTTATCCCCAAATTGACGGGGGCACACCTTGTCTCGGATTTCAGACCCATCAGCCTCATTAACACTTCCTTTAAAATCATTATGAAAGTCCTTTCCTCGAGACTGGGTGCGATCATCCCGCCTTTAATTGATTCAGCTCATTCTGGCTTCATTAAAGATCGCTACATTCTTGACAGTGTTGCTTCGGCACAGGAAATCATTTCCTACTGTCACAGAACGCAGTCGGAAGGCATCCTTCTTAAGCTCGATTTTCAAAAAGCTTACGATAACGTTAACTGGGATTTCCTTCTGGACATTCTGTCCAACCGGGGTTTCGGTGAGAAGTGGAACTCCTGGATTAAATCCAGTCTTTATTCTGGGACTTCTTCTTTATTCATCAACGGTTCGGAAGGTCATAAATTCAAAATCAGATGTGGGCTTCGCCAGGGAGATCCCCTGTCATCTCTACTTTTTTCGCTTGTGGCTGATGTTTTTAGCAAACTCTTGCGCAATGCATGGAATTCGAACATGATAGAGGGTCTTGGCAGCTCTCCTTCGTTCGAGGGAGTGCTCAATCTCCAATACGCGGATGACACTATTATCTTCACCAAACTGAATACCCACTCTCTTCGCAATCTTAAACTTCTCCTTTACTGTTTTGAAATGGCGTCTAGTTTAGCCATCAATTTTCAAAAATCCTCCGTGCTTTGGTTGGGAGGTTCTCCCAATCGCCAAGTTGAGGTGGCTAATTTTTTTAATTGCCCCGTCGCTTCCTTCCCTATCACTTACCTTGGCATTCCACTTCGCTGGGGTAAGCTGCATAGATCGGATTGGCTCCCCCTTATTGACAAAGTTGAGGCCAGACTCAACGTCTGGTCGAGCAAGCTTTTGTCAAGGGGAGGTAGACTGACTCTTATTAACTCAGTTATTTCAGCCATGTCTCTTTATTTTATGTCTTTCTACCTCTTGCCTTCCTGGGTGATTCAAAGAATTGATCAAGTTAGAAGTAATTTTTTTTGGAACGGTTCTTCCGCTTATAAACCAGGATCCCACCTGTGTCAGTGGAAATTAATTTGCACTTCCAAAGAAGAAGGTGGTCTTGGCGTTTTAGACCTTCGTCACCATAACTTAGCTCTGTTAGGTAAATGGTTGTGGAAATTCCATTTTTCGGACCATTTACCTTGGGCTCGTTGTATTAGAAGTTACCGTTACAATTCTTTCAATTGGTGGGAGTTCCCTGAAGCGACTTGTCGCCAAGCCTCCCCTTTTTGGAAAGGTATTTGGAAAGCCTCCGCCGCTTTCAAGTGTGGTATTTATCGCCTCTGTTTAGACAGTTCGAGGGCTTTGTTATGGCAAGACCTGTGGATCGGCAATACCACGCTTGCCACGGCCTTCCCTTCCCTATTCCGATTGGCCGCTTTCCCTCAGGCCTCTATAGCTGACTCCTTTACTTTGATCGACGAGACTCGTTACTGGTTTATCCCTTTCACTATCGATCTTCCTCCATCGCTGACTGAGATCTTCGATAACCTCATTTACCTCCTTAACAGCTATGGTTGGAGATCGTCTGAAGGCATCGGTTGGCGTTGGTCTTTGGCTGGCATCTTTTCAGTTAAATCCTTTTGCAACTTCCTTAACTCGAGAGGAGTGAAATCTCCTATAGCCAAGTACTTCTGGAAGTCTTGGGCTCCTCTCAAAGTCAAAATCACTTCTTGGCTTGCATTCAATAACAGGCTTCTCACGGTCGAAGTCCTGAACAAAAGAAATTTAGCCTGGGGCCAGAGATGTGCTCTCTGCGATCAACAGCCTGAAGATGCTAATCATCTTTTCACTCAGTGCCCCACTATCATTCCATTATGGAAGATTTGCACTCTCGCTTGGGGTACTGATTGTATCCCTCCTGATCTAGCGTCGGTGTGGTCGACCAAGCCGTCGACTGCGTCGTTTCGCAACGCCTGGATTTTATCGGTTCACACTCTCATCTGGACTGTGTGGAAAGAAAGGAATAGTAGATTATTCAAGAAACGCACCTCATCTTTGACTGCGTTGATCGATGAGTTCCTTTATCTTTTTAAACTTTGGTCTTCGGAATTGAAACCCAAAGATTTAGCTTCTTCTTCTTTTATATTAGATAATGCTTATATTTGTCTTCGTACTCTTCATGCGGTTTAATTTTTTTATTTTATTGGATTTGGGTTTGACCAATTCTCTCTTATCCTATCTTTTTCTTGCAGGATTAAGTCTCTGTTTCTGTAGAGGCTTCCAGCACTGTTTCCATCTGTTGTGTGACTGTATCACACCCGGGCTCTCCCCTCTCCTTTTTGTCAGTACTGGTAGTTTGGTTATCTCTTTCTTTAGTGTTGCCTGGCTGATAGTTTGTGTAATTTTGTGTGCTGTTTTTGTATCAGCCATACCTCTTTAATTATCGCGCTTTTTCCTTTTCTGTTATCTTTATGCTCTGGTTGTTCTATTACTATGTCTTTACCTCTTCATGGATGTGTGCTTTGTTGTGTTTGGGGGCTCTTGTGTGTGTTGCATGTTTAGCTGCTGGTGTTCTTAGCTGAATGTCTTTTGATTGGCAGCTCGTCTGTCAATCTTTGTGGAAATGTGAGTCTCTGGCTCTCGGTGGTTCTCGTTTTGTTTAGGTTCTTGATGGGTGTCGATGGCCTCTCCTTGTTGGTTTTGTTTGTTACTTCAGCGAGTTCTCTCGTTTGAAGAGCTCCTGGATTGTTGGATTGAATGTTTATAGTCCTTCTCCCTTCTCTTATTATCTGCTTGTTTAGCTTGCATGTTTTGGCCCTTGGCCTTTTGAACCGAGGAGGTTGATGGGTACTACCCAGTTGTCTTGATCTTTAGCTTATCATTAAGCGTTCTCACCTAGTTTTGTGGCTTATTATAGCTTTTTTCCATCTTTTATGCTGATAACCATTTTACCTATGGTTGCCTGGCTGTTTGAGTGTGATTACTTTCTGCTATGCCTTCTCTCTTGATTGGTGGTGCTGCTATCGCACCATACTATTCCGGAAGCTCTGTTTTGCTAATTTTGGGCCTTTACCTCCGGATCATTGGGGCAGCTCGCAGCTCAGTTCGTTGGCATCGAGCTCAATCCTCTTCCAGTCCGTTCGGGTTTGCTAGGTTCCGATGCTGTTCTAGTGGTGTCTCCCGGCTGGGCTTGATGACTCCTCTTAGTTCACTGGTTCTGGGCTGCCTGGCATCTTCTCTGAGCTGTCGGTTGTTTAGTGCTTGTGTTTTGTATATAACTGCTGTTGTGTTCGATTATTTTGTTTTAGCTTAGGAGGGTTTTACCTCTTGTAAACCTTTGAGCTGTACATTTTATTATTCTAATATATGCTTTTTGGTGTGGCTGGAGTCGAGAGACTCTATCCGTTCTCATAAAAAAAAAAAACAAAACCAATCCCTTATAATAATGCATATGCAGTTTTAGCTCAATTCCTTAGACTATATCACAATAATTATTTAAACGGAAATAACAAAATATCATACGAATCTATATAATAAAATACAAAAAAGCTATCAAATGGTTCTCATTCAATATTGTTAAAATCAATGGTCCAAATCTAACATTACAAAACATATTTTTCCGCTCAAAAGTTTCCCCCAAAATTCAAATTCAAATTCAAATCCCCAACTCCTTTATTTATTTATTTATTTATTTCTCCCCCCCTCTCTCTTTCTCTCATTCTCTCTCTATTTACTCAAAATTTTATATTTTCAGATTTCAGGTTTGTAATTTTTCAGATTTTTTATGTATTTTTTATTGCTCATGTTACATTTAAAATAGCAAATATCTCATCAACAGTTAAATTTCATCATTTTCCGCACTCAAAGTTCTAAGAAGTTGAATTTTATACCCCCATTTATAATTATTTTTCAACGTAAACTAATGGAAGGTCCGAGGATCGACTGACAGTCTGCGTAGCCGCTACTATTGATAGACACCCACCGCCCCAGGGTTTGTTGGGGGGACCTGATGTATTTTGGTTAGTCGTGTGTATGTTGTGGCTCTTCTGGTTTTCTTTTGTCCCACCCCCCATGTTTGGGATGAAGTTTATGTACTTTGTTTTCATATGTTTGTAGGACCTTGTAGTTGGCTCAGTACTCTTAATTTGTTTTATTAACTCCTTATTAATAAAACAGGGTGGTCATACTTCACATTTTTCTTTAAAAAAATTAAATAAATTGTATACTTGGAAACATGGACTTTTATTTACAACTAATTATTATTTTACAAGATTTTCATATGCTGTATTATTCCAAAAACGTGTCCAAGTAAATATACAACATCTATGAATAGAGCGGTACAAGTAAATATCACAGCCCTCGTTCAATCTAGAGCGAGAAGGGAACAAAACAAACCGCTTCCCACTCAATCCTCACCCTCCATGCAGTTTCTTCGATACGTGTCAAAATCAAAACCGTCTACGAAAATCAGACACGTGTCAAACTCCCTCTCTCCCTCCCTCCCTCCCATTCATACCCCTCAACAAATCCATTAATCCCCTCTGTATCCCATCCCTTTTTCTTCCTCTTCCTCCTATAAATACCTCCTCCTCACTTCACTCCCAAACCCCTTTCTCTTTCCCCCATTCCCTCCGTCCTTAAAATCCGTGCCACCTCAATTCCTTCGCCTCCGATCAATCCCGTCGTTTTCTGTGGTTTGAAATTAGGAATTTTTATCGAGATGACGGGGACGAGCCTTCAGTTCGTAAGTGCGAACGGCGATGATCGGTTTTACAACGATGCGAAGGATCGGAAGTCCCGAACTAGAGGCGGAGGTGCCGGCGCAGGCACAGGCACCAGAGATTCTCCGGCGGTGCAGGTGAAGGCGGTGGTTCCGGATTGGCGGGAATCGGAGGAGATTGGGAGGACGACGGCGACGGCAAATTTGTCGTCAGAGTCTAATTTGGACCTGTTCTTGAAGTCGACTACTCCATCAGTTCCTGCTCAGTACCTTCCAAAGGTTTACACATTCAAATGACCTTTTTGTTGTTGTCGAATTCAAGCTTCAAGTTCAGTTATACCATAATTGCTAAGATTTTATCATATATTTAGCACGTATAATGCGCAGGTTTTTTTATGCTAGAATCTATAATTGTTGCCGGAGTGCTAGCCATTAAAAGTAACACTTATCTTGTCAGTGCGTACCAATTTTTATTTAGATTAAAATGCACGTCCAGTACACATGTTGGTTATGAGCCTAAATATTTAAATGGTATCTTTTTTGGTAGACGAGGATGAGAGGTTGGAGGGCTTGCGATGAGGAGTGTAGGCCATACTTCACCCTCGGGGATCTGTGGAATTCGTATAAAGAGTGGAGTGCATATGGCGCTGGTGTGCCACTTGTTTTGAACGGGAGTGATTGTGTTGTTCAGTATTATGTGCCGTACTTGTCTGGCATCCAGTTGTATGGAAAATCAAGTAGGCAGGCGAATGATTCTAGGTATTAACCCTTCTTAGTTTCGTTGTCGTTTTCGGTGTGGTGTTATCTTAGCCACTTTGGTTGCTGTGATGTATGCTTATTCTAGGGACTTTTTAGTTTGTAGAGTTGAATATTTAAATAGAAATTATTTCAGTGTGTTTTTGTAACCCAAATACTTTGGTGGTTGCTGTATGATGCTTGTTTTGGAACCGTATAAGGTTCTTAGTTTTCTTAGTTAAATATTAGAATTATTTTTTATTACATGTAGAATTTGATGTTTTGTGCTGTCATCTGTTGTGTTCTTATTGTTTCCTTTTATCTGGTTTGAGAAAATTAACTACCATGCCCATCTATTGCTACGAACAAGGTGCCTGAAAAATTGCTTTAATGGGGAAGATAGATTTTTCAGCTGCATCTAAAAGGCTCTCTAGTCATGTGGAAATGATACTCTCTGGACTTGTGCAGTTGTGCAATCTTAAATGGTTTCATGATTTTGTGCAATCTAATTTTCATGATGCTTTCTGGTGGTAGCTGGTTGTACTTGCTATGTTCGATTGCAAATTCCAAATATTTTCCATAAAAATTTGTCTTCTATTTATCTTGGCTAAGTTGGAAATATTAGAGATGAATTTAGATAATCCAATGGTGTTTAGGAAATGTATTTGAAAAAATATTTCTTCATTCGGGTTTTCTTAATTATGAATTCTATTCGGAGAGTTGTAAAAACACCTTGGTTGCTTGTATTGAAAATGTTACTGACTATTATAGCTTATTCTTGTGGATAACTTATAAACCTGAATTCCTTTGTGTTTGAAAGTGAATTTATGGTAATCCTTGTGTAATCATATAATATGGTCGTAATTAGTATCTTCCGGTGGTGGTGAATTTTAAAATAATTTAAAGGTGAGACTGGTGATGAATTTCATATAGTTGCAAGTGTGGAAGATGTTTCTAATAGAATAATTCTTGACTGCAGTAATTAGCTTTTGCTGAATCTCACAGTTGACAATTAATTCAATATTATCTGAAGTGCAAAGAGTCTGTGAACACAATAACAATATTGATAAAAATTCCCAAATTTCTCCAACTTATCTACATTTATTACTATAAAAATGGAACCTATTATTTGAAAAAATAAAATTGATAGATACCACTTTGACAGTTTTTAATGCATTTGTATTTTCTATGTTGTTACTTTCTTACAATTCTGCATGCTTACTCGGTATCTTTGATTACAACATTTAATACCAATCAATATAAATTAGACTGCCAAGCAAGCACTTGTGCAACAGCAAGGCTTCCGACTCTTAAGTGGGAGGTCCATGCCTCCAGACTAAAGAGAATTATTTTGGGATATCTGAAAAGTGAAATCTTTCGCCACACCCCCACACACACATGATGGCTGCCTTCGGATGACTATATTACATTAACCGTTATCTGTCTGGTGATATGAATACAACCTATAAAGATATGATCTTGCTGACTCTTAAGTGGGAGGTCCGAGCCTCCAGCCCCAAGAGAATTATTTTGGGAAATCTGGAATCTTGCGCCACACCACACACCGACACCCATACATGATGGCTGCCTCTGGATGACTATATTACATTTACCGTTATTTGTCTGGTGATTTGAATACAACCTATAAAGATATGATAATGTCCCTCAACACTTTTTCTCACTGTTCTAAATCTCCTCAATATTAGCCGATATTTCGGCTAAAATGATATATATCGAGAGGGTCTATGGTACATTATTGGAAATTTTTAAAAATTACTGTTTGATCCGATAATTGCAATTTATTGGTCGATTAGGCGATATATTGACCTATATGTCGATCCAATAAATTGGAGATGTGGCTTGTATTTTTAAAACAAAAAAGATAACAAAAGATTAAAAAAAAAACTCAAACAGTTTTTGTTCAAACCCAACTACTGAACAACTGATTACCAAAACCCATTTATTAAAAACCCATATTTACTCTACATAAATCTAACATTCAATCCCTTGCTGCCCTTCATACTCTCGCTTGCAGCCTCCAATAGTGGATTGTGATCACACTCTTTAGCAACAAACTCTAGTTATCAACACTCCAGCAATGCGTATTTGGAGTAAAATGAGTTAGTAATTTCTGATGAGTTAATTGAGTTAGTCATAACTTAATTTGAATATTCTTCTTCAATTTAATGATTTATCTTATATGTTATGTACACTGAAAACATATGAATAATGTCTTACTTGCATTATGTATAATCTTATTATAAAAATGACATCTAGAACATATGATCTTTCCTTTAGTTTCCAAAATACAAATTGAGTGTCTCATAGGATCGCCCGATGTGATCTCTTATCCCCGATGTGTCCGTCGATATCTCTTATCCGATGTGATAAACCCTCACCGAGATGATTCTGATATTCGAGATTTAAAACCCTGCTTTTTGGTATTTATTGCAAAATATAAATGTACTGCTGATGCTCTCTCCCTCTCTCTGACCAGATTGTTGCTGAGCAGGCAGCCTGGGGAGGACAGTGATGATGACTCTTACATTGATTCTGGTAGTGATGGAACCAGTGATTGTGAAACTGAAAGGAGCTTGAAATCTGCAAGTGATCGGTGTGGGAACCATTTATTGAAAGGTTCCACAATTGGGTTGGATAGACTGTCCATGCGAGAGAATCATGTAACAATGCAAGAAGTTTTCTCGAGTGATGATAGTGACACTGGAAATTCTCAGGGTCATTTATTATTTCAGTACCTAGAGAGGGATCTCCCTTACACCCGTGAACCTTTGGCTGACAAGGTAAAATTTTCTGCATTATGCCTTTGAAGCCTTTTTAATGTCTTGTTGATGCTGCTGACGTAACTTTGATTCTGTTCAGATATCGGATCTTGCAAATCGATTCCCTGTAATGACATATAGAAGTTGTGATTTATTGCCAGCAAGCTGGTTCTCTGTTGCATGGTAGAATATGCTTAATATAATCACGACGTTGCTTAATCTTTAATATCGCTTTGGAGAAGATCCAGATTCATGGAAATTGGAAATGATGCAGGTATCCTATTTACCGTATACCTACTGGACCTTCTTTAAAGGATTTGGATGCTTGCTTTCTCACCTTCCATTCTCTTTCTACACCATCTAGAGGTACTCAAGTCTTCTTTCTTATTGATTGAACTAGAGTTACAGAAAATGGTATAGTGAGGCATATGGTGGATGAAATATAGTGTAGCAATTTTAGGAAGAAGAGCAAAGGGAAGTAAAAGATTAAAGAAGAAGCATCTCTTCTATCTTGTGATTGAAAGCCGTATTTCCATTAAAAAAATTGGGTGGTGGATAAGTTCATCAAATGTAGGTCCAACTTAATGATCTGGCATCGGCTGCCGGCTGGTGGTGACATGAAGTTCTTTCATGTGCATTTAAGGGTCCAATATGTTTACAAATTATCCCATACCTTAAAGATATGGGAGATGTGATGACTTAGAAACAGGAAATACAATTCGTCACCATTATAATTAATTTTCTGTTGATCATCTTTAGCATTATATAACAGAATAAATTTCACTGAATCCCCATGGTTTTGGGGGGTTGGCAGTATTCCTTGAGGAATTTTGTTGAACATGCCACCTCCCTGTAGTTTGCATTGTTAGCAATTTACCCCCCTCCCTCTATTTTGTTAGTCATACGATGCACAATTTAAGATTTTTTCATTCCCAAATTGGCACTGAATTTCCTTTAATCTTAGACTAGAACCTCTGAAAAGAATTTTCCAACTTTATATCTATATAATAAAACACAAAGAAAGCTATCAAGTGGCTCACCTTCAACCCCCTAAAAATCAAAGGCCAAGATCTAACCTCACAAAACACATTTTCCCTCCTAAAATTTCAAACCCCAAAACCAAAATTTCCCCCAAAAACTAAAAAACTCATTACTTTATTACTATCTCTCTTTTCTCTCTTCACTTTTTCATATTTCTCTCTTTCTCTCTCTCCTTATCTCTCTCTCCCAACCTTTATTTATTTATTTAGAAATTTAGATTTAAGATTTCAGGTTTGTAAATTTTTAGAATTTTTATGTTTTTATTATTGCACATGTTATATTGAAAATAATAAATATCTCTTCAACAGTTAACTTGCATCATTTTCCACAATTAAAGTTCTAAGAAGTTAGATTCTACACTCCCATTTATAATTATTTTTCAACATATACTAATGGAAACATGGACTTTTATTTACAACTAATTATTGTCATACTATTCAAACTTGAGCTACATAATTGTTGTTTTACTGTTTACAGGGCTTTTCGTGTTTTGTATCGTTCCGAAGACGTGCCGTAGGCACGTGCCCACGGGCAAATCTAGTAATAACATAACTTCTCTAATTTTTCCCTTATCATTGGACAAGAATTCTCGCCACTTTATATCCCCACACTCACCTATTCATTTATGAAGTGACAAAATTCTGTAATTAGGTTCTAATCTAATGTTAAAACAGGTTCGAGGGTTGTTTGGGTATGGAAAAAACCTTAAAGTGGTGTTAATTGTTAACAAAATGAACAGACGGGGGTAAGTTGCTAATGATGCGAACTAAGGGGAGTGGAGTGTTCATCAAAATTCCCAAGGGGAGCTTAGTGCCAAACCCCCTAATCCTAGGGGGTTTAGTGAAATTTATCTGAAATGCCAACACATATTGGAGTTTGAAACTGGATTGCGTGAGCCTTACAACAATAAAAAATTAAACCACTGTATAATTTTATCTATTAATTTCTTGTAAAGGACAAATTTGAACAGTGTTCTAAAAATCGGCCTAGGCGCCTCCCATGCGACTTGCTTAGGCCCTCGGCCTTTTGAAAAATTAGTTTAGGGGCCTAGGCGGGTCTGGGCCCGATTCTCGTTGCTGTAGTTTTTGTTTCTTTAAAAACAATTGTTTATGTTTCATTAAGTGATAATCGTAGGTATAGAGTCTAGAGACAATTGTAAGCAGTTAAGCATATATAAAAGGAGATTATCATTTGAAGTTCATTGTATCAATTCTATAAACTGTCTTGTTCAAAATAATAACAAAAAAAAGAATAAAAAATAAAATAATATCAAAATTGGGAAAAAGATTCAATAATACACCGGTTCGATATTGTCAAATTTTTTTTCTTCATGTTCACATTTTAATTTCATTGAACACTTCTTGGGTTTTCGATATGTAACAACATCAACTCATTCTTGGTTCTACATGTAGTATCTGTGGTGGTTCTACATGTAGTATTTGTTTGAATAAGTTCATGCAACCTATTAACGCATTTATGTGGTTTAATTGCATCGAGTCAACATTTGACATGAACCCAACCCAACCCAACCTAGTGCTACCCCTTTTGTTGTGTGTTTCTGTTACATTCTTGAACCCTTCCTTTCCATTTTATCTCGTCCTTTTTAACTTCCAAAGTTGCCTTGGTTGGAGGCTTTTCCTTTAGTATTTTATTAAAGGATCAAAAATGGTAGTAAAAAATGTAAAAATACAAATTGAAACTGAAAAAAAATATTAAAAATAAAATAACTAAATAATAAACTAAGATTGCTCAGATGAAAACACACATTAACACACAAAAGACACTAAGTTACTTCGAATAATTCAGAGTTAGAAAGAGATACTTTTGTTGCTGATATTTTCAATGTGGGAGCAAACAAATATTGTGAGTTCTTTTTATGGAAGATAATAAAAGATCCAACCTTTGCTTTTTGCCGGTGTTGATTGCTGTAAACTGATCTAGATTCTGAAACCTGACTATCGTGGACGGTTAGATCTTATCTGAACGATTGTGATCGCTCCGATTGACCTATAAAATAGTTTGAAATATCGGGGTTGGCCTCGGCGACAGACCCTCCGATGCCCAAGTCCGAAAACTCAGAATATACGAAGAGTTTTGTGAGCGAAAATTGTGTTTACCTAGTTTCTAAAGAGGTCATGAGGTATTTATAGTCGCTAGGGGGGCAGTTTCAAGATATTAGATTGATTTGTACTTCGCAGTGTTTTGATAAGGTTGGTTACTCTCTTCTTCATGAAGAGATACGAGTCGGTTACTCTTATCTTTATAAAAGAGATGGTTGACTTTATTCTTCATGAAGAGATAGAAGTTGTTACTTTTTAGGAATAGAAAATTTAAGATGACAACTTTGGAGGTTGAATTTCTGGAAAAAAAAAACCACTAAATAAATGTGATGAAAGGCCTAGGATTCAAACTTAGTATCTTAGGTATACAGGTCAACGTCCATACCACTAGGTAACCTTCTGATTTCTTATACATATTCGAGATATATCATACTAAAATTTTCATAACATCTCTACTATTTTAACACGAACACGAACACAAACACAAACACAAACACCAACACCAACACCAACACCACATACATTTGTGTAAAGAGTCGGTGTTATTATTTGTAGACAACCCAAAACCACATGCATTGGGTATGCTATTCAACAAACTCTTTACATTTTGAACATATTTGCACATAAGTATATATATATATGGGGATCTTCCGCAAACGCGTGCAAACTGGTTGTTAAGACTGAAGCCACTATCCTGAATAGCGGCTTCAGTGGTCTGCACACAGTTGCATGTTGCAGGCGTTTGCAACGGAAGATCCCCCTATATATATATGGCTGTGCGCGCGAGTTCGCACGTGATTAGGTGCGAACTGTTCACACCTGATCACCCCTATATATATATATATATATATATATATATGTATGTATGATAATATCATATTGATCATGATCATGATCGGACGGCTGCGCGGTGAGTTCGCACGTGATTATGTGCGAACTGGATCGTACATGATTGCCATTATATATATATATATATATATATATATATATATATATATATATATATATATATATATATATATATATATATATATAGGGAAAGCTTCGGTTGAGCACTACTCTAGTGCTCACTGCGTGAACACTAGGACTTCGGGCGTTCATATCGAAAATCCGAACCGTTCACATTGATCTACACATCTGAATTAGTCTAAATATGTAAAATCAAATCACTTGAAATTCATTTACCCATCCATTGAAGTGTTACAAAATTGTTTGGCTGAAAATCATTGTTTTTATAGTCACATGATGGATGGGCAAATGAATTTCAAATGATTTGATTTTACATATTTAGACTAATTTAGATGTGTAGATCAATGTGAACGGTTCGGATTTTCGATATGAATGCCCGAAGGCCTAGTGTTCACGCGGTGAGCACTAGAGTAGTGCTCAACCTAAGCTTTCCCTATATATATATATATATATATATAGAGAGAGAGAGAGAGAGAGAAATCTTCGGTTGCACACTACTTTGGTGAGCACTCCGTGAGCACTCACGAAATAGAGCACCTATGACAAATCCGAACCGCTCATATTGTTCTATATACCTTAGATAGCCTAACAATAAAAAATCAAGTAATTTGAAGTTCATTTGCCCATGATTTACATCATTACAAAATTGTATGGCTGAAAATTCTAACAGCATGATGGATGGGTAAATGAACTTCAAATTACTTGATTTTTTATTGTTAGGCTATCTAAGGTATATAGAACAATATGAGCGGTTCGGATTTGTCATAGGTGCTCTATTTCATGAGTGCTCACGGAGTGCTCACCAAAAGTAGTGTGCAACCGAAGGGGACTATATATATATATATATATATATATGCAATATGGTCCCTCTACTTTGAGAAAAAAACCATGACTACTCTCAAATACACGTGTGAAATATTTGCATATATTTCTCTCAACATATGTATATTTACATTGAAGTCCTTCAATTCTGTAAAATATTACAATTAGGTCTCTCTAAATAGGGAAAAAATGTGCATTGAACCTGCAAATTATTAAAGTAGCCTTAAGTTTAGTCTCACATCTGAAATAAATTCATATTAGTCTTTGTACTCTCCTATATAAATGAGGCATTGTATTCAGTTATAATAATCTCAATAAAATATTTTTTCAGTCTCAATATTATCAATTTACATGGTATCATTGACCAAAAAGTTTACACAAAAATTATCCACAAAAAATTAGGGTTTCTTCCTTTTTTTCCTTCTTTCTTAAAAAGAACAGACTACTGTTCATCTTCTTCTTCCAAACACTAACCCTAATCCTCTTCTTCCATAGTTGTCGCCGCCCTCTCCAAACCCTAATCCTAATTCCCTCTCCCTCCATCGCCGCCGCCGCCTTCCTCCACATGCCGCCACCGCATCCCATCTGCAGCAACCCCCTTCTCCCGACCTCCTTTCCACTCCAGCGCAGTCCCCTACTCTAGCCGCCGCAGTCGCCGCCTCGCCCGCCACCGCTACTTCTCCGCTGCCTCCTCTTCGAACCCGAACCCTACTGTTGTACTCTCTCCTCTCTTTTCATGTAATTTCTTCTTCCTATTTTCAGTTTTCCAAAAAAAAATGAAAAAAGGTTACAAAAAAAGAAGAGTAAAACATGCTTGCCTCGTGATGCGCATTGTTTTGTAATACGTACCAGTTCTTGATACCCTTTTTAATCCTCGTCTATCTTTCTCACCCATTTTCTTCTTCAGATCTAATCTAAATCCGATCCTATGGCGACCTCCACTAATACTATGGACCTTTCATCCTCCTCCAATGTCAACCTCCTTTCCTCCAACGGTGGACCCTTATCCTTCCATTGTTGCTCCTACGGATGAGTTAACCTCCTCTCAATCTATCATTTATGTAGAAGAGTATCAGGACTTCCGCAACATGCTGCTCTGTTCACTCGGGTAATGCTTATCAAGTTTCCACACATCAATGGATAATTGATTCAGGTACTTCTGAACATGACTTTACTGCTTTCTCCATATTCTTTACTTCCAAATTATCATGTGCGTATTGCTGATGGCTTACATGCCCCTGTTGAAGGGGTGGGCGATATCTCTCTTACTCTGGACCTTCATCTTCATTCGGTTTTGCGTATTCCCAGCTTTTCAAATAGCATATTATCAGTTTCTAAACTGTGCAAAGATTTAAATTGTTCAGTAACATTTTTTTTCTTCTCATTATGTGTTTCAGGATACTATAACGAGGAAGGTGATTGGCACTGATCGTGAACAACATGGGTTATATATCTTAGATTTTCCAGTCTCGACTTCTAATTCTTCTCCTGATCTTGAATTATGGTACCGATGACTGGGACATCCTTCTTCTATGACCCTCAAGCACTTAGTTTTGGTTGTGAGCCTACATTTAAGCGAGTTAGGTAAACATCAGAGTTTCCTACCCAGGATGCCTAAATAAACGTAGTGAACATTTGTTTGATTCATTCTGATGTTTGGGGTCCTATTGGTTTTTCCGTGTTTAATAACTTTTGTTATTTTGTTATATTTATTGATGATTTCTCTCGAATGACGTGGTTGTTTCTTTTAAAAGATCGTTGTGAAGTATTTAAAGTTTTTCAAGAATTTTTCTTCGAGATACAAACACAATTTGACACAACTCTTAAATGTTTTTGTTATGATAATGCTAAGGAATACATGAGTTCTCATTTTCAACAATTTTTTTCTTAACATGGAATTATATACCAAATATCTTGCGCTTACAATCCTCAACAAAATGGAGTGGCAGAACGCAAAAATAAATATTTACTTAGCACTCTAATGTTTGAAATGAAGGTCCCCAAGTTTTATTGGAGTTTTACCGTTCTCAATGCCTGTTTTCTTATTAATCGAATGCCTACTCCTATTCTTCAAAATCAATCCTCATTCAACCTAGTATTTCCATCTAAAAATCTATTTTCAATATCACCTCGTATTTTTTGTTGTACTTGTTTTGTTCAAAATCTTCATCCAGACACTGATAAACTTGACCCCCGTGCTACTAAATGTGTTTTTTTATTCACGCTTTTCGAAAGGTTATCTTTGCTATTGTCTTTTATGGGAAAAAATATTTACCTCAGCGGATGTCTTTTTTTTTTAACATGAACCTTTTTTTGAACATATTCCTTCACAAACTCTTTATTTACCAAGGGCTGTTGTAGAGGGTCTTGATTTCCCACCACCACCACCTCCACCAACACCAACACTAACACCATCCCCACCACCGCCACCACCTTCGCCTCTGCCACTTCAAGTTTATGTCAGAAGACGTAAGACTCGTTCAGACTCGACCATCCAAGATGTACCCTCTATTGTTCAACCAGTGGCAACCACTTCTATCATAATATTCCTAATACAGATGATTTACCTATTGCTCACCGTAAGGCTAAACGTTCTTGTGCTCACTATCCTATTGCCCAGTTTGTTCCTATTTCTAAACTGAACAATTCTTTTCGAGCTTTTACATCTTTCTTGGATTCCATTTATGTTCCTAACAATGTTCAAGAAGCACTCAAACACCCTGGTTGGACATCAGCCATGAATGAAGAGCTGCATGCTCTTTAGCAGAATGGTACTTGGCAGTTGGTTCGACTCTCTATAGGTGGTAAGACAGTTGGTTGTAAATGAGTATTCACTGTCAAACATAATTCCGATGACACATTTGACCGACTCAAAGCTCGCCTTGTTGCTAAAGGTTATTCACAAGAATTTGGGGTCGACTATGCAAAGACCTTTTCCCCGATTGCGAAACTCACTTATGTTCATTTCCTTATCTCTCTTGCCTCGAATTGTTATTGGTCTCTTCATCAGTTTGATGTCAAAAATGCATTTATCAATGGAGACTTGAAAGAGGTTATGCAATAGCCTCCTGGTTTTGAGCGACACGGGAGAATCTTGTATGTTCGCTCAAAAAATCTCTTTCTGGCCTCAAATAATCGCCACGAGTTTGGTTTGAGAAGTTCGGCAAAACTGTGTGCTCTTATAGATTCTCAAGAAGTAAGGCAGACCATTCTCTTTTCACAAAGAAAGGAAGCAAATGCATTGTTATTCTGTTAGTCTATGTTGATGATATCATTATCACAGGCAGTGATTCCCAAGGTATTGCAGACATCAAGCAGCAGTTAGCTTAAACCTTTCAAATAAAGGATCTTGGTCTGCTTAGATATTTTCTTGGCATTGAGGTTGCACGCATAAAGGATGATATCTTTCTTTCTGAAAGAAAATATGTTCTTGATATTCGTACCAAGATAAGAATGTTGGGATGTCGCCCAGTGATACACCTATGGATCCCAATATTAAGTTGTCCTCCTTCAATGATGCATTGTTCTCTGATCCAGGACGATATCGCAGGCTGGTTGGCAAGCTCATATATCTCTCAGTAACTGGGCTAGATATTGCCTTTGCAGTTAGTCGAGACAGTCAATTTATGTATGCACCGACCATCATTCATTGGGAAGCAGTGGTTCACATTCTTCGCTATCTTAAGAAAGCCTCACGGCGAGAACTTGTCTTCAGGTCTGGTGATTCTCCTTCTTTACGAGATATTTTGATGCTGACTGGGCAGGATCAGTTGATGATAGGAGATCTACTAATGGATACTTTGTGTTCTTTAGAGGAAATCTAGTATCTTGGAAAAACAAGAAACAACCTGTTGTATCTAAATCAAGTGCAGAATCTGAATATCGAGCCATTGGGCATTTGATTTCTGAAGTTTTATGGCTCAAATCTCTCCTTCGAGATTTGGCAATTCAAGTATCATCTTCAGTTTCACTGTATTGTGATAACCAAGCTGTTATGCATATTTCTAAAAATCCAGTGTTTCATAAGCGCACAAAACACATCGAGGTTGATTGTCACTTTATTTGTGATGAGTTGGAGAAGAAAGTGAGCTCATTTTCATATGTCTGATCTGGTAATTAACTTGTTGATATTCTCACTAAAGCACTACCTCCTAAGCTCCTTTAAATTTTTTTGAGCAAGGTTGGCTTTGACAATATCTACGCACCAGCTTGAGGGAGAGTATTGAAGTAGCCTTAAGTTTAGTTCCATATCTGAAATAAATTCATATTAGTCTTTATATTCTCATATATATAGGAGACAATGTATTCAATTAAAATCTTCTCAATAAAGTATTTTTTTCAGTCTCTATACTATCAATTTACACAAATTACTATTGTTACTTTATTTGTAACGTAACTCAAGTTAAATTCATTTTGAATCAACCTAATCTAATCTCTCTTCCCATCTCATGTGATGTCTCTTTTTCTCATCTTTATTTGAAATTAAAAGATTTCTCACGTTGTGAATTAACTCTTTGCTAATTAATGTCGAACAATGTTTAGTAAAATTTTCTCCTACTATATTTACCAAATTCAAACTAGGATTCTCAATTAGTACAACTTCGTTACTTTTTAACAATTTTTTATGTCCGATGTGTGTTGTTATCCTATTTACTTATATCCACTTCGTATCCCTGTCCGATAGTCTCATATCGATTCCTACCTGTATATGAGTTTACTAAATATGGATATGAATCTTTTAACTTATCCATATCCATTTTGGAATGTGGATACAGATATAGTATTGAGACTATTGCCCATATTCGATCCGTATCCGATTTGACGACATCCTTACCTATATGTAAACATTTACTTCTAGAGTCTGCACACAGACACAACTGAAAAATACAAACAAAGATGTTGAGCATAGAGAGGGATTGTTGTTGCCCTCCTAGCTTTGTTTGTGGCTGTGGCTGTGTTTAGGCCGTCGCCACCCACAGTTACCCCACACACACACACACACACACACACACACACACACACACACACACACACATATATATATATATATATATATGGGTAAAAGGGATATGAGCAACTTGCTCATTTAGTAAATGAGCAAGTGATGATGTGTCATGCATGTGATACATTGGGCAACTAACCCTTTCTAGGTTTCCCAATCATATGCATGACACCTCATCAATTGCTCATTTACTAAATGAGCAAGTTGCTCATACCCCTTTTTTCCTATATATATATATTACGTGGGGATTTTTTTTGTGCAGGATTTGAACTCCCGAACTCCCGACCTCTTGTTCACCAGCGAAGACTTAGACCAGTGACACTTGCAATTAATTTCATTGATTAATCATAGTAACTCAACATAATACGGCATATTATTTAAACACAAGATAAGCTTTAGTAACCATTGATAGCTCTCAATTGAGAAAAGAGATAACCATAGTTGTCATTTCTGCAACCATGATTAGCGTTGAAATTCATCCAACATCCCAGTTACAGAGGAATACCATTTCTCCCTTTGCTATTTCCCACTTGCAGCTGATTGTCATGGAAGAGCTTGATCTGTGTTTCTCCTTTGCTTCGAATATTTGTCTGTTACTTTCTTTCCATAGATGCCAAACTACAAAAGCTAGTGCAGTTCTACAACGAAAACTTCCCTTTGTCTTTCTTCTGAAGTTCGCTTCAATGAAAAAAAACCTTCTCCAAGAGACTGTAATTGGGATAGCTAATCAATGATTGTGTCTTGACTTTGCAAAGTTCCCATATATATGGGGTATATTGGCGCTGAAAAAACAAGTGAACTCTAGTCTCTGACATGTCATGGCACAATGTGCAAGTCCTTAACAATGCAATGCCTCTCTCAGCCAGAATTGAGGATAAAGGAAGTTTGTTTATGATAGCTCTATGGAGACATGAGGCAAACTTCTGATTCCAGGAATTAAACCACAGAATATCATGCTATTCAACTCTGTCTACCCACTCAAATTAATTATATGCAGATTGAAGACTGAAACCCTCTTAGCTTTGTTGTACCTATGCAATGCACTATTTTAATAATTTTACTACATAATGACACATGATATTTATCCCAAACGTAGTAAATATTTATGGTCTTTTAGTTATTTTATTGTCACAAGTTTATCTAATAATACACAATAATTTATCATAAGTTGACTTGAATTGGATAAGGATTTAAAACATATCTTTTAAAAGAATCCAGTAAATAATTTATTTATCATAAAACATCAAAATTCAAAAGTTTACTTGCCTGTCTAAAAGAAACTTGCAAATGACCATATGTGCATTTTCTTTTGTAAAGATTTAATACTGTGCATTGTATTTGTAATAATGATTGGTATGATTTATGGCTTAACTTTTTACTAGCTTTATGGTTATGGATTTGTTTATGTTATATTTGTCTGATGTTAAGGTTGATGATAGTAGTAAATATTTAATCTTTATTTAATGCTTGAGATCACATTGGCTAATTTGTTTATTTTGATTAATTTTGATTCAAAATAGTTTAGGCTTGTGGCTTGTGCCTTACAATTTTTTTTTTAATTGTTTGATAAGCATGTATATTTATGTTCTATATTTTCTCTTATTTTAATGAATTTATGGATGTTTTCCAAATTGCCGACCATTTCCATATGGGACTAATTGTGTTCTCATGCTTATCTATTAGTGTCTGGAATTTAGGAATTGTCCAACTGAAAAAGTTTCAGGAGAGATTCACTTGCTTTGTCGGTTTATACGGCTTATTAGTTGGAATTATTTAAGCCTGAAACCCTTAAAACTGGGCATGCAAAGGTGTCAAGGCTATAAATCTTGACTCATTAAACCTGAGACCCTTGTTAGTCTTCTCTAGTAGTTAGTAAGCTACTGTCCATTCTTCCTAAAACCAACAGCTGTACCAGACCCACTTAAATGCTATTTTAGAAACCCAAAAAAGAAGAAAAGAAACAATCAGCAGTAATTTTTTCAATATGGGTAGAAGAATTTTCGGAACTGCTTTAGTTTCAGCCTCTATAAAAAAAGTTTAATCGGGGGTTTTAGAAAGTTTTATGGGCTTTTTAAAATAAATTTTTTTAATGAAGGAAATGGAATTGTTATTTATTCACTATTAACTTTATATCTTACTGAAGGGTGGTTTAATAGTTTTTTTTTATAATCATAGATGGCACAAATGTACTATCAGCGTTCCATTCACTAGATATCAATGAAACAAGCCGTACATCTACTACAGTAATGCATAAATCATCCCAACCCAAGTCTCGTACATCCCCCAGTCTCTCCTATAAGAGGCACAAACACAGCCAACAAGAGTCTCAATATCAATATTCCTCAACTAGTTAATACAAGCCAAAATACAACTAAACAAAAGAGGAGCTAATTAGGCAGCTCCTGAAGCCCCCCCCCCCCCCCCCCCCCCCCCCCAAGTCTATTGTTGGCCTGGGTCCTCCCCTCCATCTCCCTGCTCGAACAGTGAACCTAAGCACGCTCTCATCCTTGGACCTGCTGTTGACATCCGCAGTGATGTAAGATGAGATATTCTTAGAAGAGTTTGCATGATAGTATAAGATACATTGCAAAAGCATAAATTATTTCTCTCGAGCCAAATTACCCACAAGCAAACAATAAAAGATATATCCCAAGCTCTCTTATCCTCACTCCTAATTCTCTAAAACTCCCCCAAATGTCCTCAATGGTATCAGCTATCCCAGTGACCCTAAAGCTGAACCCAACCACTTCCCAAATTTACCTTACTCTAGAGGACTTTTAGAACAAGTGATCAATGGACGTCGAGGCTGAAGGGTGTAATAGTTACTGTTGCAATATGGCTATTAATCTGATTGACATCTGTTTTTACATTCAGTTGCTAATGAGACCCATAAACTTATGCATCAATATAAGCTCTAGTTTCATTGACACTTCTGTTTCTTTTGTTTCCCCCAAAAAGTTTTTGCATATGATAATTCTTTGAGACTCCAACCCAATGTTCTGATTGCCTGTTTCCAAATTATAACTATTATCATTTATACGATTTTTAAGATGCACATGATACACAGTACACACTGAATCATATATGACCAATAAGAGAAAGCTTCGGTTGTGCACTACCTCTAGTGCACACGGCGTGTGCACAGGCCTTCGGGCGTTCATATACTCGATCCGAACCGTTCACATTGATCTACACATCTAAATTAGTCTAAATATGTAAAATCAAATCATTTGAAATTCATTTACCCATCCATTGAAGTGTTACAAAATTGTATGGCTGAAAAACATTGTTTTTTATAGCCACACGATGGATGGGCAAATGAATTTCAAATGATTTGATTTTACATATTTAGACTAATTTAGATGTGTAGATCAATGTGAACGGTTCGGATCGAGTATATGAACGCCTGAAGGCCTAGTGCACACGCCGTGTGCACTAGAGGAGTGCACAACCGAAGCTTTCCCAGACCAATAAAGTAGGTTTTCTCCTAATTTCCAAGTTTCCTTTCTCTTATGAGGAAAGGGAACCTCATACTTGTAGGCAGGGGCGGAGCTAGGAAATTCCCTCAAGGGAGTAAAAAGAACAACATGAAATAAAATGAGAGAGAGGAAAGGAGGTCAATTATTGTAAAAAATTCACAAAAATACCCAAATTATGTATAGTATATGTGCAATTTAAAAAAAGTTTTAAGGGGGTCAATTGTTGTAAATATTAATGCAATTTTTCAAAAGTTCCATGGATTGACCCCCTTCACTACAAGGTGGATCCGCCCCTGCTTGTATAAAGAGATTCTCATATAGATAAATACTGATATGGTGAGACTTATACGAACAATTCGTACCATTCATTTTGTTTCAAATGTCATAAAACATGTAAGTATAAAATATCAACTCGTTTGGAGACTATTTACCGATGCATTACATGGTCCACTTTTATATTCTATTGAAAACCCGTTCATTTTGCACCTACTTAAAGTATGAATAAATGATCTCCATACCACTTGATATTTTATACACATACATTTTATGACATGAATATCAAAATTATGATGTAAATATCAAAGTAAACGGTGTGGATCGTCAATTGGGGGCCCCAACAAATAGTTATATATCCTCTATGGAAGGAATATTACCTCTTACAAGTGTGAAGCTCCCTTTTCTAGGATTTATGTTGATTGCTCTGGTATTGAATATGGATCCTATATGACATCCATTAAAGCATTGATGGAGAAAGCATACATCTCATTGCTTTGATGGACAGTGCATACATCTCAAATCACTGATTGGTCGATCTTGTGATTCTACTCACTAGTTAGAAAGACACCGGAGAGGATCCTAACTACTTTTCTGGTGGTGATATTGCTGAGCTGTGATTATATAAATTGGGAAGTTAGTTCAATAAATATTGTTCTGTTACCAGGTGTTGGTACTGCTTCTGGGCCCACAATTACCCAACCCCAGGTTCTTGACGAAGTTCCAAAGATCTCTCTCCCATCTTTCGGCCTAGCCTCCTACAAATTTATAGGATCTCTATGGACACCAACAGGTGGCTGTGAGAAACAACTTGCCACCTCTTTGTTGCAGGCAGCTGACAACTGGCTGCGCCTTCTCTCTGTGGATCACCCAGACTACCGCTTCTTCTCATCGCAAGGTTCATTCATGAAACAGAAAAGTTTTCAGTTGCTCTGATAATGTAAGAAGGAAGCGGGATAAAACTGGGCAGAAGGAATGGAAAATTCAAAGCAGAACAGTTTTCAGAAAGGGACGGTTTAAGTTATGTTTGAATAATGGGCATGTATTTTTTTAACAATGTCCTAATGGGGCTGTGTTTATGTTTAAATTGAAAGGCTTTGAGGTGATTTGATACTATAGATGATGACAAAAATGTAAACAAAGGCCAAACTGGGTAGTGCCTTTGCAAAGTGATTAGACTATTAGAGTTGGTTTACTTCTACCAGAAAATTTGTAAGCTTTGTTGTTGTCGTTGTTGTTGTATCAAAGATCTAGTGTTACATTGATGAAATCTAGGTTTACCTACATTGAGGGCAAACAAGTGGTTTTAAAAGTCATAATACATTTGGTTTGATTGAAAAGGCTATTTAGCTATTACATAAAGTCGTGTCTTAAAGTTGTTTTGATCAACTTTCTACCTCTTACCTTCTTGGGTCATAAAAAGAATTGATCAAATTAGAAGTAACTTCTTCTGGAATGGTTCCTCATCCTTCAAACCAGGTTCCCATCTGTGTCAGTGGAAGCTGATATGTACTTCCAAGGAGGAAGGGGCCTTGGTGTTCTGGACATTCGTAACCACAACATCGCTCTCTTAGGTAAATGGTTATGGAAACTTCATAATTCTGACCATTTGCCTTGGGTTCGATACATTAGAGGTTATTGTTCCGCTTCTTTCAATTGGTGGGAGTTTCCTGAGGCGACTCATCGCCTCGCATCCCCCTTTTGGAAAGGTATTTGGAAAGCATCTGCTGCTTTCCAGTGCAGTTTTTTCGCATCTGCAAAGATGGATCGAGAGCTAAATTGTGGACTGACCAGTGGATTGGCAACTCCACACTGGCTTCAGCCTTTCCTTCTCTTTTCCGCCTGGCAGTCTTACCTCTGGCCACTATAGCGGACTCATTCATCTTGATTGATGATATTCGCTATTGGTTGATTCCGTTCACGAATGATCTTTCTCCATCTTTGTCTGAGGTCTATGATAGTCTCATTCATTATCTTAACAGCTATGAATGGCGTGTGTCCGAGGGTATTGGTTGGCGTTGGTCATCTTCTGGGGTATTCTCTGTTAAATCATTTTATAGTTTCCTCAACTCGAGAGGAGTGAAGTTGCCTTTCGCCAAATATTTCTGGGAGCGCCGGTTCCTCTGAAGGTCAAGATCACTTCTTGGCTTGCTTTTAATAACAAGCTTCTTACGGTCGAAGTGCTGAACAAACGTAATCTGGCCTGGGGTCAGCTTTGCACTTTGTGCGAACAACCCGAGGAAGATGTTAATCATCTCTTCATGCAATGTCCCTCTATTATTTCCTTATGGAAGATTTGCACCCTGGCTTGGGGCACAGCTTCTATTCCCCTTCATTTAGATTCTGTTTGGTCCACTAAGCCTTCGAACCCTTTGTTCAGTATCGCTTGGACTTTGTTGGTTCATATCATTATTTGGATTATTTGGAAAGAGAGGAATAGTAGGTTGTTCCAGAATCGCAAATCTTCTCTAGTTGCGCTTATTGATGAGTTCTTACTCCTTTTCACTCTTTGGTCTTCGGTTTTAGACACCAAGGACTTAACCACTCGCTTTTCTCTATTTATAGAACGAGCTTATCAATGCCTTCGCACTCTTCATGCTCTTTAATATGTTGGTATGGCATTTTTTTCTTGTTATAACATATCTCTTCCTCTTCCATTATTTCTTGCAGGATAAAGTTATCGATCTAGAGGCGGCTACCAGCACTGAACCACAGTGATCTATGCTCTTGATCTTATCAGGGCTTTTGTCTCTTTTGTCTCTTTTGTTTTGTAGTACTGGTAGTTTTAGCAGCTTCTCTTTTGCTGATGGTTTAGTTAATTTTGTATGCTGCTGCTGGTTCAGTTGCAAGCTTAGTATGCTGTTCCATCTTGTTTATGGACGGGGTTGCCATTGTACTTATCTTCTGTTTGGCTTTGAGCTCCTGGATGTTTTCAGACTCAAGTTTATGTTGTTTTTCGATCTGTGTTAGCTTTAATTTGGCTTTCTTGAGCTGCCCTGCTATCTTTTTCGATTGTTTGTTTGGTGGCTATTGGTTGTGGAGCTTGTTTTAGGTGGGCGCTTTTGTCTTGCGATTGCTCTCATCGCCCCCGTATGAGCTCTGATGGCTATTCTTGATGGCTATCAACTACTATGTTGTTTCGATGAGCATGCATTTCTATTGAGTTTTTGTTGGCTGTATACCTCATTCCAGCTGATTCATTATTTACCCTCCTTTGGGTTTTAGAACTTTGCCTGGTTTCATCACCACCATGACAAATTTATATTTGATCATTACTAACTTTATCCTCACTCTCTTCTTTGTGTACTGTGATGCTTTTTAGTTTCTGGTTTTTGCCCTTTGTTGGGGTCAGGAAGAGTTGTGTTCAGTTGCTTCTATTAGTGAGCCTTTTTTCTTGCATCCTGATGAAGTCAGTGTGGATGTTTTGTGGGTTGCTCTCGCTAGGATGGTCGACTGGTTCGCTCTGAGCTATCTGATTTTAGGGACCAGATCGCTATTTGGTGGGAGGATTACGGCTGCGGCGTCTTAGTCTGCTCGTTGCTGCTTCTTTTTTGAGCTCCTCTCAGGCCGGCTGTGGCTCGCTTCTGCTAGGATTGCTTTCTTATTACTGTTATGATGTTATTATTATAAGGTGTTACTCCATTTTACGGCTTGTAAAATTACTGATTATTGATTCAGCATATTATGTTTTGATGGCTGGGGTCGTAAGACTCTATCTGATTCATCAAAAAAAAAAAAGTTGTTTTGATCAATACGGGAGGGTGTACTGATACTGCATGGTATGTCTTCAAGATTTGTGAGTTTTATTTTAATTTGCATTATCAAAGATTTGACTTTGTGAGTTTTATAATTGCTTTATCAAAAGCTAGAATTTTTAATGTATTCCTAAGTTTGACCAGCTTTTTTTGGACATTCGCACTGCACATTATAAACCAAATTTAGATATATTTCAGTGTTGAGTGTATGATGCATGGATGCATTAATGAAATTGTTGGGGGGTTTATATTGTAAGTTGTTATAGGTTTTACCCCTATATGGGGCTATTGTTCTCAATATATTTGCTGTGCTTTTAATCTATACAGCCAATTTCTCGTTTCCTAACTTGGCATCAAAGTTACTTTGCTTCAAAAAGAAATCCTAGATCTAGATTTGTAGTCATGAAAAAAATAAAATAAAATATGTTTTCTTTGGAGTTGAGTTCAAACCCGCAAAATCAAAATCCAGATCTAAATTCTGAACTCAAATCCAAAGCCAAAATCCAAATCCCCAAACCCCAACCACTGTTGGTCGTCGCCGTTCTCGCGACGTGCGAGTTGCCTTCTGGCCAGAGACCACCCGCCAACCACTCGAGTTGGTTCATGGGGTCCCACTATAGGATTGGTGTTTGCATGAAATATCAAGAAGAAGAAGAAAGAGGAAAGAGTAGAATAGGGTCGGAGGAGATGTCGTTGTCGGTGACATTGCTCACCGGAGCTGCCACATCGTCGTGGTAGACTCGCGCGCCACCGCTGCCACTCCTCGTTTCGCCGTCAACGCCAGCCCCTGCGCCGCTCCCGTCGCTGTCATCGCCCGATCTCTCTACCTCAACTGCTAGGGTTTTGTACAAACCTTAGCCCCTACTCCCTAGCATCTCCGTATGTTCTGTTGTTTTGTGGACCTGCAAACCCAAACCCGATCTAAATATGACCCAATTGAACTCGGTCCACCCAACCTGGTCCATCTGAACCAAACCGAACTGGTCCGATCCAGTCCGACCCGGTCCAACCGAGCTGAACCCAGTCTGGCCCGTTTCAACCAACCCTGCTCAATTCTTGCTCCCGCTCTGACCAAACCAAACTCGAACTGGTTCAGATTTCGGAGCTGAACCAATCTCGACTTTGATCCTCTTTAATATGCATTTGTCTAAACTAGAAGTCGCTTCTTCTCATCTCTTTTTGGCCTTTCAGATATGCTTGTTTGATTAGATTTAAGATATTGCATCTTCAAGTCTGATCGGTAGCTTTTAGCTCAGTTGGTTTTAGTTCATGTATCCAAACTCATGTTAGTCCACCTTGAGTTCGAAAGAGGGTGTTGAGTATATGATGTATGAGTGTAATATTGGGATTGTTGGGGATCTATATTATAAATTGTCATAGATTTTGCATATATATATGAGACTGTCCTCAATGAATTTACAGCATTTCTAATATGTACCCTCAATTTCTCATTTCCTAACTTTTGGTACATTGGTCTCGTATATAACATTGGTATCGGGTCGGGTATCGGGTCGGGTCAGGTTGGGTCCTTCACTACCTGGACCCGGACCCGGTCCTGGATCCGGACCTGTGAGGACCGGGTCCGGGTCTGGGTCTGGGTCCTATTAAAATATTTCTACCCGTTCGAGTAGGAGTAGGAGTGTGAACGGCAAGCGGAGACGGCAAGTGGAGGATTTAGAATAGAGGAAAGAAGAAAAATGCCTGAGTTTTGAGTTTGGAAGAGAAAGATTTAGAATTGAGAAAGAAGGAGGGAAAGGATGAGGATATGATATTTATTGTTATGTGATTTTTTGGGTTTTTTAAACGGATCCGGGTCGGATCTCTTTTGAGCAGACCCGGACCCGAAAGTACAACGGGTCCCATTTTAGGACCCAGACCCGAACTCGGATAGGCCAGGTCGGTTCCGGTCCAATGCCGGGTCTGGGTCGGATCCGGGTTTCGGGTTTTTATACTAATGCTACCCGTATAGTTATTTTCCTTCACTCTTCCAAAGTTATAAGGGTGTTGGTCGGAGAGAATTTTGAAATCACACTTTGAGAATCATCGTGTTTTCAAAGTGAGGTGTTAGTGGGAAAAGATTTCAAAGTGGGATTTTAAAGATGGGTGTTAGTCAAATGTGATTCCAGAAACATGGTCATTTTATTGAGATTACACTTGTCTTGATGTTGAAATCAAACTATACTATAAATGAACTCAAATCCAAACTTTAAAATTACACTGCTAAGAGCATTTGTAGTCGTTTAAGTTAAAAAATGGGTGTATGGTAATTTTGGAAACAGCAAATAGCGGAAACGCTACAGTCGTCTATACTCAAAAATTTGCTTTTGTGGACGAAACGGAAGATGATATACCGTTTGAAGATTTGCGTAATTTTTTAAAAAAAATATTGCGAAGGACGACAGATGATCTGCTGTCTCGGAATTACAAAAAAAAAGTGAAGGACGGCACATGATGTGCTGTCCAACACTAAGTAGATTTTTTAATTTTTTTTCCTTTCTCACAAACTGAAGATCATCTTCCTATTTTTTTTTATTTTAATAATTTAAAGGGCAGATCATATGTCGTTCGACACTTTCCCAATTAAAAAATTTGTCTCGGACAACAAATCATCTACCGTCCAACTATAAAACGGCAGATGATCTCCCAATTTCTAAAATATGGATAAAGCTATTTCCTCTGCCAAATATAGTTGTCTCCTGTTCATTCGAAACCCAAAAAATATGTATATAGACGACGACTACAGGTGTTTTTTTTCCTTTAAATATCAATTTTTTAGATATATAGCCAACGACTACAGATGCTCTAATCATATGATTTTCAAATCATGGTAAAAAATAAACATAATAACTTTCATACTTCCATATTAATACAACAACTAAAATAAATTATATTAAATTTATGTTTGGTAATTTCTAACTTATACTAGGAGTATATTTGAAAATCACAATAAAAGTCTAGTATGTATTGTGAAATCACCATAATTTTTTTTGAAATCACCTTAACTTAAAAATCATCCTACTTTTTAAAATTCTTTTCGATTAACACCCCTAAGCGCAGGAATTAGAGTTTCATTTATTTCATCAAAGTATACAGGTTCGACATTTTTTAATATTTGCATCAACTCCTTTTCTTTCCCTGACCTTCTCATGATCTCATCTACTCAAGAAAACATTCACATCTGCTCTAAAAGTGCAAACTATCTCTGCAATTTTATGGAAGCAGTCTTGTCACTTCCAATGTCTTAATTCCTCTCAATACTATGTAGAAAGAAAACCAAATTTCAGTATTGTCCAAATTTGATATGAACTATGAAGGAAAATTGATGCTAATGGTATGTTTCATTTAGCTTCTAATTGTAGAGGTACTAATTCAGGTGGAAGAAGTTCAAATTTGTACCACCACATTCTTTTCATTTTAGGTGGAGATTAGGTCATTGCTTAATGCAAGTATAACCTGGACACCAAAAAAATATTGCCCACTGCTTGCAGAATTTGTTACTGAACTACCAAAACACTTGCATACATCCAAAAAAGAGTACACTGCGTAGTCTCATTTCTTAGGGGATTCTTTTTCCTTTTTCAAGGTTCAGTTTTGAGCTCTCTCCAAAACATTAGAACAGATTTGTTCCATCATGTGGTAGAAAGAGAGAAGCTCAGAGAGGTGCTCAGGTGACATCTTCTCCATCACGTTCCTCTTTCCTCTTCACCCTCTCCATGTACCCACACGCGCTCCTCACTGTCGCCCCCACCTGCTTTAACCTCTTCTCCTGCTGGCTCAGCACCGTGCTTGACTGCGATTCCAAAATTTACCAATTCAAAACACCTAAGTCAGTAGCATAAATAATACTCGTATTCAATGTCCAAACTTATGTATCACAACTCACAGGGGCTATGTGAGTGCATTTTAATTTAGAATCTCGAAGGAATGTGTTCGTATAGTCATATTATAATTTTTCTATGGAGATTGGCTTCACATACTCAGGCCCAGGGGCGAAGCCAGAACAAATTTATCAGGAGGGCCAAGAAAAAATTTTATGACTACATGTAAAAATATAGAAATTTTTCATAATTATTAAGGGGGCCAAATTATAATTTTTTAAGGATTTATAAAATTTTCAATAGTGTGAAGGAGGTTTGTGAAAATTTGGGGGGGGGGGGGGGGGGGGGGGAGGGGGGGGGGGGGGGGGGAGGGGGGGGGACACCCCCGGGCCCTCACTATGCTCCGCCCCTGCTCAGGCCCTGTTTAGGAATGAGGTTAAGTTATGATAACTAGAGTTTCGTACAACTAGGAAATAATTCTCGCTACAAAACTGTACCAAAACTCATGTTAACGTAAGTAACTTCACCTCATTTGCAAACAAGACCTCATAGATTTTTTTTTGAGGGAAAAGGTGGAATAAGGCAACCCTG
This sequence comes from Hemerocallis citrina, assembly GCA_017893485.1. Lineage (NCBI taxonomy): Eukaryota > Viridiplantae > Streptophyta > Magnoliopsida > Asparagales > Asphodelaceae > Hemerocallis > Hemerocallis citrina. The sequence continues at coordinate 371,153,998 of CM030359.1, forward strand.
TTTCATTAATAAGAAATTAACAAAACAACCCCAGCATGCTGGGGCAAGTTACAACCTACAGTCAGAAAAAAAACATAAAGCGACATGACCAGTACATATAATCAGCTCTCACTCTAACCTACGAGAATCAACTAATTGTATGTTCGTCAAGCAAGCTTCGAGCACCCACCTCTACGGCACGCGCCCACCCACTTGAAGCGAATCCTGTGGGATTTGAAAATTTGCCGCTCCCCTCCTTCTACCTCACCAATGCAACTTCACACTTGGCCCAATCAGAGTCGCACCCAACAGGAGAGCCGTCGGAACGTCACCTCTCACACGCTATAGCTCTCACAAGCGATTTCTCACTAAGCAAAACTCTCACTCACTCTAATCACGGACACAGTCTAAGAGAGCAATGAAGATGGTACTTATACTCTCTCAGATGATTTCTCACAAATACAAAAACTGTTTGTTTATAGATTAGATTATAATAGTAAAGATGGTGTTGTGCATGTGGAATGCAACCTCAAGAAATTCTGCTCCTGCTTCAAGATCTGTATACTCTGAACAATGGTCTGTCGATCTTTGCCACATAGAATTCTGGTATGGCCAAAAATAGAACTAAATCGGGACCGTTTAAATTGGGCACGAATCTTAAAGCTCTCAGGGGTAAAACTGTAATTTCACCTACAAACGGATCTGAAATGGGGACTGTGTCTTTCTTCAAAGCTCAATAACCCATAAACGGATCTGTTCTACTGGGACAGGTTGACAACCCATTACAAACCAACCCAGGTCATTTAAAGAGTAATTCAAATTCATGATTATCTCTAAGAGACGGATTAAACAAAATCTCTATGAAATGATTTAAACTCTACATCTTATCCAAAAACACCGGAACATAGGGTTAAATAATTACCTCTAAACTGTCTCTAAAGGCGACTATAAATACCCATTCCCCCCACCATAACAAGGTAATCAATCTTTTTCCTAAAAAACCTCTTTCATAATCTTCCTGATTACTGACAAGAGCGTCAGAGGGTTCGTCGCCGAAATCCATCCCGGTGTATCGAACTTTTTTGCAGGTCAACGGCAGCGGCAAGAAACTAGTCGAACACTGGTGAAATTCAACAGGTTTGCTTTATTGTTTCAAAAAAGAATCCATAAATTTATCTGTTTGCTCCCACACCAAAATCAGCAGCAACAGATTGACACCGTCTGTGAGAAACGAAAAGCAACCCAACCTTTTCTCATCAGCAAAAAGTAGTTTCAAGCTATGCCTCCAAAGAAGGGGAAGGTGACGGTCTTCAACCGTAGAGCCACTCCTGCTCATTCTCCTCTTCCACTTCATGAGGTCCGCCCTCAACCCGTCCAGCAAGTCCAGCAACCGCAATCTGGACAGCCTCTCCCTCAATCCGTCCAGCAACCGCAACCTTGACAGCCCCTTCCTCAGCAACCTCAGTCCCAGCAGACTCCTCACGGGCCTCAGGGGGCTGCCGCGGGACCCTCCCGCAGAATTTGCCCAAGGCAACCTCCTCATCATGACCATGTCTCAATACATAACCCCTCATCCGACTCTATGGCCTCTCACAGTCCTCCAACGCCAAAGGATCTCAGGTACATTATTATCAACCGGCAACATGGGATAGATTTTCGGACCTGCTTGGATGAGAGGCGGACCCATGATGGGATTCCTCACCGTGAACATCAAAAGGGTCCAGCGATTTGGTCCCCTAGAGCTCGATCCTCTCGCAGGCCCGACCGCAGAAGATTGAACTCTTCTAGAAGACGGAGGGAGTCACCCCAGCACCGTCAGAAGAGGAGCCGCACTCCGACCGGTCGGCCCGCCCTAGGGGACTGCCGAGATCGGGAGGCGCCTATCACAAGGATGGAATTCCAGGATTTTCAAGAAGCCATTCACGGGCCCTCAATGTTGCTTCTAACCACAATCAACGGGCTCCTAGTCCTCAACCTGCCCCAAGCTATCACCGTCGCACTCCAGTCCCCTTCCGCATGAGGATGAGTCCCGAGGATCAGCAAGATATGACCAAAGGGAAGACTCGATCTACCGCTGTCTCCATGAGATGGAGAGGCGCCTTGGCAGATTGGACAGAGAAGAGGAGCAATGGGTCAATAAGTTCTGGCCGACCATGCTTTCGTTCGCCCGGACCATCATGGAAGCCCTGGTTTCGGAAAACTATAAGCCCCTTCACTTTGAGTCATACAATGGGGATTCGGACCCCGCCGACCACATCAAGAGTTTTAAAACTCTTATAATGATTCACCAGGCTTCAGATGCGCTCCTTTGCAAAACCTTCCCAGCCACGCTGAAGGGACCCGCGAGAAAATGGTACTCACGACTCGCCCCGGCCTCCATTTTCTCATTCGAATAGTTTGAGGAGCTCTTTCTCACCCACTTTGTGGGTAGCCCCAGAGCCGAGAAAACAAGTGCATCTTTGCTAGCACTTAGCCAAAGAGAGGTGAGCGCCTAAGAAATTACGTTAGGCACTTTACTACCGAAGCCTGGTCTATTGCTTCCCTCAACCAATCAGTAACTTTTGCAGCATTCAGGTACAACGTCACTAACGTCGACCTCAAAGCGTCACTTGCCAAGAAGCCTCATCAGAACTTCTCAGAACTCCTGATTAGGAGCGAGAAGTACATCCGGGTGGAAGAAGCTCTCAACCCCCCCCCCCCCCCCCCCCCCAGCCTTGATGAACCATCTTCTGGGAACAAACAAAAGAATACAAGCGAAGAAGGGATTGGGTTGGGAATTATGAATAAATAATTGCACTGGAGAAAGTGGGTATGCTTAGTTTTACTTTATTTGCAATTGTTTATATTTTTAATTGTAATTTTGATGCTTGCATGATAAGATTTCTTAGTGTGAGGGGTTGAGTCTACTATTATTATTCCCTTGTTTATGATTCTACTTTTTGCTCGAGGACAAGCAAAATCTTAAGTTTGGGGGTATTTGATGTGTCTAATTTATATACAAATATTTATACTCATTTACCTATTAAAATGGCTTGTTTTCGCTGATATTGTCTATAATTCACCGTATTTCTATATGATTTCATTTAATTAATTATTTTTGAAGAAATAATATTGTTGATGCAAAAAGTAAAGAATTGTGGAAAAAATCAACAAACAAAGTAAAATAATTGATTTATTGATTTTATTGTTTTGTTGAGTTAAAATTGCGACAAATAAATTTTAAAAGGATTTTTATACGCTAATATGATATAAAAATTAGTTTAATTTATTTTAAACTAATTAATTTTATTTTATTTAAAAATCCTAATTTTTGGTATTATTTTGTATATGCAGCGGCACGTGGTGGAAATAAAAGGAATAAAAGAAGGAAAGAGAAACAAATAAAATTCTGCATTATAAAAGGAAGGAAATAAAGGAAGAATGTGGACTTTTCTGCAAAAGTGCAAACCCTGAAGCTTCTCTCCATTTCCCTATAAATACAAATCAAAGAGTGGGTACAAACTCAAGAGGTGACGGCTCATCATTATTCATAAAAAAAAAAAGAGAAAGAGAATAGTCAGAGAGAGAAGATCCTCTTCTTCTCTTCTCTGTTGAAGCGCACAGAACAAAGAGAGAGATAGAACTATTATGCACGGCATCCAAGGGAGACAAGGAGAACTGTGCGGGCCGTAGAAATCCTTTTCAATAGCGGTTTTCGAAGTGCACCTGACAATTCGACTTTGACCCTGTGCTGACGCGCGACAGCTGGCTCCACACGCGCAAAGGACGAAGCAATCTGACGCGCCTCAGTGCTTGCTGACGTGGCGACGTGGCTCCCGAGGCGACAGCGTGCACGATCTGACTGGGGTCTTCTTGCTGAGTTCGGTATTGTTTTGAGACAGGGGTGAATATGTATCATTTTTTATTATATTTTTTTTGTGTACTCCTTCTCTATATCTTTTAGATGCAATCCAAACAATTCTATTAATTGCAAATTTCATATGAACTGAATTTAAATGTTTTAGAGGCTAAGATGTAGCCAAGTTTTGAACACAAATTTTAATTCCTTGTTATTACCCTATTTTTCCTGATTGTGTTTTAATTTTTATTATTTATGCATACAACATGGTGGATAGACATTTGTATGATTTTTCAAATCATGAAGAGACCGAACAGGTTATTTGTGATTAATAAACATTAAGACCGTATATTGGAGGACGTGATTGTTAAGAAATCCAATTTTTCAATTAATAATTTGGTGGATAGACGAATGATTAATTGAGAATAATTTTTAGACTACGTTGATAGAGTGGTTAATATTTTTAGGATTTTGGTCGACAATTTGGGAAAGATAATATTTTTATTTATAAGGAATTATAATTTGTGTGTGTGATAAACAAGGTGAACCAAGAGCCCTAGAACAAATTTTACCACTAAACAAATTACAAGAGCTTCACTGTTTTACAGCCCTCTCCCTCTTCACCAATTTAGTTAATTTTAGTTAGATTAATTTAATTTAGTAATTTTATCCTTATAAAATTTGATCTTCCAAATAGTGATTAATCTAGTGATATCGGTACTCAGTAAAATATCTAGTCCCTGTGGGTTCGACACTCTACTCATCTATCTATATTACTTGTGCGATTTTGTCCACTTGCAAATATCAACATCAAGTTTTTGGCGCCGTTGCCGGGGACTAGTTATTCTTTTATTGATATTGAAAATTGCTAGATTATTGCTAATTTGGATTCTTTGTAATTATTTTTATTTTATTATTATTTTACATCTTTATTTTCTTTTGACTAACTTTTTCTTTTATTTATTTTTCTTATTTTATTTTTTTATTTTTTCTATTTTTTTTTCTTTTTCGATACTGATATTTCAGGACATACACGTACATTATCATGGGGAACGATGAGAACATGCCTTTGAGAGACTATGCTATGCCCTCAATTTACGAGTCAAGCATAAAGAAGCCGATTATTGAAGCTAACGATTTTAAAATTAAACCGGCGATGATTCTAATGATTCAACAGACTGTTCAATTTCGGGGACTACCACACGAGGATCCTTACGCTCACATTGCAGATTTTTTAGAAATTTGTGACACTTTCAAGCACAACGGTGTATCAGACGATGCAATTAGACTGAGACTCTTTTCTTTTTCCCTACGAGATAAGGCGAAGGCTTGGCTACATTATCTACCAACCGGTAGTATTACTACTTGGGAGGGACTTGCACAAAAGTTTCTAGCCAAGTATTTTCCACCAGCAAAGACCGCAAGGCTAAGAAATGACATTTGCACATTTACTCAATTTGAGACCGAGTCTTTGTATGATGCATGGAAAAGGTACAAAGAGTTATTAAGAAAGTGTCCTAATCATGAACTACCAAAATGGCTGCAAATGCAAACATTTTATAATGGTTTGGGAGTTATACATAGATCTATAGTTGACGCAGCAGCAGGTGGTACACTTATGAGCAAAACTTACCAAGCAGCCTATGATCTTTTAGAGGAGATGGCATCAAATCATTATCAGTGGTCTTCAGAGAGAGCAATGCCAAGAAAAGTGGCTGGAGTTTTTGAACTTGATCATTTTTCTACTTTATATACAAAAAATGATATTTTATATGAACAAGTAGAAAATATGAATTTTAATGTTTTTCAATCTAATATGATTTGTGATCTTTGTGCAGGAAATCATGCAAGTTCAGATTGTCAAGTGGGGAACCCTTTTGCTCCATCAAATGCCGTAAATGAAAATTTTGTGTCAAACTTTCAAATGCAAAACAATCATTATGCAAACACATACAATTCAGGATGGAGAAACACCCCCAATTTTTCATGGAACAACAATCAAGGAGCAGTTATACACCCTCAAATTTTTTCACAAGAAGAAAAAAGGCCGACATTTGAAGACATGTTTATGCACTACATGCAAAAGACAAATTTGGCAATTCAAAATATTGCAAATTCAACTTCGGCTTTCATCCAAAATCTCGAGGTACAAATTAGTCAAATTTCAAATATTCTTAATGACAAAACTGCAGGAACATTCCCAAGCGACACAGTTGTCAACCCCACGGAGCATGTCAAAGTGATAACACTAAGCGACGGGAGTACAATTGAGCAACCACAAGAAGAAAATAGCGATGTGGTTGAAAAGCAAAGTGAGATTGAACAAATTGTGGAGGAACAAATTCAGAATGAACAAGTAATGTATAATGTTTTTAATTCCATAAATTTTCCTCCTGAAGAACAGTCATCTATTCAAGTAAGTGAAACTTGTTTAATTTTGGGCGAGGAACATAAGGCAAAATTTGAAAAATCACTAATCGAAGTATGTCCAACAAGTTCTGAAATTTTTGAAACTGAAAAGGAAATATTTTTGAACATGTTATGTATTTGGATGCTGAACATTCTATTTATTCATTTTTGCAGCATAAATTCAAAGAGGTGGGGGAATTAAAAACTTCATCATCAAGAAGGAAACGCCTCAAATTGGAACTTGAACCTGATCCACACAAGAAGAGAAAAATTAGAAAGGATGTGTTAATGTTGTTGGATCTTGGCGTTACTTAACCATCTCACCCCCATGTCTGGCTGAAGACTTAAAACTTAGCGCTTCTTAGGAGGCAACCCAAGTTTTCTTTTATTGCATTTAGTTTTGATTTATCTTTTAGTTTATTTTATTTTGATTTTTGATTTTATCTTGTAGGATTGCATAAATTTTCAAAGTCGCCAGACGGAGCTGTTTTGAACACCTGCATTGATGGCTGTTTTTGAGCAGTATGAAGTCAGAATCTGGAAAAGTGATTCAAAGAGAAGTTGTAGAAAATTGTCTTAGCTTTCCAGAAAAAAAAAATTCAACCCATTTCGATATCTACAGCTCCAGATATCGCCAAAATACTGAACGCTGCGCGTGCAGAAATTTAAAGACGAATCGGGGGAGATATTCTAAACTTTTTGCATTCTTTTTGTTTTTCTTTTTCTTTCCCATTGAAAACAATGTGATATTTAAGTTTGGGGGGAAGGTTTACAAATTTATTTTTATTTTTATTATTTTTGAAAAGAAAAAACAAAACAAAAGGATTCTAATTGGGCTCACCATTACACATTTTGAGTTCCTTATTGTGATAAGCATTGAAACAATTTTTTTGGATAAACAATTTTTTTTATAAAGCAATATTAAGCATACTTATTTACTTTAGGATTATTGAGTTTCAAAATTCCTTACAAAATTGTGTGGGTCATGCTATTATATACAAAATAAAAACAAATGTGATGCTTTTTCTTGTGATTATCCCCTTTAATCTAGTCCTAAACAGAGTTTAAGTAAATAGAGTAATAATGAAAAAAAAAAAAAATTGAATAAAGTCAATCTACTCCAATGTTTTGAGTTGCTTAGTAACTAGGGGTATTCATCACAAATGTCTACACTTACGTAGAACGGCAACTTGAAATATGAGTATGCAAAGCACTTTAAGTTTGTGACTTGTTGAGTAACTGGGTGAATTCATCACAAATGTTTTGCATTCGCGTAAAAAGGCAAGTGACAACTTAAAGAAGAGACGAAAAAAAAAAAAAAAAAACTCTAGTTTGCTACTCGGTTTGTAGTAGAGAGAAGGGATGATCACAGATTAAGTTGTTGCATACTACAATTACATTAATTGCATGACAAATGCGATTGGGTTGGGAATTATGAATAAATAATTGCACTGGAGAAAGTGGGTATGCTTAGTTTTACTTTATTTGCAATTGTTTATATTTTTAATTGTAATTTTGATGCTTGCATGATAAGATTTCTTAGTGTGAGGGGTTGAGTCCACTATTATTATTCCCTTGTTTATGATTCTACTTTTTGCTCGAGGACAAGCAAAATCTTAAGTTTGGGGGTATTTGATGTGTCTAATTTATATACAAATATTTATACTCATTTACCTATTAAAATGGCTTGTTTTCGCTGATATTGTCTATAATTCACCGTATTTCTATATGATTTCATTTAATTAATTATTTTTGAAGAAATAATATTTTTGATGCAAAAAGTAAAGAATTGTGGAAAAAATCAACAAACAAAGTAAAATAATTGATTTATTGATTTTATTGTTTTGTTGAGTTAAAATTGCGACAAATAAATTTTAAAAGGATTTTTATACGCTAATATGATATAAAAATTAGTTTAATTTATTTTATTTAAAAATCCTAATTTCTGGTATTATTTTGTATATGCAGCAGCACGTGGTGGAAATAAAAGGAATAAAAGAAGGAAAGAGAAACAAATAAAATTCTGCATTATAAAAGGAAGGAAATAAAGGAAGAATGTGGACTTTTCTGCAAAAGTGCAAACCCTAAAGCTTCTCTCCGTTTCCCTATAAATACAAATCAAAGAGTGGGTACAAACTCAAGAGGTGACGGCTCATCATTATTCATAAAAAAAAAAAAGAGAAAGAGAATAGTCAGAGAGGGAAGATCCTCTTCTTCTCTTCTCTGTTGAAGCGCACAGAACAAAGAGAGAGATAGAACTATTGTGCACGGCATCCAAGGGAGACAAGGAGAACTGTGCGGGCCGTAGAAATCCTTTTCAATAGCGGTTTTCGAAGTGCACCTGACAATTCGACTTTGACCCTGTGCTGACGCGCGACAGCTGGCTCCACACGCGCAAAGGACGAAGCAATCTGACGCGCCTCAGTGCTTGCTGACGTGGCGACGTGGCTCCCGAGGCGACAGCGTGCACGATCTGACTGGGGTCTTCTTGCTGAGTTCGGTATTGTTTTGAGACAGGGGTGAATATGTATCATTTTTTATTATATTTTTTTGTGTACTCCTTCTCTATATCTTTTAGATGCAATCCAAACAATTCTATTAATTGCAAATTTCATATGAACTGAATTTAAATGTTTTAGAGGCTAAGATGTAGCCAAGTTTTGAACACAAATTTTAATTCCTTGTTATTACCCTATTTTTCCTGATTGTGTTTTAATTTTTATTATTTATGCATACAACATGGTGGATAGACATTTGTATGATTTTTCAAATCATGAAGAGACCGAACAGGTTATTTGTGATTAATAAACATTAAGACCGTATATTGGAGGACATGATCGTTAAGAAATCCAATTTTTCAATTAATAATTTGGTGGATAGACGAATGATTAATTGAGAATAATTTTTAGACTACGTTGATAGAGTGGTTAATATTTTTAGGATTTTGGTCGACAATTTGGGAAAGATAATATTTTTATTTATAAGGAATTATAATTTGTGTGTGTGATAAACAAGGTGAACCAAGAGCCCTAGAACAAATTTTACCACTAAACAAATTCCAAGAGCTTCACTGTTTTACAGCCCTCTCCCTCTTCACCAATTTAGTTAATTTTAGTTAGATTAATTTAATTTAGTAATTTTATCCTTATAAAATTTGATCTTCCAAATAGTGATTAATCTAGTGATATCGGTACTCAGTAAAATATCTAGTCCCTGTGGGTTCGACACTCTACTCATCTATCTATATTACTTGTACGATTTTGTCCACTTGCAAATATCAACATCAACCCCCTCAATGCTAGTATACCAGCAGTTCTTATGGATGTGGACTAGGAAGGGCTACTCCGCGGTCCCCCTAAAATGAATACCCCTAGTAAGAAAAGAAACATGGATAAGTGGTGTCGCTTTCATAGGGATCACGGTCACGATACGGATGATTGTCGGGCTCTCAAAGAAGAGATCGAAGAACTCATACAGCAGGGACACCTAGCCAAGTTTGTCCAAAAATACGAGGCCTATCTTCCACCCCGAGGAGCCAACAGTTGAACTGAGAGGCCCAACAAGTTCCAAGATTCCGAACCTGGGGCCGTCTTCCACCTTATCCATGGATGTCCAATGGAGGGAGAACCAAACTCCTCCCAAGAGGCCTTCACCCTATTGTAGAAGTAGGTTTTCAGTTTCACTAAGGCTGATGCTTCTAACACGGCCAAAAACATGCAATAATGGCTCGTCCCATTGAAGCGGTCACTTTGTTTGTTTCAATAAAACTTAGCTTTTTTCTATTGAAAATTATTACGTTTGCCTCATTTCCATCTCTATAAGTCACATCTACGACTGATTAAATGGTAAGTTTGGGGTCCAGCTTGTCCTACAGGGCTGCTCCCACAACTTACTAAGCTCAAAAAATGAGTTTGGAGTCCAATATTTGGTTCGACCTTGCTTTAGCCGCTTGCAAACAAGCAAGTATGGGGTAGCTCACCATCGAACTCAACTCCGAAACCCACTCCTCACCTCGTCATCATCACAGTCGAACCACTACATCTCACCCCCCCCCCCCCCCCCCCCCCGTCGCTCGCTATTGTCACCATTGTCTCCCGTAAGTCTCCCTCTCTCTCTGTCGTTCTCTCTCTCTAAGCCTCTCTTTGTCTCTCTATTCTTCTCTATCTATCTCTAGCTCTCTATCTCTCTCTCTGTGTCAGTCTTTCTCTCTGTACCTCTCTCTCCTTCTCTCTCTCTCTCTCTCTCTCTCTCTCTCTATATATATATATATATATATATATATATATATATATATATATATATATATATATATATATATATATATTATATGTATGCATGAGTTCGTGATACCGTTATCATCGACGTGGTTGCTGTCCGTAGAGCCGTTGTCGTTGTTCGTGTTGCTGTCATCATCAAATTACTTGTAGGATCGATCAAACCTAGAAAATATAAAAAGTGGGTAACAACTTTAACCAACTCTATTTTTATTGAAGAATGTGTGCATGCTAGATAATTTTGGAAACTATGATGTGGGTAACAACTTTAATCAATTCTATTTTTATTGAAGAATGTTTGCATGCTAGATAATTTTGGAAACTATGATGTGGGTAACAACTTTAACCAACTCTATTTTTATTATAGGATATATGCATGCTAGATGATAATTGAGTAATCGTGTTTAGATTGCATGTGAATGTTGTTTGATTATGGGTATTGATTGTTGTTAATTAATTGTTGGGATTATGATATAATTATCTTAGAAATATTAATAAATTCTAGCTGAATATCATATTTATTTTCTAAGAAATCCAATATCCAAGAAATATGAGATTTTCTGTGATTTTTAAAGGTAGCAAGAGCTGTGATTTCTGGATTTTGAAACTACTGTCTTATAAATGGTTTTGAACAAATTTAGTTAGTTTGAAACTAGAGTTTCTTAACTACAATGTTGTAGTAAACCAATTGAGGTTTTATATGAGACTAAGAAATCATTTTTACAACAAGTCTTGGAATTTATATAATTATTGAAAATTGTATTCACCTGTCAAGGGGACAGTGTGGCGTTATCTCGACTGTTAATTTCTGGGATCTAGTGTTAAGAATCCTATCGAAACTTTGGGGATGGACCCATAAGCATCCGTTGAAATTCTATGTTATCGAATACGAATGAGGCGGAGCAGGTAATGCCTGTCGGGGCGTCTTATACTCGTGATAACTTTTAGTGAGATCCGAAAGTGGAGAACGACCGCTGGGGTTCGGGCAGGGTGGAATATGTAAGGCCGGGAGGCAAAGGACCACCGGGGCTGTGCATCATTATGGATGCTCAGGAGTGGAGAAGTACCACAGGGTTCCAGCATGACCACTACCGATTGCAGTAACGGAATTGGACCGAACAACTGCAATCTTACTAGTCATGTAACGCCCCGAATCCCAAATACACTAAATTCGAGATGTTCTACAGGATCTTTCCGCTTCTTTTAGTACAATTTTACAAGAAAATTTAAACTTTTCACTTTAAATCAGAGTTTACATCAATATTACACTTTACATTGCACAGCGGAAGTAAAATTTTACAACAATGAAAACAAATATACAACAACATGGAGTAATCTTTAAGCATTTGTTCCTCTTTAATCTTTATCAAGCCATTTACCTGCATATAAGACTGTGGGTACGTCAGTTTATTCAACCGACGATCATTATACACGGCCATCCTCTCTATGCCGGAAATAGTATAACTTAATTTTCCATATTTAGCAAACACAAACTTGTCACAAATCAAACTAAAGGGACTACCCTATTGATGTCGTGTTGTGATTGTGCACTTAGTCCTTAATGCATTTATTTATATTACATGACACTAATGCGCACTTGTTCGGATTCTATGCATCCCATACTACATAGGTCCGAGGGCAAGCCCTTAATCGTTCTTCATCTTTGTAGGGTTCAATCCCTCGTTATGACTTAATCTACTACTGTAATTACGGTAGGTATATTAGATGATCTATGAGTACAAGCTCGTGTACAGAAAATTCTGGAGGGGAATCCCACGCACTGACACGACGCATCGAGCAGGCAACCTATGGACAATTCAGCCTCACTTCATGGCACACGATTCTCTTGCAGTCACCAAACATCCCACAAGCGTCGCCACCGGGACGATAATTCTGGAGTAGTGCCCACGCCATGTCTTGACGCATCAAGCAGGAAACCTGTGGATCACTCTCACACCGCCACTCCGATGACCCTCATACTCGTGTTTTTCTCCTACTTTCATCACGTCTCCACTATGTACTAATCCTTAGTTTCTTTTATCAAAATCATGAATAAAAATCGAAGCTCTAGAGTTAGCCTCTCCACTAAACCGGACTTATTCATTCATTTCAACATGACCAACCTTGGCCTTTCTTTTCAAATTTCATTTCATTTCATTTCCAAATGCCGGGGGAGACTTAGCTACTCTTTTATTTCAATTTTCAATCCAAAATGAGCATTTCCAACTCATAAATTCCCATGTTGAGTTATCATACTAAAATTTATATTCTCTTTTCAAATCATGATTTCTAATTTGTTCAAATAGTCCATAACTATACATGAATTTCATATGCTTTATCAATTACCACTTCATATCAAAATTTCACATCACTAACAAATATTCACAATTCATATTTTCCACATTATTCTCAAAATGAGAATAAATTGCATTATGTCACACAATAAAATTTCTTTTTGCCAAATCATCTTCTAATCCTTCATTTCAATTTATTCTTGTAAATTATAATTTTTCACAAAGTATATATCTGGAACCATAGTTCTATTTATGCCTTTTATTCTCAAATCATAGTGTATTTCATGCAAATAATCCCTAAATCATTTTTATAAAGTCCCTTATATTTTTAGGAGAATAACCATATTTTTTTCATAATTTTTGGACAATTAAAACCCCAAAAAAAATAAATTTTCATTCTTGCCGAGAGCAAGAATCGAACCCAACACCCCTGAGAACACAACCGACGGCACAGACCACCAGGCCGTATGCGCTAATCGTTACAAACATGGCTGAGAGCATTAAATGCTCTCGGCCCGCTGTTAAATTGGTTTAAAAAAAAACAAACGAAAATAGTGTTGTTCACGAGTTTCGAACCAGTCACCACAAGAACCAAACCGTGCCCTCTGACCACTTGAGCCACGTGCTCAGGTTGTCTAAGTGCAACACAAAATCTTTTTGAACCGATTCTCACTGTTGTTTAAACATTTCGATGTTCAACTAGCTTTCGTTTCATTTTGCTTTCATAAAAAAATACTGTATAACTCCAGATTATTACTACTTCACATAATTTGCATATCAGTAAGAGCAAAATAATTTTTGTAATAATTAAAACGTATTTTCATACACTAATTCAAATTATACATTATAACACCACATTTCTTCTCTTTTTCGACATTTCTTCGCATTGTAGCATTCTAATCTTTTTGTCAGTAAATTTCACATTAATTCTCTGACTTAAATTATTCCTAACATCAAACACATATTTTAATTTACTCATGCCCATATCAACACAAAGGGTCTATTTAACACATGAAATGGTAAAATCAAACTACTAACTTTTGTGTAGTTCTTGATAGTAATAAATGTGTTTTCATTAATCAATCCATGCTTCTAATCAATTCACATACAACTCAAATAATAGAACCACATATAAATTTGTATGTCCACATTTCAATCATTCAAGAAGTCATTTTTCCCAATTAAAGTGTGCTTTTCTTAATCATTTTCATGCTTCATTCTTTCTAATTAAACTAGCATGCAATCCTACTTTAGAAATAGGGAAAATTTTACCCACCTTGTATGGAGAGAAAAACACAATTAGCAACAAAAGTCCTTTGCAAACGAGTGCACCTCCTTCTAGACGCGCGCACACAAGTTCCAAAAGCACCAACACCGAAAGCTCCTATTGATGAATGCCGGCCCTTCTCTTTCTTCTTGGTGTTGCAAGAACAAGCCCACACACACTCAATCTTTTAACTCACAAAAATACTACTAGATAATGCAACTTAGACTATAGGTTTGGAAAGATTAATAGGCACAAGGATAACTAGCCCGGGGGGGGGGGGGGGGGAGGGGGGGGGGGGGGTATTTATACTAAAAATCAAGGAAAATAGATGGCTAGGATCAATTGGTTGGTTGTAGGATGGAGGGCTAGGATGAAAGTAGGAGTTGCAATAACTACCCATATCCAAATAACCACCACACCATGATCACCCCTCCAAATTTGAGTTTCCCTCCAAGAATGCAACCGGCCATGAAGAAAAGTGCATATTGCACGTGTACGTGTAGTGCACGTGCATGCAACTAGGTCCAAAAATTGTGCATTAAATTTTTGTATAAAAATAAAATAGCATTTAAATTGTATTCTACATGACAAGTTGTATAAAAATAGATTAATCCATGGGCTTTAGTTTATGGGCCAAAATAGTTGTTTTAAAATAAAATAAATAAATTACATTTTGGGCTTTAAGAAAAAGGGCTTTTTTTTATCTAATTAAAATAGGGCTTTTGTACAAAATAATTAAAAGCACAAATTGAAATATCTTTACTCATCTTGATGAAAATATTAACCAAAAATATTGCACGTGCACACTACGTGCAAAATAAATAATTTTTCATAAATTGAAAAATCAGGGTATTACAAGTCACTAGAAAAATGTCAGAAACAGTGTGGAATACATGAGCATGTTTTGCCTAACGAGGGATTGAACCCTGTAATGAACGCTAGTAGCTTGTATTCGGAAAATATGTTGTATGAGCGGTTGTATGAGCGGCATATCATTTCAAACAAGCGTGCATTAAAAAGAGCATTTTGAATTGTGCATATTTTCATGATAAGTATGTGTTGAATGTTTTACTAAATTGCTTATACACTTATTCATATGACATCGAATATTTGACTATTTCCTGTTTACATTTATTGATTCCAGTTTTATTTCTATTATGCTATGTATGCTGTATGTTGTTTTTGAAGTTAGTTAAAGCTGTTGTGATTATTACCATCAGCCTCACACGCTGATAGGGCTGCATTAGAGCCGAGCCGAGCCGAGCCGAATACCTTCAGGCTCGAGCTCGGCTCGTTTACTAAACGAGCTCAATTTTGAGCTCAAGCTCGACTCGATCTCGGTTCGAGCCGAGCTTTGATCGAGCTTTGACCATATTCGAGCCGAATAGCTCGCGAGCTTAGCCTAAAAAAAAATTTCAAGCTCGAGCTCTGCTCGTTTACGAAACATGCTCGGTTATGAGCTTGAGCTCGAGCTCGGCTCGAGCCGAGCTTTGACCGAGCTCGAGCCGAATAGCTCGCGAATAGCTCGATTCGTTTGCAGCCCTACACGCTGACGACCCCACAGATTGTGTTGTGCAGGTAAGAGTACCTGGAGTTTAAGCATAGAGTTGTAACATCCTGTGCCCGTCATCTTATCAATCCAAAAGGTTTGGATTTATATTAAGATTTTCACATTTTCATGTATTATATTATGTTTATGTACTCAATTGAAGGAAAAAATTTCTAGGTGTGCTACGATTTTCCTGTGTAAAAATCGGGGCGTTACAGAGTGGTATCAGAGCTAACTTCAATTGGTAGTAACTAAACATAATATGGGAAACAGGCTTAGGATGACACTAGATGTGTTTTTCTAGTTTGGGGTCATGAATGCTATGATCGTTTTTTAGCTTAGCATTTATGATATCCTACGTGAACTGATTTTCCCTCCATCTTCTGTAGGATGGTGGATGACCAAATCCTATGGAAGATGAGTTCTTCAATAACGAAGAGGAGGAAGATCCTGAAGAATAACCTGAAGAGGAAGATCCTGAAGAAGATCCTGATGAAGAACCGGAAGAGGAAGAAGAACCCCAAGAGATGCACCCACTTACTCCACCTCCAGTCGGCTCTTCAGACGAATGTTCGGATGTCCCTTTAGCCATGAGCAGGAATGATCATAAGATGGCCGCAATACAACAACAATTCTATCGATATCAGTCGAGGACAGGCCAACTAGAGGGGCAACGATTAGAAGACCAGCGGCGCATTACAGCCCTAGAAACTGAGGTCAAGATTCTAAGGAGAATCTAGTTTTGAGCGGCGCGACAATTCAGTGAGCTCACGAGCATGCTCGCACAAAAAAATATTAGATCCAATCGAGCTCATAGTTATCTACAGGAAGAAGTGGTCGAATTGCGAACAGGGTTCAGGACTGCTGTCTCCGAGTCATACATGGAGCACTACCTGTTAGGGAAGGATAAGAGGAACAATGGGAACAGGGAAAAAAGACCACTAACATCAAACCACTACGATGAACAGTCACCAGTTCAGAAGCTCAAATTAACTGGAGAAAGTAGTGGTGTGATCACCAAAAAGGTAACGAGATGTTATAATTGTGGAGAGACCGGACACTACAGGACAAAGTGCCTGAAGAGAGAAAAGAAAGTGACATGCTTCAGCTGTGGCAAAAAGGGCCACATCAAACCCTACTGCCCCCAACATCAGCCGAAAAAGCCAAACCAAGAGCCTGCGAATTTGGAGGAAAAGCCATACAACCAGGGGCGAAACTTTGCACTCTCCGAGCAAGGTGTAGAAGACTCAGAGAATGTCATCACTGGCGCGAATGAGTGATGTTTTAAGGCTCTACAATAATAAGGATGTACTGTTAATCTTTTGATGTAACAAGGCATCTCTTGAAAGAAAGACCAATGTTTTATTTGATACTAGATCTTCATATACTCATGTATCTCCCAAATTTGCAATGAGTTGAGTGATGAGCCTAAGAAATTCGGTAGAATTTTGGCAGTAGCCACGTCTTTATGAGAGATGTTAATTACTGACCAATATTACACTAGCTGTGAAATCAAGATTGAGGGAAGGATATAATATCCTGAATTTTCTAGTATTCGTTGACTATGACTTTCGGGTTAGTTATATCAATAAATTTTGGAGTTTGGGATCCAAATAAAAATTTAGAGTCAATGGGGATTTAAGTGAAAATTTTGTAGGGGGAATTAATGAGAAGAAGAAATAAAAGGAGAAGAAGAGAAGTCAAAAGGGGAGGAAGAAAAAGGAAAGAAAGAAAGAAAGAGAAAAGGAGGAAGAAAGAAAGAAAGAAAGAAAGAAAGAAAGAAAAGGGAAGAGAAAGAGAGGAATCGGCAGAAAAGAAGCCGGAGAAGAAAAAAAGAAGCCGGAGAAGAAAGAGGAAGAAGAGAAAGAACGGGAGATCTCGGAAGCAAGCCTCGGAGAAGAGAAAGAGCAAAGCAGCGAAGCAAGAAGAGAAAGAGATTGGCTTGGCAATGGAAGAAGAAATGAGAGATCTACAATCGGCGAAAAAAAAGCAAGGATAAAAAAAAATCGGTGGAAGAAGAAGTTGAAGCGGAGAAGAAGATAATGCTTTCTTCATCTTCATCATCTTCAAGATTCGGCAAGAACTGTGTGTTTTGTGGTAGTAGCTCTGCCAAGAGAGCTAGTTACCAAGAAGCTGCTATCAAGCTCGCTAATGAGCTAGCGGCAAGGAATATCGATCTGGTTTATGGCGGTGGAAGCATAGGATTGATGGGCCGTGTCTCCGACATTGTTCATGCCGGTGGCCGGCATGTTTTGGGAGTGATTCCTAAAGCACTGATGCCAAAGGAGATTATTGGAGGGAACGTGGGAGAGGTTAGAGTTGTCTCTAACATGCACGAGAGGAAAGCTGAGATGGCTCGCGTTGCCGATGCTTTCATAGCCTTTCCTGGAGGTTATGGAACACTTGAGGAGTTTTTTGAGGTGCTCACATGGGCTCAATTGGGGATCCACAGCAAGCCGGTAGGTCTTTTGAAAATAGAAGGATATTACGACTCGCTTTTAACCTTCATAGATTCGACTGCCGATGAGTTTGTATCCAGTAAGGCCAGATGCATCTTGGTCTCAACTGCATCGCCGAAGGAGCTGATCAGCAAGATGGAAGAGTATGTGCTGGAACGGGACGAGCTGGTGACCCAGCTGAACTGGGATGTTGGGAATACCTAGTAGTAGTGGGGGTTCAGATTTGGAACTCGAGTTTTAATTTGTTGAGTTTTCTAGTTGTCTGTGCAAATTTTTATTAGGTTGTGACTGATGTCGCTCTGGATGTTTAAGTGGTTGAACATCGTAGCACACGATCACTTGTTTGTTGCTTGTTCTTTTCGATGTTTTCCTTAATAAACTCCTTTTTCCTCTTAATCTCTTTCTGTCACAAGATGAACTTAGTAATTTCAATATACTCTTTTGTTGATAGAGTGTTCTTGTTACAAACTTGCACCCTAGTAAATTCTGAGGACAGAACTTTTCTAAGAGGAGGAGAGTGTAACACCCCGCAAAATTGAATTATGACAATTTTGCCCCACCCGTGTATTAAACGTGTGTGTGTAGATTATCAATAAATATTTATGTTTTTGTATCTCTTTTCGTTCTTTCAAATTATTTTTGATCTTTTATTTGAACCAAATCCAAATATTTTCTGATCTATTCAAATTTTTCCCATTAATTCAGCCTCCTTATCATACAGTGTTTTTGATTCAGTATACGACCATTGATTTATTGTATTATCGAATATTCAACTTTGCTATCTCAAAATTTCTTGACCTTGCACTGAGAATTTGATCTAGTTATCTTCATTGAAATTGAGAAACTTTATACATGAAAAACCATAGCTCATCGAGTCCAGAGTCCATAACATCTTGTGGTTTCTAATTCCGATTTATAGGTTGTAAGTTATTTTAAAAGCTAAGTTGTCCCTTAATCCTAATCCCTAATCCTAATTCTCTCCGTAAACCCCAATCACATTAAATGCCCACCTCCCCTACCCTATGCCTCCACTCCTCCTAAAAAACTCCAACTGTCGTCTTCTTCTATCTTTTTCTCCCTCCCAAATGACTTTCTCTCCCTCACTATATGACTTTCTCTCCCCCTATAAATGACTTTTCTCAAAGATAAATCACTCAATCATCACCCTATAAATACCTTCCTATGCTTACTCAATCTCACGCATTCACTCTCTCTCAGCCTTTCTTTCTCTTTGTCTCACTCTTACATTACACACACACACACACACACACACGCAGTAATCCCTTCCTCACTTTCCTTCTTCTTTCGTCTTCGTTTCCTCTTCCGAAACCCAAAAACCCAACATCCTGACGCCTCGACGACTGCTTCCACCACCTCCGAACACCTCCACCTCCTCACTGTCAATCGCCTTCCCTTCCTCTCCACGTCACCGGCCAGCACCACCACTCCGAAACCACCACCTTATCCACATCGCCGAGCTCCCATTCTCACCATCACCATCGCAGAGCGCCAACACCACCTCATCTCACCGCCACAAACCTCCACCCTCTCCTCTTGCTGTCGCCAGCCACTTTCGTCATCACCGCAGCTCTCGATCGTCACTGCAGCTCGCCAACTCCATCGAAGCTCCCCACTGCTCCCAACCTCCCGCTCACCGCGCTCAACCACCGAGCTCCAGCCTCACCCTTCACGCCTCACTACCGTGCTCATTTCCACCACCACCGAAGTACCTCGCAGCACCATCGCTGCCACTTCTGAAGCTCTCCTCCACCTCGTCAACTTCATCGTTGCCGCCTCCGCCTCTCGTCGAAGCTCTCCTCCCCACCTCAACCGTCGTGCCTCCGAAGCGACTCCACCTCACACCCTCTGCCTCCACCTCCCGTCATCGTCTCCCCGTCAAGCCACCACCTCGCCGCTGCATTCTGCCATCGAACTTAACTCCGAAACCCACTCCTCACTTTGCTGTCGTCACAGTCGAACCCCCCCCGTTTGCTGTTGTCGCCATTGTCTCCCGTAAGTCTTTCTCTTTCTCTCTAAGGCTCTCGCTGTCTCTTTGTTCTTCTCTGTCTATCTCTAGCTCTCCGTCTCTCTCTCTCTCCATCAGTCTCTCTCTCTCTCAGTCTTTCTCTCTCTACCTCTCTCTCCTTCTCTGTCTCTCTCTTTATATATATATATATATATATATATATATATATATATATATATATATATATATAATATTGTTATATATTGTTACCGCTGAATCTGGTGTGGGGAAAACAGATAGTATTTGTGGATTCTTAGGAAAACTGAATAATTAAACCTTAACTTCTTCTGTCGGGGTTCGACCGCTGATTCCTGCCGTTCACCTGCAAAAAGTGCGCGACACCGAGGTTGATCCTGGCGACGCACCCTCCGACGCTCAAGTCAGTAATCAGGAAAGATTATGAGAGAGCGTAAATTGCCCAAAGATTGATTACCTCTTAATGGTGGTGGATGGGGGGTATTTATAGCCGCCTTTGGGATCAGATTAGGAATGTAATCCCTATAACTAGATAAGGAATGTAATCCCTAATTTCTAGTGAAAGGATCGATGTGAATCAGGGCTGTTGATTAGGATTAATCAGAAACCCTAATTCTATCCTGCTTGACCGGGTTTGCTGCGGGTTGGAACCCGCACCCAGTTAGGATGGATCCGTTTGTGGGTTACTGGGCTTTCGGTAAGAAGACCCAATACCCACTTCAGACCCGTTTGTAGGTGAAATTGCCATTTTACCCCTAAACTTTGAGATTCACATCTGATTTGGACGGTTCTGATTTAACCCCATTTTTAGCCATATCATATATATATGTATATATATTTCTATATATGTACTAATACAACTTTTACTTCATTCGCTTTCTGAACTCGGTGAACAATTGCAGTTCGTGATACCGTCATCATCGACGTGGTTGTTATCTGTAGAGCCATTATCGTTGTTCGTGTTGCTGTCGTCTTCAAATTACTCGTAGGATCGATCAAACTCAGAAACGATAAAAAGTAGGTAACAACTTTAACCAACTTTATTTTTATTGAAGAATGTGTGCATGCTAGATAATTTTGGAAACTATGATGTGGGTAATAACTTTAACCAACTCAATTTTTATTATAGGATGTATGCATGCTAGATGATAAATTGAGTAATCGTGCTTAGATTGCATGTGAATGTTGTTTGATTATGGGTATTGATTGCTGTTAATTAATTGTTGGGATAATGATATAATTGTCTTAGAAATATTAATAAATTCTGGCTTAATATCATACTTATTTTCTAAGAAATCCAATTTCCAAAAAATATGAGATTTTCAGTGATTTTTAAAGGTAGCAAGAGCTGTGATTTCTAGATTTTGAAACTACTGTCTTATAAATGGTTTTGAACAGATTTAATTGGTTTGAAACTAGAGGTTCTTAACTACATTATTGTAGTAAACTCATTGAGGTTTCATATGAGACTAAGAAATCATTTTTACAACAAGTATTGGAATTTATATAATTATTGGAAATTGTATTCACCTGTCAAGGGGACACGTGTGGTGTTTTCTCAACTGTTAATTTCTGGGAAGAATCCTGTCGAAACTTTGGGCATGGACCCATAAGTATCCATTGAAATTCTATGTTATCGAATACGAATGAGGCGGAGTAGGTAACGCCTGCCGAGGCATCTTATACTCATGATAACTTTTAGTGAGATCCGAAAGCGGAGAACGACCGCTGGGGTTCGGGCGGGGTGGAATGTGTAAGGCCGGCAAGCGAAGGACCACCGGGGCTGTGCATCATTATGGATGCTCAGGAGTGGAGAAGTACCACAGGGTTCCAGCATGAACACTACCGACTGCAGTAACGGAATTGGACCGAACAAATGTAATCTTACAAGTCACTAGATAAATGTAAGAAACAGTGTGGAATACATGAGCATGTTTTGCATAACGAGGGATTGAACCCTGTAATGAACGCTAGTAGCTTGTATTCAGAAAATATGTTGTATGGACGGCATATCATTCCAAACAAGCGTTCATTAAAAAGAGCATTTTGAATTGTGCATGTTTTCATAATAAATATGTGTTGAATGTTTTACTAAATTGCTTATACATTTATTCATATGACATCGGATATTTGACTATTTCCTGTTTACATTTATTGATTCCAGTTTTATTTCTATTATGCTATGTATGTTGTGATTATTACCATCAGCCTCACACGCTGACGAACCCACAGATTGTGTTGTGCAGGTAAGAGTACCTGGAGTTTAAGCATAGAGTTGTGACATCCTCTGCCCGTCATCTTATCAATCCAAGAGGTTTGGATTTATATTAAGATTTTCGCATTTTCCGGTATTATATTATGTTTATGTACTCAGTTGAAGAAAAAGATTTTTGGATGTGCTACGATTTTCCTGTGTGCGAAAATCGAGGCGTTACAGAGATGCTAACATTTGAGGGGGGAAAATGCTTTTGTGTTGGACGGCAGATGATCTTCCGTCCTTCAATTTTTTTTTTTCCGTTTATTCATCACACACTGCTATTAGAGGAAATAAATTTTTTTTTGAATTTTTGTGTTGGACGGGAAATCATCTCCCGTCCTTCCCAAAATTTAAAAAATAAAAAAATTCATCAGAGGATAGATCCTTCATTTTTTTTCTTCGCTCTCTTCAGACGGTATATCATATTTCGTTTCGTCAAAAAAAAATCCATTTTTTTAGTATAGACGACTGCAGTGTTTACGCTATTTGTTATTTTCAAATTTTTCATATACCCATTTTTTAACTTAAACGACTACAGATGATCTAATAAATAAATAAAAAGGAGAATGACTAGACCAAAAACAAGAATCTATCATGAAATTGACCCTAACAAACAAATAATTATGACAAATTAACACTAATAAATCTCTCATAAAAGAAAACCTAAATAAAAAGGGTGAAAACAAATCTCTTATTGATTCAATTACAGATAGAAGAAAAAAAAATTCCGAGACGACTCGGTTGGCATTTCTAACATATCCAACGGCAACAGCAAGGGCAACGGCAACAGCAACGGCTGAGAAGAAAAGTATTCTACCCCTACATGTGCACCTACTGTGGTATGGTTTAGACTTTACCACTGCAAAGGATTTGAATCCCACGGCCCCTCGCTATATATATCATGCACCACCCATTCCATTCCAGTCCATGTATATTAATGTATTTATTTATAGTTAAACAATAAATTAAATTAAACAACAATTAAAATCCTATTATACATTTACTAATTTATATGGTTAGAAAGAAATAACAACATGAATGTCATGCCGGTTTCAATCAAGTGCCGCTGCGTCACCCCTTCGTGATTTGCACAAGTGGACGGTGAGGAAGCGTTTGCTTGAATTTTGATGTTTTGGAGGGAAGATTGTAAGAACCGGGGATCCGTGGAGGAGATTGACACATCTCCGTTGCTGGTTGGGGCGATTAGTCTGGGACCGGTCAAATAGATGAGAATGGAGCTGACGTGGCAGTTTAGGTACTGTTCTTGAATTGATGGGCGTTGTAGATTCAATTCGGTTGATCATTACAGGCGGTACCCTTCGCCTATCATCTAAAGCTTCAGATGATTGGTGCTTTCCTGAGATCTCTGCTCATTACAAGCGGTACCCTCCGCCTATCATCTGAAGCTTAAATTTCCTACGAATCAGGGGGGTCGGCAGTGTCCGAAGTAATCAAGAGTCCACACGTGCATGCTATATGGCCGCCGTGGGGGGCAGGGATTTCCCCCAAGATGCAGTGGAACTTCCTTTCAACAGAAGCACGTTGCATGCGGAGCCCGTCAAAAAGTTGGAAGAGATCCACTTCTACAAGGGGGACGAACCCAAACGGTTCCGAGTAAGCCAGTCTCTCGCCCCAGAACTAAAGCTCGATGTTATCGACTGCGTCCGACGGAACGCCGACCTTTTTGCTTGGACACCCTCAGACATGCCAGGAATTTTGGAAGAACTCATCATGCATAAACTGAGCGTCCATCCGGACTCCAAACTGGTTCAGAAGAAGCGGCGTAAGTTTGCTCCTGACCGGCAACATGCCATGAAGGATGAAGTGGATAAGATCCTCTCAGCGCACTTCATACTAGAGGTCAGCTACCCACAGTGGCTGACAAATGTTGTAATGGTAAAGAAACCGAGCGGCAAGTGAAGAATCTGCATAGACTTTATGGACCTCAACAAGGCATGTCTCAAAGATCTTTTCCCGTTGCCCAGCATCGATGCCCTGATAGACGCAACCTTGGGTCATGAGCTACTGAGCTTCATGGATGCCTTTTGTGTTACAACCAGATCAGAATGTTCCCCCCACACATTCCCGAAAACCGGCTTCGTGACCGATCAAAGTCTCTATTGTTACAAGGTCATGCCCTTCGGATTGAAAAATGCTGGCGCCATGTATCAAAGACTAGTCAACCGGGTCTTCAAGAAATAGAGAGGATGGAACATGGAGGTGTATGTCGATGATATGCTCGTCAAAAGCCGAAGAGGGTGGGATAATGTTAACGATCTGGAAGAGGCTTTCTGGATCCTACGATCCCACAATATGCGACCCAACCCCTCCAATTGCGCCTTCGGCGTCACTTCGAAAAAAATTCTCGGATTCATAGTTAGCTAGCGAGGCATCGAGGCGAATCCCAAAAAGATCCAGGCCATACTAGCCATGGCTCCTCCGAGAAATGTTAAAGAGGTTACAGGTCGACTGGCTGCCATCGACCATTTTCTCTCTAAATCTGGAGAAAAGTCACTCTTGTTCTTCAAGGCCCTTCGGGAGGTAAAAAGCTTCGAGTGGGGGAACCCTCAATAGCAGGCCTTCGATCAGCTGAAGTCTTACCTGGCCAACCTGTTGTGCAATCTAGATGATCAAAATAACTAGATAAACTAGACACAAATAAAACCTCGCAAGTGCACGAATCGTTTATAGAAGCGTAGCAATAGCAAGGGTCGATCCCACAGAGATTGTAGAAATTAACTTACTAATCAATAAAAAGAGTGAGAATGATGAAGAGTTGTTTTAAAGATCTAAAAGAAATGAAAAGATTAAAACTAAATTGAGAAATGCTGAATCACAAATATCTAGTAAGTAGTTGGGTTTAGATCTCCACCAATAGTCAATAATGCTAAGTCATCTTCTGAACTTCTTCTTATTACTCATGTTTGTTCTCTTTAAGGGCATGGTATCTACTCCTTAAAGTTAATGTTTCCCTAAGCCAAGAATTAGGCATGGTATCTACTCTAATTCGTTTCTTTCATTAAGTATTTAGCATGGTATCTACTAAGTTGCACTTAAAGAAAACATAAGAACAGTGGAAACGAACAAACACTCAAGGTTCTAGAAATTGGTATCAGATCTAGATCCCTCAAGTTGATTAAACCAAGAACCCCTAAGGACTCCTGTGTCACTAATTATGAGCACGAGATACGGGTCGTCTCAATACGCTCATATAACAGCTTCAGATCTACACTGCACAACTTGATAATCTTAAGTTCTGTATGTCAGTCGACTGGCTGTCACTTCAGTCGACTGTCCTTAGAACTCCAAATAAGTTTGATTCATGTAAATAGTTATTCTTTCAATCAGGTTTAATCAATAAGTAAAAGAGTAACATTCAGAAGAACTTAGCATTACATAACTACGGCTTCAATCTACCCAACTATGAAATTAGTTCCACATGATAAGACTTTTATTGATCAACAAGTTCGAATACATGATTAACATAAAAGAATTAGAAAGAGAAGGAATAAACTGATGTAGTTCGGCTAGATGGATCGGCTGGCTGTCACACAGTCGACCGGCCGTTCTCCTCTTAGTACTTGATCTCCTTTCTTCTTCTATGCTGATAAAGTATTGCTCTTGGTTGAGATGTTGATGATTCTGGAACTCTTGTGATCCGGTTGATGGTGTGCAGAGGAGCGTGAGATAGAGGAGAGCACCCCGAATAATACTTCTTGGTTGGTATTTATAGAACACGGCTAGAGAATTAGGGTTTGCACTCACTTTTTATAGAAAAGTCATTTTCTTTTATTTATTTCCTCCTTCGTTGCTCTGCGTATTATTTCTTTCTCTTTTCTTCTATTCTTCCTTTTCTGTTCTGATTTGGATTAGATTTGGACGAATCTTCAAATATCTTATCTTTTAACTTTGCCGCCTACAAGTCGACTTGTCTTCGAACCAGTCGACTGTGTCGAGACTTCTGAAGATTTCATAATTGATCATCCAAGTCGACTGTACTTTGAAGTAAGTCGACTGCACCGAGCAGCTGTGGAAAATCAACTTCTCTGTCCAGTCGCCTGATGTGGGGAACCAGTCGACCGATGATCTGCAGTTTTCTGTGTATCATCCTTAAAATCCTGAATCTGCTTCGTTTCTCTGTTTTAGGCTGTTTCCTATGGAAAAGAGAAAATAAGAGTTAAATACCATATATAGTTTCTTCAAATGTCTAATTGCATTAAGATTATTGCTCTTAAATGTGAATAATATTGTGTTCATCAAATACCCCCAAACTTAGCTTTTGCTTGTCCTCAAGCAAAAAGTGAATTTATGAACAGGGGAATAATAATGATAGCCTCAACCAAGAATTCTTATTTATGTGAGCATCAACATATCAAAATATAAACAATTTCAGATAATGTAAAACTAAACATACCCACTTTCTCTAGTGCAATTGTTTATTCAGAACTCCAAACTCAACCATACTTGTCATGCAACTAATTATAGTTATAGTATGTAACTACCCAATCTGTGATTATCTCTTTTCTCTACTACAAACCGAGTAGCAAACTAGAGTTTTTTTTTTTTTTTTTTTTTTTTTAGTTAAGTCTCTTCTCTAAAGTTGTCACTTGCCTTTTGACGCGAATGCAAAACATTTGTGATGAATCGACCCGGTTACTCAGCAAGTCACAAACTTTAAAGTGCTTTGCATACTCATATTTCAAGTTGTCGTTTGACGTAAAGGTAAACATTGGTGATGAATACCCCTAGTTACTAGGCACTCAAAACATTGGAGTAGATTGACTTTATTCAAATATATATTTATTTTATCACTCTATTTACTTAAACTCAATTTAGGACTAGATCTAAAGGGAATAATCACCAGAAAAAGCATCACATTTGTTTATTATGTATAATCGCATGACTCATATAATTTTGTAGGGAATTCTGAAACTCAACAATCCTAAAGTAAATAAGTATCCTTACTCATACTTTATAAGAAATTGTTTATCCTTAAAAAAATTGAAAAGACTCTAAATATAAATAACTAATACCCCCAAACTTAGATGGAACATTGTCCTCAATGTTCGAAAGAAAATTTAAAAACAGGCATGTGTTACCATCTAGTAAGAAGGAGAGACTGAAAATAAAAAATAAAAAGAAATGAATAACGAAAAGAAAATGAAGGGAAAGTGTAAATACTCCCCTGAAAATTGGGTTGCCTCCCAATAAGCGCTGTGTTTTCTGTCTTCAGCTAGACTTGATGAGGTCATGCAATGTATTGAATGGTTTGAAGATTCACATCTTCCTCTTGCGGTTCTATGCTCATCTCTATGTATGGCTTCGCTCTATGCCCATTCACCTTAAATGTTTGATTCTTCTCTTTGCTATGCACCTCCAATGCCCCATGTGGAAAGACTTTTGTGACAATGTATGGGCCATACCATCTTGACATGAGCTTGCCTGGAAAAAGTCTTAATCTTGAGTTGTATATCAATACCTTCTGTCCTTCATAAAACTCCTTCCTTGCTAGCTGTTTATCATGGTACAACTTGGTCCTTCCCTTGTACAATTTTGCATTTTCGTATGCATCGTGCCTCAACTCTTCAAGCTCATTTAGTTGCAATCTTCTTTTGTCGCCTGCCTGTTTCATATCGAAATTGAACCTTTTGATGGCCCAATAGGCTTTATGTTCCAACTCCACTGGTAGATGACAGGCTTTTCCAAAAACCAAACGGTATGGTGACATGCCGATGGGTGTTTTGTATGCTGTTCGGTAGGCCCATAATGCATCATTCAAGCGCAGTGACCAATCCTTTCTCCTTGTATTGACTGTCTTTTTCAAAATGCTCTTGATTTCTTTGTTGCTAATCTCCACCTGCCCACTAGTTTGAGGATGATATGGGGTACCCACTCTCTGTGTGATACCATATTTCTTCATCAAAGAAGCAAATGGAAAGTTATTGAAGTGGCTTCCTCCATCACTAATTATTGCCCGTGGTGTACCAAACCTAGTGAAAATGTTCTCCTGCAAAAACTTGACAACAACTTTGTGATCATTAGTTCTTGAGGGGACAGCCTCGACCCATTTAGACACATAATCCACACCCACAAGAATATATAAATAACCAAATGAGTTAGGAAAAGGACCCATGAAGTTGATTCCCCAAACATCAAACAGCTCGATTACTTGGATGTTTTGCAGTGGCATTTGATTTCTAGAGGAGATATTGCCTGTCCTTTGGCATTTGTCACAAGTCCTGCAAAAAGAAAAAGCATCTTTGAATACATTGGGCCAATAAAATCCAGATTGTAATACCTTGAGTGCTATTCTTTTTGGTCCAAAATGTCCTCCACATGCATATTGGTGGCAATGCTGTAGAATACTCATTTGCTCTTATTCTGCCACACATCTTCTTATAATTTGATCAGGGCAAAATTTGAACAAATAAGGATCATCCCAATAGTAGTGCCTGCACATGGCTACCAGTCTTTTTCTTTCCTGACTTGTCATACCTGGAGGGAAAACATGAGCAGTGAGATAATTTACAATATCTGCAAACCATGGAAAAGATGAGCAGTGAGACACCAGTCGACTGGTCCTGTTACCAGTCGACTCTCCCGGTGATATGTTTATTTCAAATAAATGTTCATCTAGGAAATCTTCATTAAGTGGAAGCACAATTCTTTCTTCCTCATGCAGTAGTCTGGACATATGATCTGCCACAACATTGTCACTTTCTTTCTTGTCTCTAATCTCAAGATCGAATTCTTGAAGCAACAACACCCATCTGATCAACCTAGGCTTAGCATCCTTTTTAGCAAACAAATATCTCAAAGCAGCATGGTCAGTGAAAACAATAACTTTAGAACCAATTAGGTATGATCTAAACTTCTCTACAGCAAAAATTACAGCTAACATTTCTTTTTCAGTAGTGGAATAATTTAGCTGTGCATCGTTTAGAGTTCGAGAAGCATAGTAAATAACATGGGGTATCTTATTGATTCTTTGACCTAAAACAGCCCCTAAAGCATAATCACTTGCATCACACATGAGCTCGAAAGGATGGCTCCAATCTGGTGCCATGACAATAGGTGCAGAAATGAGAAGATTTTTCAATGTAGTAAAAGCATTTGTGCACTCTTCTGTCCATACAAACTCGACATCCTTAGTCAACAAGTCACAAAGGGGTTTGGAGATTTTGGAGAAATCTTTTATAAATCTTCTATAGAACCCTGCATGTCCAAGAAAACTCCTAACACCCTTGACTGTAGTGGGAGGGGGTAGTTTTGATATTATATCGATTTTCGCTTTGTCTACCTCTATGCCTCTTTTTGACACCACATGTCCCAACACAATACCGTGTTGTACCATAAAATGGCACTTTTCCCAATTCAGCACTAAATTGCATTCTTCACATCTCTTAAGCACAAGCTGCAAATGGTTAAGGCATTCATCAAAACAAGATCCAAAAACACTAAAATCATCCATAAATACCTCGATGAACCTTTCCACCATGTCTGAAAATATACTCATCATGCATCTCTGAAATGTAGCTGGTGCATTGCATAATCCAAAGGGCATCCTTCTGTATGCAAAAGTACCAAAAGGACATGTAAAAGTGGTTTTTTCTTGATCTTCTGGAGCAATAGCAATTTGATTATAGCCACTATAACCATCTAAAAAACAATAATGACTATATCCTGCTAATCTTTCTAACATTTGATCAATAAAAGGAAGAGGGAAGTGATCTTTCCTGGTTTCGTTATTCAGTTTCCTGTAATCAATGCATACCCTCCATCCTGTGGTCACTCTCGTAGGGATAAGCTCATTCTCTTCTTCCTGAGCACTTAAGTTTGCAGCGATTATCACTGGTAGCGTCTGGTTCTCGCCCAAATATGCATGCTTCAAATGGTCGGGCAACTGCTTAAACTCTATGTCTGGAAGTCTCGGTACAGTCGACTGGTTCCTGGTTGGGGTAGGGTCAGTCGACTTATCCTGCGCACCAGTCGACTGATCCGAGGAAACACAAATTTCATTAGTCACAATATTTTCAAATGTTGGTGCGAGTTTACCTGAGTATGACTTTGGAGTTTCAAGGTGATGTACTGTTTCTGCTATCCTCCAGTCATCGTGTTCCTGTTCAATATTAGACAATGTTAGAGACTGTGTAATTGCAGCTTGTAGTGGTTCTATGCTATGTACCTGAAAGGTTTGATCAACAATCTCCTGCACCACATCAACATTATAGCATTCATGATCATCATGTGGTAATTTTAGTGTATCAAATATTTTAAATTCAACATTCTCTCCATTTATTTTCATGCTTATAGTACCCTTTTTAACACAAATTTTTATATCAGCCGTACTCATAAAGGGCCTACCTAAAATGATTGGTAGAGAAGATGGCATTGAAGAGTCCTCCATGTCTAACACAACAAAATCAGCAGGCAAAATGAAATCGTTTACCTGAACTAGGACATCTTCCAAAATACCTCTAGGTCTTTTGATGCTGCGATCCGCCAACTGCAACGTGATGGATGTTGGTTGGAGTTTCCCCAATCCTAGCTTTTCATAAACAGTGTATGGGAGGAGGTTGATGCTTGCCCCCAAGTCTAGTAGTGCTTTCTCAAAGAAGTGCTCACCAATCCTGCAAGGAATGGTAAAACTACCTGGGTCCTTTAATTTGGGAGGTAATTTCCTTAATAAAACAGCGCTCACTTCTTCTGTCAAAGCCACATCCTCCCTAACCTGAAATGTTCTTTTGTGAGTACAACACTCTTTCAAAAATTTAGCATAAGAAGGAATTTGTTTAATAGCATCAAGTAGGGGGATATTAATTTCTACCTTTCTGAGAGTTTCAAAGATGTCAAATAAATGTTGTTCTTTCTTTTGCTTGACTAACCTTTGAGGGAATGGTGGCAAAACTGTTCTTTCTTTTTCACTTACCTTGTTGGATCCCAAAACTTTTGATGGTTGTGTTTCTGTTTCTTCGGTGTGTGTTCCAACTTTGTTTTCAATTGTCTTACCATTTCTCAGAGTTGTTACTGATTTGAGCTGTTCTTGGCCTCTAGGATTTGGTATGGTTTGTGACGGGAGTTCTCCTGCCTTTCTCTCACTCAACTCCTTTGCGATTTGCCCGATTTGAGTTTTCAATTTCTGAATTGCTTGCCCTTGTTGGTTGCTTGTTTGATGTTGTTGTTGGAGCAATTGAAGAACGGTGGATTCAAAATCCAACTTCTTCTGTTCTTGACTAGGCCTATCAAACCCACTTCCCATTTGGAAGTTCCGTGCATGTCCTTGTAAAGACTGGGTTCCTTGATTGTTGCTCCATGAGAAATTAGGATGGTTCCTCCACCCTGGGTTGTATGTGCTCGAGAATGGGTTGTTCTTTGGTGGGAACACTCCTTGCCCCACATAGTTTGCATGCTCCTGATCTGTGAACGAAGACATAGGACATGTATCAGTTGTATGATCACAATGAGAACAAATTGCACAAATTTCTTTTGTTAGATTTTTCGCATTGCCCATTGTTGTCATTGCATTAACAAGCATATCAATTTTTATTCATGTTTGCCATTTCCACTTGTATGTTACTACTACCAGAAATTTCATAAACTCCCTGTTTTCTAGAAATGCCTCTTCCCCTTGTTGAGAATTGCTGTGAGTTCTCGCTAAGTTCTTCAAATAATTCGATGGCTTCCTCACCACTTTTCCTCATCAAGATCCCGTTGCAAGCTGAATCCACGATTGCCTTGTTAGTATCATTTAAACCCTCATAAAAAGCTTGTACCTGGTCATCTTTAGGCATGTTGTGTGTAGGACACTTGAGAAGCTTGTTCTTGAAATCCTTCCATGCTTCGAAGAATAAATCTCCATCTTTTTGTTGGAAGAGTTGGATCTCCCTCTTCAGTTGTTTGGTCTTCTGGGCTGGAAAGAATTCTTTCAAGAATTTTGTTGTCAATTGCTCCCATGAATTAATTGATCCTGGTTCCAAAGAATTATACCACAATTTAGCATTAAGTTTTAAGAAAAATAGAAACAAGATTAACCTGATTTGTTCAGGGGTAAGCCCTTGGAGACTTTGTGTTCTGCAAAGATCAAAGAAGTCTTGCAGATGGAGGTGAGGCTCTTTGTCTGGTTTGCCACTAAAGTGGGGAACCATGCTAAGTAATTGGGGAGAGAGATGCATATTCCCTGTGACATTAGGTTGATAAGCAATGCAGGAAGGTTGCTCATTATTCTTCGGCGTGAATTTGTCCTGCATTGGCACTCGATGTGGTATTTCCTCAGCCTTTGTTGCTCGTGAATGTGGTCTCTGTGCAGTCGACTAGTTCCGTGTAGCAGTCGACTGGTTGGTCGCAGACAGCCGACCAAGTCTATGCAAAGTGCGTTCTGTTTCCGCGTCAATAGGTAGTAGCTCTGGACGAAGTGATCTCCTTCCGTGCATCCACCAAAATCCTGTAACCTAAAAGAAATATTTATTAATAAAAGAAAAGAAAATAAAAGGAAAGATTTACTGATTTGTAAGTCAAAATGCTAACAATCCCCGGCAACGGCGCCAAAAACTTGTTGTGCAATCTAGATGATCTAAATAACTAGATAAACTAGACACAAATAAAACCTCGCAAGTGCACGAATTGTTTATAGAAGCGTAGCAATAGCAAGGATCGATCCCACAGAGATTGTAGAAATTAACTTACTAATCAATAAAAAGAGTGAGAATGATGAAGAGTTGTTCTAAAGATCTAAAAGAAATGAAAAGATTAAAACTAAATTGAGAAATGCTGAATCACAAATATCTAGTAAGTAATTGGGTTTAGATCTCCACCAATAGTCAATAATGCTAAGTCATCTTCTGAACTTCTTCTTATTACTCATGTTTGTTCTCTTTAAGGGCATGGTATCTACTCCTTAAAGTTAATGTTTCCCTAAGCCAAGAATTAGGCATGGTATCTACTCTAATTTGTTTCTTTCATTAAGTATTTAGCATGGTATCTACTAAGTTGCACTTAAAGAAAACATAAGAACAGTGGAAACGAACAAACACTCAAGGTTCTAGAAATTGGTATCAGATCTAGATCCCTCAAGTTGATTAAACCAAGAACCCCTAAGGACTCCTGTGTCACTAATTATGAGCACGAGATACGGGTCGTCTCAATACGCTCATATAACAGCTTCAGATCTACACTGCACAACTTGATAATCTTAAGTTCTGTATGTCAGTCGACTGGCTGTCACTTCAGTCGACTGTCCTTAGAACTCCAAACAAGTTTGATTCATGTAAATTGTTATTCTTTCAATCAGGTTTAATCAATAAGTAAAAGAGTAACATTCAGAAGAACTTAGCATTACATAACTACGGCTTCAATCTACCCAACTATGAAATTAGTTCCACATGATAAGACTTTTATTGATCAACAAGTTCGAATACATGATTAACATAAAAGAATTAGAAAGAGAAGGAATAAACTGATGTAGTTCGGCTAGATGGATCGGCTGGCTGTCACACAGTCGACCGGCCGTTCTCCTCTTAGTACTTGATCTCCTTTCTTCTTCTATGCTGATAAAGTATTGCTCTTGGTTGAGATGTTGATGATTCTGGAACTCTTGTGATCCGGTTGATGGTGTGTAGAGGAGCGTGAGATAGAGGAGAGCGCCCCGAATAATACTTCTTGGTTGGTATTTATAGAACACGGCTAGAGAATTAGGGTTTGCACTCTCTTTTTATAGAAAAGTCCTTTTCTTTTATTTATTTCCTCCTTCGTTGCTCTGCGTATTATTTCTTTCTCTTTTCTTCTATTCTTCCTTTTCTGTTCTGATTTGGATTAGATTTGGACGAATCTTCAAATATCTTATCTTTTAACTCTGCCGCCTACAAGTCGACTTGTCTTCGAACCAGTCGACTGTGTCGAGACTTCTGAAGATTTCATAATTGATCATCCAAGTTGACTGTGCTTTGAAGTAAGTCGACTGCACCGAGCAGCTGTGGAAAATCAACTTCTCTGTCCAGTCGCCTGATGTGGGGAACCAGTCGACCGATGATCTGCAGTTTTCTGTGTATCATCCTTAAAATCCTGAATCTGCTTCGTTTCTCTGTTTTAGACTGTTTCCTATGGAAAAGAGAAAATAAGAGTTAAATACCACATATAGAGCCTTCAAATGTCTAATTGCATTAAGATTATTGCTCTTAAATGTGAATAATATTGTGTTCATCACAACCCCCCGCTCCTCAGCAAATCCGGGCCAGGCGAACCCCTCTTCCTTTACCTAACCGCGTCAGAGGACGCACTCAGCATTGCATTGGTCATGGAGGAAGATGGAGTCCAGAAGTCGGTGTACTATGTCAGCAAAGTTCTTCACGATGCTGAACTTCGGTATGCTAGAACGGAAAAAATCGCCTATGCCTTGGTGATGGCCGCTTGGAAGCTTCGTTTGTACTTTCAGGCGCATTCCATCCAAGTTATGACAGACCAACCTCTCAAAACTGTCCTCCACAAACCGGAGAACTCCGGCCGCCAGATCAAGTGGTCCATCAAGCTCAGCCAGTGTTGCTGCTAATTTCGGTGTGGGAGAAAATAAATGAATTTGTGGATCTTTTGGAAACAAATAAGACAAACCTGTTGACTTTTGGCCGGTGTTTGACTATTTCTCGCTACTATCGTTAACCTGCAAAAAGTTCGATACACCGGAATTGTTCTCGGCGACGAACCCTCCGACGCTCAAGTCAGTAATCAGGAAGATTATGAAAGACCAATTTGTGAAAAAATATTGATTACCTTCTTATGATGGGGGGAGAGGGGTATTTATAGTCGCCTTTAGAGATAGTTTAGAGATAATCATTTGTCTCTATGTCCTGGTGTTTTTGGTTAAGAAATAGAGTTTTAAATTGTTTCATGATAAGAGAGACGGTTTAAACCGCCTCTTAGAGATAATCACGAATTTGAATTACTCTTTAAATATCTAGGCTTGTTTGTAACAGGCTGTCACTCTTACCTAATAGAACAGATCCGTTTTTAGGGTTATTGGGTTTGGAAGAGACCCAGTTCCAATTTCGGACCCGTTTGTAGGTAAAATTACCATTTTACCCTAGAGAGCTTTAAGATTCATGCCAGATTTGAACGGTCTCGACTTAATCCCATTTTTAGCCATATCAGCCAGCATGACATTAGCTACCTACCCCAGACGGCCATCAAGGGGTAGGCCCTCACAGAATTTATCATGGAATGCAACATTCCTGAAGCCCCAGAAGTCCTAGAGGAAGAATCGATATGGGAAGTCTATGTGGACGGGTCAGCATGCGAATGTGGCAGTGGAGCTGGCATCATACTTAGGGGACCCGACAACTTTACTCTCTAGTACTCCCTACGTCTAAACTTGCAAGCGTCCAACAACGAGGCTGAGTGCGAGGCGATGATCGCCGGACTCATGATAGCACACAAAGCGGGGGCACGATGGGTAAAGGCCTTCGGTGACTCCCAGCTCGTGGTCAAACAGATCACTGGGGGAGTACGAGACCCATGATGCCCGGATGATCCTGTACTTAGCACGCATCAGAGAACTCTTGACAGTCTTTGAAGAGGCTGCTGTTGAGCATATTCCGAGGGAACACAATGCCGAGGCCGATGCCCTCTCCAAGCTTGTCTCCTCATCATTCGAGGGCCTTGATCATACAGTGCTCATTAAGATCCTCCGCAAGCCTAGTATCGAGAACCATGAGCCCCTCTTTGTCAATGAAGGTGTTCGGGTGGTCATATGGATGGACCCCGTCTGAAAATTTCTGTCAAACGATGAGCTTCCCCAAGACCCAGACGAAGCGCGACGGACAAGAGTTAGATCAGAGAGATTCACCCTCATCAATAATATATTGTTCAAGTGCTCGTACACAGAGGCGGACGAAAGACCATATCTTTGATGCCGGAGCCCCGATGAAGCCAAATATGCACTCCAGGAGTTGCATGAAGAAATTTGGGGCGGGGGGGGGGGGGCATATGGGCTGCAGGTCGCTCGCCAGAAAGGTATTCAACCACGGCTACTATTGGCCGACCATACTGCAAGACGCTCACAATCTTGTGAAGAGATGCGACCCCTGCCAAAGGTTCTCCTCGGTTAGGCGCATGCCCCAAGCCAAACTCAAGTCACTCTCCAGCCTGGCTCGCTTTGCCAAGTGGGGGATGGACCTAGTCGGCTTGTTTCCCAAGGCTATTGGCCAAAGGCTCTTCCTCGTAGTGGTCATCAACTACTTCACCAAGTGGATCGAGGTAGAACCCCTGGACACGATCACCGAACATCAATCCTAATCATTATTCTGGAAGCACATTGTCTGTCAGTTTGGGATACAGAGTGTTCTTGTTTCCGACAACGGAACTCAATTTGCTGGTAAAAACTTTCGCAAGTTCTTTGAAGACCTCGGGATCCAACAGCGGTTCTCGTCGATATCACATCATCCGCAGTCAAACGGCCAAGCTGAAAATGCCAACCGCCAGATTCTAGACGGTCTCAAGAAACGGTTGGACACCTCCCACAAGGAGCTATGGGTCGACGAGTTACCCAGTGTCCTTTAGTCATATCGAATCACCAAGAGGATCCCTACGGAGGCAGTCATCCAGATAGAATTTGGGATTCCTTAGCCCAGAATCTTGAGTTTTAACAAAGAATCTAACATGAGCGACCTCAGGGACAATCTGGACCTAGTTGACAAACTTCGCGAAAGGTCAACCATCATGAGAAACATCTATCAGCAACGGATCGAGAGATACTACAACAAGAGGGTTCTACCGGCCAACATCAAAGAGGGTAACCTCGTTCTGAGGAAGATCACTATTTCACACCCCAACAAGAGGGTCAAACTCACCAAGAATTGGGAGGGCCCGTATAAGGTCTCCCAAATGATATGCCCTGACACGTACCGACTCGAGGACCTGGGGGGCAAGAGGATCAAGAGACCCTGGAACGCAGAGCACCTTATCAAGTTTCACGAAGGGCCA
Source organism: Hemerocallis citrina (assembly GCA_017893485.1). Lineage (NCBI taxonomy): Eukaryota > Viridiplantae > Streptophyta > Magnoliopsida > Asparagales > Asphodelaceae > Hemerocallis > Hemerocallis citrina. The sequence continues at coordinate 371,191,293 of CM030359.1, forward strand.
GAGTAGCCCTTACTGGTTGTAACCAAGTGAGTAAAACAGTGAATTTTCTTTTGTTTTGATTATGTTGCTAAGTTTACCTAGCCTGGACTTCGAGCAAGCAGCCAACTTTCTGCAAGCTACTCGACGCTCGGCACAATTGGTGCCCCCTAAACAAGGGACTTCACAATCCCTCACGTCCTCGCCACTTGGCATGGACTTCGAGCAAACAGCCAGCTTTCTATAAGCTGCTCGATGCTCGAAACAATCGACACCCCCCAAACGAGGGATTTCACAATTCCTCACTTCCTCACCACTCGACTTGGACCTCGAGCAAACATCCAGCTTTCTGCAAGCTACTCGATGCTCGGCAGAATTGGTGGCCCCCAAATGAGGGATTTCACAATCCTCACGTCCTCGCTACTCGGCTTGGACTTTGAGAAAACAGCCAGCTTTCTACAAGCTGCTCGATGCTCGGCACAATCGGCGCCCCCCAAACGAGAGATTTCTCAATCCCTCACGTTCTCGCCACTCGGCTTGGATTTTGAGCAAACAGCCAGCTTTCTACAAGCTACTCGATGCTCGGCATAATCGGCGCACCCAAACGAGGGATTTCATAATCCCTCACATCCTCGCCACTCGACTTGGACTTCGAGCAAATAGCCAGCTTTCTACAAGCTGCTCGAGTTGGCACAATCAGTGCCCTCCAAACGATGGATTTCACAATCCCTCGCGCCCTCACCACTCAGCTTGCACTTCGAGAAAACAGACAACTTTCTGCAAGCTGCTCGATGCTCGGCACAATCGGTGCCCCCGAAACGAGGGATTTCAAAATCCCTCATGTCCTCCCCACTTGACTTCAACTTCGAGCAAACAACTAGCTTTCCGCAAGCTGCTCGACGCTCGGTACAATTGGCACAGCCCAAACGAGGGATTTCACAATCCCTCACGTCCTCGCCACTCGTCTTGGACTTCAAGCAAACATCCAGCTTTCTGCAAGCTGCTTGATGCTCGGCACAATTTCCCCCCCCCCCAACGAGGGATTTCACAATTCCCCACGTCCTCGCCACTCAGCTTGGACTTCAAGCAAACAGCCAGCTTTCTGCAAGTTGCTCGACGCTCGGCACAATAGGCACCCCCAAACAAGGGATTTCACAATCCTCATGTTCTCGCCACTCGGCTTAGACTTCGAGCAAAGATTTAGCTTTCTACAAGATGCTCAACGCTTGGCACGATCTGCGAACAAATGAGGGATTTCATAATCTCTCATATCCGCGACTCATTTCTCACAACCTCCCTTCAGCATCGGTCCGGAATCATAAAAATTTCGGTTATATTTGTGGTATCTACCTTCGACAGGGACCCCGAGCGCCGGGTCTTAAGTCGGTCACCTTTCCACCTACTGACAGCCAAGGATATACTGGCTCGCGCCGGCTACCCCTAACTGCCAGAGGGTGGTAAGAGGACCACCCGGGCCTCCTAGACCTTCTAAGTTTAATAAAAGACCTCGAGCTCTCGGCCATGAGTCGGCCCCCCTTTCACCCACTGGCAGGAAGGGATAACCTAGCCTTCAGGCTAGCTACCCCTAACTATCAGAGGATGGCAGGAAACCACTGACTTCAAGAGAGATCTCAGTGAACTGAGGGATAGAGAATGAAAAGGGGAGAGGTTATATAGCTAGGGAGATGACGATATGCCTCCCACAACGCATTAATGATGGCTCAATAAATGTCCATGGAAGGCGAAACGTCTACAGTTCAAATTATTGTTATCAAAAGATGAAACGATTCACATTCGTCCGGTTCAGGTGGATAGGTCTCGACACTTAGCTTCGACCGAAATTCGTCCCCTGCCCCTCACAAGCAAATAGGGCTCTACGCCCGACATACCCCTCGTCGACAACACCTGATCCCTTTGTCTCACATAAGAAGAATCATTTCTATGACAACATACAAAGGTTCATTAATACAATTGGCCAGGCTGCATTATTACATGATAATTACAACTATTACAACCTCGGTCTAGTCCTTTGCTTGGGGGGGTCTTAGAGTTGGTACCAGCCAGCTCGAGCTTTAACGAGCAGGTCTGCCTGTTAGCTCGACCATCGGGCTCCTTTAGGGTCGCTAAGGATGACACTCCGGTGACAGAGCTCTGGGCATCACCCGGCCCTGCCATCTCTTGTCTCAAGGTTGGAGATGAGCCTCCAATGGCAAGCCAATCACCCCCGAAAGGACGAGATTGAGAACCACTAATGCCAAGCATTATCTTGAACCTTTATATCTCCAGTTCCTTCTCCATGATCACCTCCTGGAGGAGCGTTTTCGAGGTTGGTATACGAGTGGAAGCACCAGACATCGACCATTTTGTCTCGGCACTCTCGCTGTCGCGGTCGGTAATTGTCCTCTTTAGACGAGGTGATTCCAAGCTCAACTCCTTCGATTTTTTCATAAAATAAGAGACTACTGCTTCACGGTCTCGAGCCTATCTTCGGTAGCGCACCAAGATGGACTCTAGGGACGCGAGCTTGCCCTTGAGGCCCCCCAACTCGTCACCATGAGGGTCCACCCCGAGGGGCACACCCATCTGGCACAAAGAAGAAAATAGTACATCATTCCGAGCCTCATAAACTTCATTTCACAAAGAAAAGAGTACATCTCAAAAACTCACATCACAGATTATGCCAAAGAAATCTCAAGTCAAACTGCCTGACAAAAAAATTATTTCATAACCAAAATTCTTATAAAACTGTGGTGGCCAGTCCGCTCTTGGCAAAATACAAAAAAATAAAGAGAAAACTAAAAACTACTACTCGGGAGAGAGGTGAACCGCTTCGTCTCCCTCTACCCCGACAACCGGATCGGCCATCGCCACTGCATCCTCCTCGGAGTGTGTCGCCTTAGCCTCCTCGTCGCCATTGCCTCTGGGCTTTTTTTGGTTGTTCGGGAAGAATCATCCCGTAGTGGAACTCCTCGAGCTGGCATGCGGGGAAGTAAAACTTGACATGCTCAAGGGCCTTGTTGTACGCCTTGTCCTGAGCGGCGATGACTTTGTCGATGGCGGCGGTCTTGGTCTTCTTTATCTCTTGGGTGACTGCCTTCTTTATTTCTCCCTCGGCCCGAACTCGGTCATCTACCATGGAACCTAGCTCGGCCTGAAGGGCCTACTCACGAGATGCGAACGCGTCCAGCTTCAGCTTCAAGTCCTTCATCTCACGCTTATACCGTTGAGCGTTCCTCACCTGCCTCTGGAGCTCATGGGAGTGTAGCTTTGTGATCTTGGCCCCGGCCATAGACGCCTGCGGACGAAGGGCTAAGACTTCAAATAGGGAGAAAGGGGGAGAAAATCATGGTACGAAACTTCGGCAGATAAAGGAGGACATACCAGCACGCTGGCCTGAGCCAACCTCATATAACAGGACTTGAGCGTCTCTGTAGCACCCCGGATCCGGCTTCCCAAAATCTGTGACACTCACCAGAATCTTTGCCTTCAAATGCATCTCAATACAGTAATAACATGAAAATTTAAAAACTTTTTATTGTCAAATAAAATCATTACATCATAAATTACAATCATTATCTTGTTCTTGAACAAGGAATACAAATTACACTAACTCATTACAACTTATTACAAATATTTACAGACTTCACTTGTAAAGCTATCAGCTGTCTTCCAGAATGGTAATCAACTGATCACTATCGAAACTCCGCTGAGTGGTCAATCTGCTTCACTGGGACGTGCCCCTCGACTTGAGTCTTCTGTTGCGCGACTCTGATATTTTTGCACTCGCTCGAATGGTAGGTAAGTACACCGCTCCTCCACTTGGATGCCCGCATTCCCGATCTTGTTTCCAGCACTTAATTGAGTGGGCATGTCAGTACATATAAAGCAACGATCTCCAACTAGCAACCACAACCAGCCTTTAATGAAAACAGAAACGTGCATCCTTTTCATAGTGTTAGTGTATATCATGACCTGAAGTCTAATACACAGTACACAAGTACAGAAAATAGACGTACTTAGTCTAATGTCAGCAAGACTTTGGACATGCATGTATTCCATACTACATACGCTCCAAATCAAGTCGTCTTCCCCAGTTTCAGGGTTTTGAACCCTCGCCATGCCGTAAATTAAACTATTGTACTCAACCTGTTCCTGATAGATATAATCGTGGTTGGTGAATCCGGCAGTTATTACTGCTAAACACAGTGGTGTCCCCGTTTTCCACTAGTGCCCCAATCCGGTCTGGATCACACCAAATATCGTGACGATCTTACAGATATATAACCTCATATCTATGGTGTCGAAGATCCATGGGACAGCAGCCCCATGGTCTATTCGTGTCCGCTCAACATAAGAACATGACGGCCTCAAAGGTCTAAGCCCCATATTCGTCAGGAGCCCTCCCGTTCCTTCCACGGCACTCCAGGAAAAAACAAAGCGAGATACGGCTCCCTTGTGCTCAGCTAGTGAGCAGACACAGCCCGTATCCCTACGACATGAAGAGACATCCCTGGTTATCACCGCCTAGTACTGGCCATTAGAACAAGTCGAATTATAGGGAATCACCCCTAACATCAACTCTATCTTCAAATGAAAAGTAAAGAAATACAATCTGAAATAACATTGGTTGCTAAAACATGCAAGTTATCAAATCATGCACAGTGTCTAACGAATGACTGAGCCCAAACGGTTCTGTCAAAAAAATAACTAATCACGGCTAACCGACATTGACCGATTGCCAACACCTCTGTAGGTCTTCGACCTAATGTCTCCGGCCCGCGACCCTCAGCGAGTAGTACAACAGCACCCAAGGGAGTGCCTCACACCCGGCAATAAAGGTGAAACACAAACAATTTATTTATATCCATTCATTGACAGACCTAGGCATCAACACATTCAAGACGAGGCAAATAACCTAGCCTATCAACCCCAAACACCGGCAATTCGATCTCCATCGGTCGCTACCACCTCCGTCTCAGGTCTCATACAGTATCCTAGTCCGCGGTCCACCTTCTCTCAGAAAACGATCTAACAGCGCACAGGAAGATTACTATCTCTCGAGGTGGAAATAAATCAATCACAATACTTGCCAACTGGGTTGATAGTCCTAGGGTATCACAACCTAAACTAGCTCCAAGCTATACTAGCTACGAACCCACATACCACAAATCGACCATACAGCTATTCTCTCAACTTACTCATGTGTCCACCATGAGTACCAAACACATGAATCTCATATAAGTTCCAGATAAAGTGCTTACATAGGGACAATCATCCAACATTTTAAAACTCAAATTAACTTAGTCATAAATCCTGTAGCATGCAGAAAAATTTTATAATTTATGCTCCACTTATTGGAATCCAATAAAATTAGATTTTCTAGAAAGGTGGGAACCTCTACTACAAATTCCTAGTTGACAACCTTCTCAAATTCTTTATAGAACTCAAGTTTCCTAATTTCAAACACATGCTTGAAATCGAACAAGACGGCGGTTTGCTGAAACTTGTAACATCCATAACTTTCAAAATACCACTTAGAATTGCATAATATTGCCCATTCTGGAAAGCTGAGTCCCTATACTACATGTATCTAGTTAACTATTTCTTCAAATTCAGCCATCTAGAAGCTATAAAAATCCTATATATTCTCAACTGTGCATTCCTCCATACAATTGCTGCATCTTGCCATCAACATAAAAACTTGTTCACTTGTCAGAATTACTCGATTCTGAATTCTATAGAAAGCTGGGAGTGTATACTACAACTTTCTAGTTGAACACATCCTCATATTCATCCATTAAAATACTTTAAAACTCGAATTCCTATTAGGTTACATACATAACCTAGGGAAATGAGTTTCCTTACAGAAACCAAGTCATTCAATTAAGACTGGTTCTGCCCCAACTTAGGAAAATCATAAATTTTGCTATGCAAACTGGAATTTCATGATTCAAGACATTTTGGAAAGCTAATACTCTCTACTAGAAATCTCTAGTTGATACTCGTAAAATTCTAGAATTCCACAATTTCACTGACTACTCAAAAGCTGAACTGAACTGAACATAGTCCAATCAAAATTTAAAATCAATTTAAGCACAAGTCCAATACTTATTAAATTTAAGACTCAGTAACTAGACATGTACAAGTCTTACATACTCAAAAATTACATTCAAATTCATAATACACAGAGAATTATGGCTCTTTAAACTTAGCACAAAATTATCTTCTGTTTTCAGACTGGGTGTCTACCTCCCTATACAAAGTATTTTTAAAACTCCATCAAATGTTATCTAACAATTCTAAAATTTTAGAATAATGGTCTAGACCTATACCAAAAGTTACAGTAAAAATTACATTGCAAGATCATGCACCAAAAAGTAGTAATGAATTAATGAACATCAATCCTAACACAGGGCAGATTCACTTCTGATTTCGGACCAGTTGCAACCTCATAATTTTTTTGAGTTATCAAACAATCTCAGAAAAATGCTAAATTTGAAACTAAAATTTTAAACACATACAAGAGTATCCAGTAAAAATTTTAACTTAAAATACCCTACCATTTTTTGAGTTACGATTTTTGGAGAAACACCAAGTTCTCACACAAACAGCTGTTTTCAGCTTGCTCTCTGTCCGAAATTGAAGTGATTGTTTGAGCTACTAAACAAACCCATAAAAATATGATAAAATTAGAGGATACTCTAAACTCATCCTAGAACATGCCACAAAAATTTCACGATCAAATTCTAAGTCATTTGCATGGTAGAAATTTTTATACCACAACATCACATACACAAAAATAACTAGTTTAGAGTTTGAGAACACCCACCCATGCTTTTGAGTTTGGAAAGATGAAATCTTGCAACTTCCTCTAGTTTTCATTTTCTCCTCCAAGATGCAAAGCATACAAATGAAACTCTCTCTTTCTCTCTTCTCTCTTTTTGAACTAAGAAAATATGAGAAGAAGGAAATAGAGAAAATTGGTTAAGTGTTGGAGTTTTATAGGAAATGGGGAGTAGGTGGAGGGTGGAGATTTGGAGGTGAGGGGTGGGTGTGATGGATAGTGTGGAGAGCCAACACAACTCGCATGAAGTTTCCTAACAATTTCCTCTAGCTCATCTTTACCACAAATTTGGCAATTTTTGAGCCTTAGGATCTCATCAAGATCTCACCCAATCTCATCTCATCTCAATTAGAAGTAGGGTTCCTAACCCTAGGTTTAGGTCAAAGAACTCTAACCCTAGTGTTAAGCAAACCCCAACCCAAAATGAAAAACAATGTATGGTTATTTATAATTCAAATTACTATGTATATTTATAGAAAAATATATTTAAATATTTAAATTATAAAATATACACGGTCGTATTCACACTCAAGCAATTATAGATTGTATATCATATATGATCCGATACGATCAAATCAAGTATATATATATAGACATTTTATCTATGTACTTAAAATAAGATAATTTGAATTTATAAAAATATATGTTTATAAAAATTATTATTAAGAAAATATATAATCGCCTGCAATTCTCAATTGTGCACGGATTAAAATGCAAAATAGATATATACTATTTTGCGGGGTGTTACAGTCTCGGTCACCAGGACCTCTTTGTTGCAGGGTGTGGTGAGCTTTTCCACCACCTCGACCGCCACTGGCCCCTCGGTCAGCATATCTGTTGTCCTCACGGCTTAATCAGGGGCCCACGGTCGCAGCCCCTCATCACCCATTACATCCTGAGCAGTGGGGTGAATGGGAGGGATCACACCCTTCAGCACCTCCGAAAACCTAAGGTTATCGGGGCTAGGGGTCATCTTCAATGAGCCGGAGGTCCCTGGGTTCGACAAGGTCTTCTGCTTCTTAGGCTTTGGATCCGAGGGACCTTCTCCCCCGACTTGAGCGGACGCCTTCCTCTGCCTCGACTGCTCAACCGCCCTCTTCTTGGCCAACTGGGCTCTCCTTGCGTTAATTGCAACATCGTCCATATCTACAAAAGGGAAATAAGGTTATAAGGACGAAGGAAAAAAGATGATTAAAAAGAAAACAAAGGACATATGGGAAGGAATGGGGCTCAGTCCGATCCTAACCAAGTGCATCTCTGTCACATTCGGCCAACTGATGCGTTGTCTAGAGACAATCCGATCCACATTAGGCCACTCCTCCTCAGTCAGGTCTCTTCTCCTCGGTGGCTTGTGATTCGGCTTATAAAAATTCAATGTGGTGGGAATCTCCCAAGGCACCTGGCTTCGGACGATAAAATATTTCATCTTCCACCCTTTTATGGAGTCTGGATGTCCACGGACTACTTTCCTATTGGGACGAGGGGAGATGTAGTAAATCCCCTCATACTCGCCCGATGAAGAGACCCCCAACACGGCTCGGAAGTACTTCAGTTTCAGAGGAACTTCCCCCTCTTCGCAGAGCATAAAACACACGAGCTGCTTCCACGAGTTCGGGCCGTACTGCATGGGGCATAATCCCCCTAGTTCAACACTTCCTTGATGAACGGTGCAGAGGCAGCCGTAAACCTGAAGTGAAGGAACCAGGGCGCTAAGTTATCCGTGGGACGGAGACCGGGGCTCGGAAGCAACAACTCATACTCCAGCCATATAAAGTAGTTAGCTGGAATCAGCGGCCGGTCGTCAACCGTCAAGGCACATGGAATCCTGTCCATCCGGATCTTTTGCCGACCCGGTGAAGCAGGTTGCACACCATATGTAACCAACTCCACAACATCGTCCGGGTACATCCTAATGGAGCTCGGTTGCGGAAAGTAAAGGATGTCTAGCCCATGTTCAAGAAGGAACTCGTCCCGCTGTACCGGAATGTCTGGGAGGGTCCACCTCATCCTCCTCCTTCGGACGCGAGGGGCCTTCCGGGGGGGACGGCGTCGCCAATGGCGTCAATTTGGAGGTCTCCATCGACGGATCGACCTCCACCACGTCATCACCCTCTCCCTCGCCAACTGCCCTACCAAGGTCCTCCACCGCCTCTTCATTGTCCGAGTCAACTACCTTGGCCACTTCCTCCTCTCTTTTCGAGTCACTCGATTCTACAATGAAGGGCTTTCGACTAGGGAGCGGCTGAATGTCGTGGACCTGCTCCGTCGTCTCCCAGGACATAGAGTCGGAGATATGACCCTCACGACCATGACCAGATGTGGAGGCGAGAGAACCAGACTAAACCTTCGACATAATAAAAAATACTAACCCTATTGCCTTTACCAGAAAGTTCGCCGAAAAATTAATCGCTGGTTACTGGGCAACACTTACAAAGAGGACGCTAGACGAAAGAGGGGGAGTGGGCGATATATAGGCAGCTCTGTGGCACCTTAAAATCTACAAACAAATCCCAATCGCCCATCTAGATCCAACGGTTAGCGAGATTTTGACACCTCGATTTCCACAACCATGATGTCAGGATCGCATGTGCAACACCCGTGTCACGGCAACCATAGCAAGCGTGCAAATCCCTTTCTCGCCAATTCCACCACACTCGGAGCTCGGCACTGAATTCGAGCTAGCTGCTAGCTTTCTCGCAAAATACACAAGGGTCAACGCTCGGCATCGACCTCGAGCAAAGGCCTAACTTTCTCACAAAGCATGGGGCTCGATGCTCGGCATCGACCTCGAGCAAGGGCCTAGCTTTCTCACAAAGCATGGGGCTCGACGCTCGGCATCAGCCTCAAGCAAGGGCCTAGCTTTCTCACAAAGCATGGGCTTGACACTCGGTATCAGCCTCGAGCAAGGGCCTAGCTTTTTCACAAAGCATGTGGCTCGACGCTCGAAATCCACCTCGAGCAAGGGCCTAGCATTCTCACAAAGCATGCGGCTCAATGCTCGGCATCAACCTCGAGCAATGGCCTAACTTTCTCAAAAAGCATGAGGCTCGATGCTCGGCATTGACCTCGATCCAACCACTATTCTAAGCACGAGGCTCCGAGAACTGCGCTCGGAAGCCGAAGCTCAGTCGTCCCGGAGCTCGGCGACGAGCCCATATCACTCTTTGGGGATCTTCCAGCCTACTCTCATGAAACACCATCTACCGATCTTCTCCCAAGAATGGGCTACTCCTCGACGGTTGATACATACAACCCTCCAAAAGTTTTTTTTTGGGGGGGGGCTACGATGGGGCTAAATAATCTAGTTAGATCCGAGCTTTCTGATCCCCTTAAAATCCGCTCATCTCTGATCATCAGGCCTGATGATCCAACGGGCTTTCTGCAAGTTCAGGTCCACCAAGAAACAGGTCGACCCGGCCCATTAGGGTTAACGTACCCACTCTCTTTACCTATGAATACCAGGCCCCCTTTCCCCTACCGAGGTATTGACTCCATCTCCACCTGAACCATAGCTCTCATTTTACTTTCAAGTGACTGACTAGATCGTCTGGGGGCCTATCGCCGGGATCTCTCCCAGTGTTTCTAGGCCTCTTGCAAGTGTTCCGGTTGACCAGCTTCCAACAGCGCCCCCTCGCTTGCTCCCCATAAATACCCATCTCGGATCTAGATCTGTGACTGAGATCTGTTTCAGATCCGCCTCTTCCATTACAAATTACAAGAACTCACACCTGGTGCCCCCACACTTAAAAAATCAGCATCATGTAGCATTTCTCGGGGATTATTACATTGTGAGCAACTTTTGTCCATTTTTGATGAAATTAGATGATTGGCACATATCGTCTTTTCCGTTTCTACCGATTTTTTTTGCATATGTTTTCCATTTTTTAAAGAAATATACTCTTTTTAAGGTTTGGATTTGTTTTGTTAAATTTGGCAATCAATTTTTCTTAAATTTATTACCACGTTCATTTAAATTTTTGTTAAATTTAAATTCGGCAACAAATTTTGTTTGTGTCGGTTTTTTAAGTTGTCAGGCATTCTTGTTATTTTAGGGGTAGTGGGTGGCAAGAATATAGTACATTTCTCTTTTACTAACGTTAAGTTAATCTGCGACAAATGAGAGATTATTCTTGACAAATGAGAGATTATTCTTACGTCAAGACTGGAGAGAGAGCTATAATTTGTCATGACATATTGGATTGACACCTTACCTCATAGGACCTGAAAGTTTATACGTCCTCGTAATTGATACCTTAGCTCAAAGTTTCAGAAGAATTTATACATAGTACATTGGAATAAATCCGATATTTCACAGATAATAAATAAAAACAAATCCAATGTATCCAATATACATTTAGGATGCGTTTGGTTCGTTGTTTTGAAAACACATTTTAAAAACTTGGTTTTCAAACAAATTTACGAAGTCTTCATCACCTGATTCTTATTTCCTCTTTTGTTTGTCTATCCTTCCAAATCAGCATAGCAGGAAGAAGAGGGCCTGGGAGCAATCCAGTCAATTCTCATTTTGTAAGTAGAAGGAAAATGAATCCAAGTATCACCACGAAACAAATCTAACTACTAAATATGTAAGAGTCCAGGGTGCACCCGGGGTCTAGCAGTGGTACATCTCTTCGCTAATGAGTATCAGTTTTTGTATTCGAATCGTGCTGTGGGATGAACGTGTGGCTATAGACAATGACCAAATATGTTAGTACTCAATACATCTGGTTACAACCTTCTCCCCAAACAGACAAAGCATATTCTAACTAAATAAAAAGCCTGATATACATGCAAATTTCTCTTCAGCCAAACATGTAGGAACTTTTAAATCAAACATGCAGGAACTTTCAAAACCAGCAAAAACCAAGACAAACAAGGGAGAATTAAAAAAGAACATATCCGATCGATCCATCATCTTTCTCTGGAGAACCACCACCTAAAACTCCTAAATCAATGTTGAAGACCATTTACTGATTTACAGTAGAACCATGATATTTCCAGGGGATTGAAAAATAACAAAAAACACAATTGACTAAATACAGGAAATCCAACACTATTAAATAGTTGCAAGTTGTTCCATTGCCAATGGCAGAAGGATGTTTCTTACCTACTTGTCAAATGATTTTAAAATGTTGTGAATATCTTCAGATCAAGTCACTCAAGACAAATTACACAGCTGTGAATGAAAAAAGAATCCATCTATCTGTATGGTTCGTAAAACATCAAGATAAATCCCATTACTAATAAAAATTTGCATCACCTCACAGTTTAGAGCACAAACACTCAATCAGTTAACACTGAACAACAAACCCAACCCATATCATTCAGCTAGTGTTTCATTCATCTGTCCCCCCAGCGGCCAGCAAAAGCAGCCGGTCGAACTTTTTCATTTAGATGGGGCTGATTCTATCTCCGTCTTGACCTCTGAGGCCACAGCATTTTCCGCATTTTCCGCACCTTCAGTATTTGCCGTGTCACCTGTAAAATGAGAGATATGGATCAACATCATTAGAAAGTGATATACCGCTTGGGAGTAATTGGATACCAAAGTCCATGTTACTTGCAGACCAAGAAAATCAATATTTTTTGTGGTAAAAGGGTTGTTATAATTACAAGTTTCAATAAATGTTATAGGTGTTAATATCAATATTTTTAAAATGTGCATAATAATTGAGATATTACAGATATTCGCACCTAATCTCTAAACTCTGTTCGGTCAATTTACATTTTATGCAGCGTCAATTGTAGTTCATGCAAAACATTTGCGGTGGAAGTGCTTGCAAACTTTGCATCAAGGTTTAGCTAGTCCTTGAAACTAGGCTGCTTAAAAAAGATAAAACAGGGAATCTTTACCCCATATCTGAATTGTTGGAGTATACACTATGGATTCATTGGAATGGAACAAAATAAATTATGTTTCATTTACCATGAAATTTTTGAATCATACCAAAAAAGGTGATTTCCTCCTTGCAACTAGAATCAACAATTTAAAATAAAAGACTCTTCGCCCTAAATCCAAATTGTTTGAGCATAGAACTGATTGCTTCTTCTTGGAAATCCATGCTATTTTTGAATCATATGCAAAACCATGATTTCCTCTAGCTGACCATCCTACGTGCATTTTGCAGATTGTGCAAGCCATACAACAATAAGAACTCTAGAGTTGTCTACTCTAAATCACAATCCTACTTTGATACAATTAGGAAATCCAACACAACACAACACAATTTGCATTAAAGCAAAAATTTAATTATTAAATTAAAGAAGTCTTCTGTCTGAAGATATTCATAGTTTCAGCAAAAACAGAAAGGCATACTTGAAAAGTTGATGATAAGGGCTTAACAAGGATTCAAACCCAGCCCTACATACTAGGGCCATAATTTTTAGCGAACTGAATACATAGCGCCTAGGGCCCTAGGGTCAGCACAAAGGAAATGATATTTATTTTAAAGGGCTTTAACTTCACTTCGAAGGAGAGACTGTATGACCTAATAAACCCGACTAGAAATCCAAACTATATTCAATTTAAAAACCTGTTGAGCCGTTTTTCATAAAATAAAAATCAATAAACTCTTGTGAACATTATGTTGACTTTTCATCAAAACTTCATCTAATTTATTAAGAGTGCAACCATATTTTTATATATGTAATATGTTTCATCATCTAATTCAATTATCTAAACTTTATGCTAGGTTAATCACATAATGAATTATCAAGATCTACAATACAATAAACGATTTATGGCTGAAATTTGCATTATGAGAACTTGAGTGAAGTGGAATAGGAGATTGGGAGATCATTTAAGGTTAATTTCCTATATATATGTAGGTTTAATTATGCTAAGGGTATGGTTAATATATGTTACTGGGCTATATATGAATTAGGAGATTTAAACTATGGCTGGCAGGTTACAAATTACAAAGTGAAATATATGTATCAGATAATTTGTGGATCCAAGAGCATACAGACAACATTTTATAAGGCCAGGTTATGGGCTGGATATAGTAGGGGCCTAATGAAAGCCAAGATCCACCCTTTGTTATAATGTAGAAGGCACAACCTTACCCTTGTGTAGAAGAGACAGGCCCTCAGAACAGGCCCAACCCATTATCAGCTCTACGTTTAAAAAAAAACAAGTCAAGAACAAATACCTTCATCATCACTAACATCAAGATCATCATCCATGCCACCCATATCGCCCATGCCACCCAAACCTCCCATGCCGCCCAAACCACCCATGCCACCCAAGCCGCCCAAACCTCCCATGCCTCCCATATCGCCGAAATTCTGTATAAAATGACACATTTAGGCGAATAAAGATACTTATCCAAAGGAATCAAGAGCAATATAATATCTAACAGAAAGTATCAAGTATCCTAATTTTCATACCGAGAAATCCGTTCCGCCCAAGTCCAAATCACCGGGACCTGATAAAAAGTTGAAGAAAAAAATCAGCGACCGCAAAAAAAAAGTGCATAATGCAACGATACTTGAACTTGCCAAAATTAACACAGAAACCATGCAGTTGACAAATGTATGGTTTCAGTTTTACATGTATATAGGTAAATAATATTAAAACATGTAGTTGAAGAAACACATCACATAAGCTCCGTGGTAAAGTCAATATTTAAAGGCTTCTACCCACTTGTAACAGATAATTAAGTCTCAACTTTCAAATGAAAGCTTCACATGCATACATATAATAATGGCCACGAAAAGAGTACATTCTCACATCTCACAATGCCTTCCGCCCAGATCAAACTTTGCTAAAAAATTTAAAATAATAATTGTATGCATGTATAACAACAACAGGATCTGGACAAACGAAATCTCCCATATAAAAAAAACTCTGCTTCAAGAAACTGAAGGGATGGACTTTCTTTTCTAGTGAGACGTATAGTTAACTTTGTATTACTAAAAAATAACAAGTACTTGTTAAAAAACAAATATATTTTGGTTGCCAAGTAGCCTATGTGATAACAAAACAAATAATGCAGAAAGTTAGTTATTTTCTTATCCAAAAACTGCATCTGGGTGCTTGCAGGATTCTAGTTGCAGTAATCCGAAGTTCCAAAACCCTTAGATTTACTTCCAATTCTTATATACAACGTAGATAAGGCCTCATTTGTTTTCAATGAAATACTCATGATTATACTTATGTAGATAGGTCTCCTTTTGAATATTAGGTCTCCATTTCAAGCATGTTTCTATCTCATATCATCATACATATAAACAGCATTTCCTTTCATTTTTAATGAAGGGTAATGATATACCCACTACCAATTCTACAACATTTTTTTCACTAGCTTAGGTGGCACACTTCAATAGGGGGGGAAGAGAGAGTAGGCGAATAGGTGGGGTAAGAGAGTAGGTGGGTGGAGTATGCCACCTAAGAGGAGTGTGCCGCCTAAGGTAATGAAGAGAATGGTAGTGAGATTGGTAGTGAGTGAAGCATTACTCTTTTAATGAATACTTATGATTACAATTTTCTGCAGAAAGGTCTATATTTGAATTATGTTTCTCAACATATCAATGAGTAAGAGAAAATATAATAAAAAACAAAATACAAACCTTCATTATCATCTTCGTCAGCCCACTTGTCCCAGTCAACTTTTACATAGTGTGGTGCTTTGTCATCCCCTCGTAGAAGCTTCTTCCACCAAACCTTCTCTGCCTTCTCTAGCACACAGAAAATATTCCTAACACCTGTGTTTATTTTGCTTTCCTGACAAATAAACAATAGAACAAATAGTAAGAGAACATTCTCAAATAACAATTACAATACAGTGATAAGAAATGCTTGGGGCTGAGTAGCCTTACCTCTACATTTACTTTATCAAAAAGTTCCAATTTCAACTCATACAAGTTTCCATCTGTACCAGCACTACCAGTAAAGGTGAAAACACCATCAGGTTCAAGATTCACGTTTACATCTTTTGCATCAGGCAGTTGCACTGTGATGAAAACCTTGTCAGCCCTCTGAGCCCATTTAACTTCAGGGTGACGGCTGAAATTGGAACATTTAGCAAGTCAGTTGAATAGGACTAGGACACTGTTATAAGACTTTCTATGATATATATTCCAAAAAAGAAAAAAGATGTACAATGCGCTCTAGATCTCTCTCTGAGCACAGGAAGGAAAAGATAGAAGAAATGAAAGTAAATAGTAGCAGACCATTCCCTACAAATTTCCAGTAAGAGAAATGCATGGTCACTTATATCAATTACCCACATGCTGAGGATAATGAATGGAATTGCTCAGCTTCAAAGTTTGAAGTGAATTCAAGAGCAATTGACACTTCTAAGTATAATGTCTAAAGGATTGGTTATCTATGGTAAAACCTAGCACCAAGGTAATTTATGCATTCATCAGAATTACCCAAGATTGACTTTAACATAAAGATTGTGCAATCAATCTCCAGTACAATTAAGTACACTCAACATATAAGTGCAGTATAAAAAAAATATAAACAGAACTGGATGAATAGTTCTATACAGTCTTCTTTTATATTGAGCAGTACTATACAATAAATTACTAATCCGAAGCATATCACAATCCCCATTTTGTAATTAAAAAGAGGCTGGGGTATGGGTTGGCAGAGTAGAAGAGTTGAAAATTGTGTTTGTCTACACAAGGTTTAGCAGATCACTTTCAGTATCATCTCTGCTGGCAGCAAATAAATCCTTTAAACCCCTTCAGTAATCTAGTATCATTATTACCCAAGATTGACTTTAACATAAAGATTGTGCAATCAATCTCCAGTACAATTAAGTACACTCAACATATAAGTGCAGTATAAAAAAAATATAAACAGAACTGGATGAATAGTTCTATACAGTCTTATTTATATTGAGCAGTACTATACAATAAATTACTAATCCGAAGCATATCACAATCCCCATTTTGTAATTAAAAAGAGGCTGGGGTATGGGTTGGCAGAGTAGAAGAGTTGAAAATTGTGTTTGTCTACACAAGGTTTAGCAGATCACTTTCAGTATCATCTCTGCTGGCAGCAAATAAATCCTTTAAACCCCTTCAGTAATCTAGTATCATTGAAGGTTAAATTTATGCAGCCATTTAGTGATGAATTTGTTATAATCTTTTATGCAACCACTGCAAAAAATGGCTTCTTACAAGTTACTAAACCAGTTGACACTTTCCGTATCACCTCTGATATTCTTATTCTGCTATTTTGCAGTATGTATGAATTTGGGCAAGAAAGAAATCCTTTAAACCCATTTTGTAATCCAGCATCATTGAAGTTAATGATATTCGGCCATTCAATTATGCATTTTCCATCATTTTTTATGCAACAACTTGAAGAAAAGGCTTCTTACAAGATACTAACTGATGTAGTGTATCTAAATTATCAGAAGTCTGAAATTTTCATAACTGGTTTAGCATATCTTAACTTGAACAAGGAATCCTAAATCTGAAAATGTCTGATAGCACCTTCAGTGTTCCTGTTATCTTAACTTGAAGCAAGATTCCAAAATATGAATGAACCAGTCTTCAATTTTATAATACCCTATCGTTTTCATTGAATTGCATCAACCAATGAGAACAATTCACCTATGTCACCGAGGAACTAAGATACAATCTGTTGGATGGTATAACCTCATGAAAAAAAGATTGCCAGACAAAGTAATAATCAGAGCCACTCCTTTTCAACTTTTTTCCTTAGCACACAAGCGATGATGTGGCTTAATCTATGTTTTGCTGACTAACAAGTATATAAAAAGCCAGTTAAAATAGAATTTCTCACTAATATTAAGCAAACATTTTATAGGCCCTCAGAGCATCCCCAATGGAACTCCATTCTCATGCCCATTTTGGGTAAGGCTGGCAATTGGTCCGAACCCGACCCAAGCCCGATTAGGTCCGACCCAATTTTAGTAGAATACGGGCCTAAATTTGTTGAAAATTTTCGGACCCGGGCTCAACAATTGAGCCCGAATTAATTTTCGGGCCGGGTTCGGGCTTGTATAGGTCCGATCCGAACCCGACCCAGATTAATTAGTCTCAAAACTAGTTAATCTCAAAACTTATAATTCACCGTTTAATTTCTCAATTGACTTAATTAATTAGTCTTAATTAGTCTCAATTGACTTAATTGATTACACAGTTCTCAATTAATCCGTTTAAAGAAACCCATCTCTCAAAAGACTTAATTGATTACACAGTTCTCAATTAATCCGTTTAAATTGATTACACAGTTCTCAATTGACTTAATTGATTACACAGTTCTCAATTCCCCAAATTAAATGCACAGTTCAATTTCCCAAATTAATTACACAGTTCAATTCCCCAAATTAAAAGCAGATTGGTTTAATTTCCCCCATAATTACATGCATGTTCGGTTTTAAAGTGACAAAATCGGGCCGGGCTCGGGTTTTTTGGTTTTATTCGGGCCCGAGCTTGGGCCTCATTTTAACAGTCCGATTGAAAATCGGGCCGGGTATAGGCCTTAGAAAAAAAATTCGGGCTCGAGCTCGAATTTGTGTAAGTCCGGCCCAAGCCCGACCCGTTGACAGCCTTAATTTTGGGGTTCCATTTTGGCATATTCTTTAAAATATGCCATTTTGGTTTGGGGTTTTAAATGTGGTGCTCCAATGGTATCCCATTTTGGGGTTTCAAATATTTTATTGTAATTTTTTTGCTCAAAACATTTTTTAATGCATAATTATAATCAAATTATTATAGGAGGGGTTTTTGCAAAAGAAACAGTGGAAGCCACGAATGCCGGAAGAGAACTGGAACCGCATAAATGTGGTTCCATTTCGATTCCGTGAAAAAAAATGCCAAATGGGGCCTGCAGGATAGCAAATTAGCGATCAGTGGGGGGGTAAAAAATTGCTGATGGGGGGCTTTAGACAGCACGATTGGGGTTGCTCTCATACAATTTGTCCTTATTTCTCCTAACTCCTATAAATCATCAGTTTTTTCCAGCACCGGAAAATTAGGAGCTAGAAAAGAAAACTAAAACCAAGATTCACCTAAAATTCAATGGAAGAAAATCCAAAAAGCCCAGTTTCTATATCTACATGCATGCTTGTGCACATGATAGGTACAAAGTTTCAGCATCCGTGCTCACTATCTAAGAAGAAAATTTGACTCCGTTCAAGTCCAATGTATTCTCCGAGTCAAACCCTAATTGTCAAATCATATAAATCAAAGTCATCATAATCACTCCCATTCATAGACATTGCACAAATCCTTATCCTTTATCGAGACTAAAAAATGTGGACACTTGGTTAGACCACTTCATAATACAATCCAGACAACCATGGATCGAGCACTCAGCCACTTGGGCACTATCAGACTCTAGTCGATACCATTTAGTACATAGATCTGTCCTCATAATACAACCTAGACAACCATTGTTTCATCATCAACCGTAAACCTTTCCCCAGATTCAAAAACGGTATCAACATACCATATAATTATTCAACCAACCTACAATTACACGAGCATATGACCCTAAACTTTTCAATTAGTTTTCCATCCCACCGCTGAACATGGCATCCTGTACACCTGACAACAATGACAGACTTCTTGAACACAGATTTTCAACCTCTACATAAATTCTTTCTTAAATGTTCTCCTAAACAATATTAGGGGTTCGCCTATATTGGTATTTTGCAATTCTCTTCAATTATCAAACACTATTCATTTTTTCCCACCATGAAAATTTCTAACCCCGTTACTCAAACATGGACTGATCAAAAGACCAAACTAACCCTAAAACCCTAAGCACAACCAAACAACAACAAATAAAACCCTAATCACCACATCCAATCAAGCGACCTCAAATCAGATGGAAAATGAGCTCAAATAAAAAACCCTAATCGCCCATTTCCAATCACACGGCACAAAAATCGGATGAAATTAAGGTCAAATTGATGCAAATTTCCAATTAAGAACGATTAGGGAGTGATTTGTACCTCATGTTTGAAGAGATTGACGACAGAATGGAAACCCTAGAAAGCAGCCGAACGAAGAAACTACTGCACTCTTGTTTTTTCTACTGTTACTCACTCACTCGATCCAAGGGGTTTATAGGGGGAGCTCTTGGAACCGAAGGGCAAACAGGTATGCGAAATTACTGTAATGCCCCAATTGGAATATTCGGGCTCGGATACGTAGTACTAGTTGGTTTCGGTACATAAGTGACTTGACCCTAGGGCCCTACGATTCGAGCCGGTGCAGGCTCTAGCCCCTATCTACCAGTTAAGAAGCACGTATGGTACACGTTATTATTTTTTTTGGTTGATGTTCAAACTCCATAAAAATGCTAATGATGCTAGAGGGTTACCAGAGCGCGAGTAGGTGCAATTTTTCAATTTTCTACTTAGCAATGAAAAAGTAAAATAAAATCCACCAACATTAGCATTGATTACCCTTCCTAACAGCTTACTCTGTTTACTCCTAATCTATAAGGATAATGCTACATCCACTACCAAATTCATTATATTTCTCTTTACTATCTTAGGTGGTATACTCCAATAGGTAAAAAAAGATAGAGTAGGTGGGGAAACTCTCTAATAAAAATATTTTCTGTAAGATAGTGAAGAAAATAGTAATAATATTGGTAGTAGCTGAAGCATTACTCAATCTATAAATACCTCCCTACATCGTAACATCGGTCTTTCAAGGGTAATTAATCTTTCTCTACTAAAACGCTTATCCTGTGGATAACTCGAGTGTCATGGTCCTTACAAAACAGCAAACTCTGGCATTGGGCTTTTTGCAAGTATCAAGGCGTTTATAGCTATCCAGATCCCCTCCCTAATCCAACATGTGATCAATGGTCCACATCGTTGCTTTCATTATTATTATTTTTTTTTTTTTAAATGCTTATCTGATTGAACCTAGTGTCCCGCATTGAAATTAGTATTAAGAGCATCTGGAGTGCTCTTGAGCTAAAATTTGGACATTTGGAAAATAGAAATAGAAAAAATGAATTTTCACTGCAGTCGTCTAAAGCCAAAATTTGGTTTTTTGCATTTTTTTTATTCTCGGACGAAGGATTATCTATAGTCCTAGCGATCTGTACACGTAAATGAGAAAGGACTGAGGATTATATATCATCTGTTGAAAGGGACAAAAAAAAACATACGGGACGGCAAATGAACTCTCGTCCGACGAAAATTTTCGTTTAAAAAAAAAAAAAAAAAAATCGAACGGACGGGAGATCATTTCCCGTCCGTCGAAAGTGAATATTTTTTTGTTTTTTATGTATTGGACAGGACTTTATCCTTCGTCCCAACCCATTTATTAAAAAAAAAATCCATGTGTCAGCCATCCATGTGTCAACCATAAAAACCATAAAAAAATCATGTGTCAACCATAAAAACCCATTTTTTGTAAGGGACGGTACATTGTTTACCGTCTTTACTCTTTTATTATTATTAATTGATCGGACGGGATATTATCTCCCGTCTGTTGATGTGTCAGCCGAAAATTTGTAAGGACGATGTTTTATTTCCCATCCGATGTTTCCGACGAAAGATAATTTATCGTCAGATCAATCAGACGAAAGATCATGTGTCGTAGGCTATATTTTGGCAAAAGCCATTTCATCTTCCAAATATGGCCGACAACTGTTCACTTGAGACCCAATTTTTTAGAAAATGGCCAACGACTACAGCGATATTTTCCCCATATTTTGGAAAATTTTGGTAAATGACAAACGACTACAAATTCTCTAACTGTTGCCGCTAAATTTGGTGTGGGGGCAAACAGATGAATTTGTGGATTCTCGGGGAAACTGAATAGTGAACCTGTATACCTGTTCCGTCGGTCTTCGATCGTCGATCCCGCCGTACACCTGCAAAAAGTGCGAGACACCGGGGTTGCTCCCGGCGACGCACCCTCCGACGCTCAAGTCAGTAACCTAGGAAGACTATGAATGAGCGCAAAAACTGGTGAAAGATTGATTACCTCTTAATGGAGATGGGTGGGGGGTATTTATAGGCGTCTCAGGGAACAGATTAGGAATGTAATCCCCGTGATCTGATATGGAATATTCCCCTTGTCAACAGATTAGGAATGTAATCTGATAAGGTATATTCCCTGTAATCAGATAAGGAATTTAATCCCCAAATCCCAGTGAAAAGATAGACGTACATCAGGGCCGTTGATCGTGGTTAATCAGGGACCTTGATTCTATCTTGTTGGATTGGGTGCGCAGCGGGTTAAAACCCGCACCCTCTTGTTGGTGGATCCATCCGTGGGTTATTGGGCCCTAGGAGGGAAGACCCAATATCCATTTTGGTCCTTTTTGTGGGCAAAATTACCGTTTTACCCCCAGGTCTCAAGATTCGTGCCCAATTTGGACGGTTCCGATTAAACCCCATTTTTAGCCATATCATGAGCCCCCCACTCCCGAAGACTGAGCTTGGTCAGCCTTTGAGGAGTAGTTTTACTGTTTTAATGGCTAACGGAGTTGTATCGAAGTCCAAATAGAAGATTTTTGAATCTTGAAGGAGGTAGTATGGCGATTTTTCAAGTTGGTTGAACTCTGAGTTGCTCACGAGCTCTGATGGTCATGTGGCGTTATTGCAGGAATATCCTTTTTACCTTTGCGAAGCGCCAATTCGTTATTCGGGGGTCTTATACATTTGGACCACGCCTTAGACCCCCCCCCCTAGGGCTCGCTGACTAGGGGGCCGAGGTCCACATGTAGTTCGGCAGGCTTTTCCGGGGAGGAAATCGAGTTCGGCATAGCTGCGAGCACTAGGAGTGAATCTGGCGATCTGCCGAACTTGTCTTTTACCTTATGACAAGGTCGGTGTCACGAACGCTCGGCAGAGAGTGCCGAACTTGATTTTTGCCCCGTAACAAGGTCGGTGTCACGAACGCTCGGCAGTGAGTGCCGAACTTGATTTTTGCCCCGTAACAAGTTCGGTGTCACGAACGCTCGGCAGAGAGTGCCGAACTTGATTTTTGCCCCGTAACAAGGTCGGTGTCACGAACGCTCGGCAGTGAGTGCCGAACTTGATTTTTGCCCCGTAACAAGGTCGGTGTCACGAACGCTCGGCAGTGAGTGCTGAACTTGATTTTTGCCCCGTAACAAGGTCGGTGTCACGAACGCTCGGCAGTGAGTGCCGAACTTGATTTTTGCCCCGTAACAAGGTCGGTGTCACGAACGCTCGGCAGTGAGTGCTGAACTTGATTTTTGCCCCGTAACAAGGTCGGTATCACGAACGCTCGGTAGTGAGTGCCGAACTTAATTTTTGCCCCGTAACAAGGTCGGTGTCACGAACGCTCGGCAGAGAGTGCCGAACTTGATTTTTACCCCGTAACAAGGTCGGTGTCACGAACGCTCGGCAGTGAGTGCCGAACTTAGTTTTTACCCCGTAACAAGGTCGGTGTCACGATCGCTCGGCAGTGAGTGCCGAACTTAGTTTTTACCCCGTAACAAGGTCGGTGTCACGAACGCTCGGCAGTGAGTGCCGAACTTGATTTTTACCCCGTAACAAGGTCGGTGTCACGAACGCTCGGCTGTGAGTGCAGAACTTGATTTTTACCCTGTAACAAGGTCAGTGTCACGAACGCTCGGCAGTGAGTGCCGAACTTGATTTTTACCCCGTAACAAGGTCGGTGTCACGAACGCTCGACAGTGAGTGCCGAACTTGATTTTTACCCCGTAACAAGGTCGGTGTCACGAATGCTCGGCAGTGAGTGCCGAACTTGATTTTTACCCCGTAACAAGGTCGGTGTCACGAACGCTCGGCAGTGAGTGCCGAACTTGTTTTTTACCCTGTAACAAGGTCGGTGTCACGAACGCTCGGCAGTGGGTGCCGAACTTGTTTTTTACCCCGTAACAAGGTCGGTGTCACGAACGCTCGGCAGTGGGTGCCGAACTTGTTTTTTACCCCGTAACAAGGTCGGTGTCACGAACGCTCGGCAGCGAGTGCCGAGCTTGTTTTTTACCCCGTAACAAGGTCGGTGTCACGAACGCTTGGCAGTGAGTGCCGAACTTCTAGACTTGTCGTTTTTAGGGGGTTTGTTTTTTCTGTGCGCCATTTGAGCTTCTGGTGGCTCTGACAGCTCTGACAGCTCTGACAACTCTGATAACTCTGACAACCCTGACAGATGGGACGTTCATTAATTGCAGTGACCTCTGGGCTTCTATCAGACGGGATGCGCATTAAATTCAACTCATGATTTGGCGTGGTTAGCGAGGCGACGATTGGGGTCGCTTCGTCGTTTGGTTTAAATGTGCCGGTCGTACGAGCCCATTAACCTCGTTTGGAGCGCCCCTCTCTATAAATCCTCACCCCCCCCTTTCATTTCTCATTTCTCCTCTCATTTGCTCAGACGTTCTCTTGTGCTTCAGGCGAGTTTTTCCGGTGGTCGGCGTTTGATTCAGGCGAAGTTTTCCGGCGACTAAAGCTTTTTAAGGTAATTTATCATCAATTATGTCTCTAGCTTCTATCTCCGATGAAGTCTCCTGGTCCGAGCCCTCCCTTGAAGGCGCCGAGGACTCGACTCCGACTCCGACCAAAGGCAAGGTGTTCGCGCAAGGATTCAATTGTCGAGGATCCGAAGAGGATGGGGGAGTTCGGGCAACTGCCAGGTCCGCTGACGGGACTGCACAGAGTCAGGCAGCTCCCGGAGGATCAGGTCGAGCGAATCGTCCACGGGAGGGGGAGGTCCTTCGAGCAGAATGCCGCGAGGGAGACGACGGAGGCGGATGACGCGGCGTCGATCCTGCGCGAGGAGGAACTGGCGGTGATCCGGGATTCTTTTTTCATCCCGGAGGAGTACGAAATCATGTTGCCAGGCCCCGGAGTTAGGGCCAACTCGCCGCTGCCAGTGACCATGTGTTGCTGGCCGGTGGACGCCTTTATCGCCGGTGCTCGGCTACCTCTCCACGCGTTCGCAATTACCGTAGTGAGTTGGTTCGGGGTCAGCCCCATCCAGCTCATGCCGAACGCGTGGCGGGTGATTAATGGTTTCGTTCTCCACTGCCAGGCCGCAGGGATCGAGCCGCAGCTGAACGTGCTTCGGACGTTATACCGGCTCCACCAAGGGAATAAGTCGGAGTACCGGTATTATTTGACTCCGAGGCACGGCGGCAGGCTCGTCATCTGCCCCGACTCTATTAAGCACTGACGAGAGAAGTGGTTCGTCATGCGGAGTCGAGATGCCTGGCCGATCCCCTCTAATTGGGCAGAAGGGGTGCCGAAGAGGGCGACGGCGATGCCGAAGCTCTCAGTAGAAGAAGAAGAGGCAGTCCGGATCCTCCTTGACCGGCCAAAGTATGATTGGAGGAAGCTGACGGAGGACGTCCTCTACAAGGGAGGGCTCTGCCGTGTAGATCCCAGTACGCGGCTCTCGTCAAGTTCTTTTTATCCGTGCTTACTGCCTTGTTGTTTTTTATGTGCTAACCAACTTTTCTATTTTGATGCAGAATCCATGGACTACGACGCGGTATTGGCATTCAGGGCAGGGCTCGCCAGCAAGGCACCGAAGAAGCGCAAGAGGGTTGCGTCGAAGCTGCCCTCGACCTCGAAGGTGCCGAGGATTGCAGCCCCTGTCGAGGCGGTGGAGATCCTCGACGACCCGGTCGTCACCGTGGTGGGGACTTCGGCTCCCGCACCTGTGGGGGAGTTCCCCAATGCCGCTGCCCTCGCCATGCCGACTCCGCCGCTGACCGTGGCAGGCGAGGAGCTCCTGACGGAGGAGCACAAGCGGATCCATATCCCGGACTGGCAAGTCCGGAGGCACGATGGGTTCCTCGGGAACTCACTGGCGAGCATGCAGGCCATCAAGCATCTCGCCACCCCGAAGGACCGAGCCGCCATGGAGGCGGGGAGAGAAGGCGACGACGTGATCGAGATCGCTCGTTCGGCGGTATCGGTAAGCTCCGAGTTTCCTTTGTTCGTTGCATTTCTTCGAATCACAAAAATTTTTCTAACTCTTTCAGTTCTTTTTTGTTGTAGATCATCGTCCACTTCGGCCACCTCACCGAGAGGCTGACAGCCCTGGAGAAGGAGCTGAAGCAGGAGTCCGACCAAGCTCGGAACGAGAAGGCTCGGATGTCGAACGAGCTCGACAAGCTCCGAGTCGAGCATGAGGGTCGGTCGGCGAGGATCCAGCATCTCGAGGCCGAGGTGAAGAGGTTGGAGGGCGAGCTCCTTTTGCAGAAGGAGGGGTCGGCCAAGCAGTTGGTCGAGGCCGAGGCTGCGCAGGCGGCAGCTGTAAAGGCCGCGGAGAATGCGACCATGGAGAAGGCGTAGAGGTTCCTTGCGCAGAACATGGTGAAGGCTTTCGCCGCCGCCCTCGACCGGGTGCGAGAAGCATACCCCGGGGTGGACGTCTCTGGATGGCGGCTCTTCCCCGGACACGTCGAGGGCGTCGACCCTGAGTCCAAAGGGGAAGAGGAGGAGGAGGGTGACGACGAAGCCGGCGGCGGGGACGGGGCTACTGGTGAGGTCCCGAGCACCGCGGTTACTCCGTTGGCGGCAGCATCCCCTTCGGCGAAGTCAACCCCTACCCCACCTCGTCGCCTGGGGAAAGAGGTCGAGCCTTGACTCCGCTCCTCGTTTTCTTCTTTTTGTTCGTCTGTTTGTTTTTTTTTTTTTTTTTTTTTCTTTTCGATCGTTGTAACGCCTAATAGCGGGCTGGCCACCGCTACCTTTTGAAATGAATGAAAAGAAAAAAAATTTTGCAAGTGTTGGTGTTCGAAAGTTTTTGTCTTTTGCCCCCCTTTTCGCCGAACTTTCCCTTCTTGTTTTTAGCTAAAATTTTTCCAAGTGTGGTGCTCCGGCAGTACTCGACATTTTTGCTGATTGCTTCGATCTCTTTGCAGCTTATGGTGATCGCTCAAGACGTCGAACCTTTGCGCTCGGATGAAGGAGCTCGAGCCGAGGTCGGCCTAGGGCGACGAGGCTGTGTCTGGCGAGGTGCCGAGAACGACTCTATGAGGTCGAGCTCGGATTGCGCCGAGCTGAAAGCGAGAGGAAGCATCTCCAGCTCGTCCTCGACTGGCGAGACATCGAGATTCGCCGATTGGAAAGTAGGATCGCCGAGCTTATCCCCGAAGGTGAATATTCGCCAACTGATTTCAGTAATGAGATTCGGGTTCAGTGCATCCGTCATAACTTGTCCAAAATAATAGCGGAGAAGGATGACTTGCTTTCCGAGATACAGCATCTGCAGTCCGTAGAGGCAAAGCTTCGGAGTGAGGGCGAGGGGCTGACGGCCGAAGTGGCAAAGTTGACGACCGAACGGGTACAGTTGACTACCGAAGTTGATGCGCTCAAGAGGGCGACGGTGGATAAAAGCATCGAGGTCACCCACCTGCGGCGTCTCATCGCCAGCCGATCTGGAGTCCCGGACTCCGCGATACCCCCACGTTTCGAAGTCGATGTTAAAGACGACTCGCTGCGGGATCGGATCTCGGAGTTGGAAGCGGAAGTGGCCCGTCTTAAGCCGCATTCAGGACCGATCAACGTTCGAAGCACGTCGTGCACCTGTGCTGAGAGTGAGCGGGGCATTACCTTCTATGAGATGGCGACCCGTCAGCGGATCGGCCAACCTAGTCCGGGGGACGCGCAGAGCTCGGTGGCGATTTCGTCGAGCGGGGCATCCGTCGGAGTAGCTACTAGGAGTGGTGCCGAGGATACATCTCAATTCGCCGGCTTGGGGTCGCGCTCCGGAGATAAGCGTCGTCACTCTCGAGTGTCCTTGAAGCGGAACGCTCCGGCTCCGAAGAAGCGCTGAAGTCGTCGACTCCGCGAGTTTTAGTGTATTATTTTTTGTTTCTTGCCAAGTGTAATAAGTCGGCGTTGTAACTTTTTCTTTGACGAGTTGTAACCTTGCTGTGTTTGCCTTTGTACCGCATCTGTTTCATCAATAAAAGTGTTGTTGCCGAACTCGTGTGTTTTACTCTTGTGACTGTTGTCTGCTGTGCCGAAGCTTCCAAAGTGTTGGACTCCGAATGGCGAGCTTCTTCCAGTCCGTTTAGGAGCGAACTTGCGAAGTAGCATCGAGCCAAGTGTGGGACTTCGGCGCCCTTGTTTGATTAGGTTAGGGTTGTGGGAGTGTATCCGAATGGTGAACTACCCCTAGCTTGCTTAGGAGCGAACTTGCGGAGTAGAGTCGAACCAAGTGTTGGACTCCGAACCATTCAACGGCTGTGGGAGCAGTTCCGAATGGCGAGCTACTTCTAGTTCGCTTAGGAGCGAACTTGCAGAGTAGAGTCGAACCAAGTGTTGGACTCCGAACCATTCAACGGCTTTTGGGAGCAATTCCGAATGGCGAGCTACTTCTAGCTCGCTTAGGAGCGAACTTGTGAAGTAGAATCGAGCCAAGTGTTGGACTCTGGAACCATTGTCAGTTTAAGGGTTGTGGGAGCAATTCCGAATGGCGAACTACCCCTAGCTCGCTTAGGAGCGAACTTGCGGAGTAGAGTCGAACCAAGTGTTGGACTCCGAACCATTTAACGGCTTTTGGGAGCAATTCCGAATGGCAAGCTACTTCTAGCTCGCTTAGGAGCGAACTTGTGAAGTAGAATCGAGCCAAGTGTTGGACTCCGGAACCATTGTCAGTTTGAGGGTTGTGGGAGCAATTCCGAATGGCGAACTATCCCTAGCTCGCTTAGGAGCGAACTTGCGGAGTAGAGTCGAACCAAGTGTTGGACTCCGAACCATTCAACGGCTTTTGGGAGCAATTCCGAATGGCGAGCTACTTCTAGCTCGCTTAGGAGCGAACTTGTGAAGTAGAATCGAGCCAAGTGTTGGACTCCGGAACCATTGTCAGTTTAAGGGTTGTGGGAGCAATTCCGAATGGCGAACTATCCCTAGCTCGCTTAGGAGCGAACTTGCGGAGTAGAGTCGAACCAAGTGTTGGACTCCGGAACCATTGTTAGATTAGTGTGTTAAAAGCAGAGAGATGTAATAGCAGTGAAAATATGAGGAAAATTTATTTATTAATATCTAATGATCGGCTGCTTCTAAAGTTGCTAGCCGTTATTACAATGAAAAAATAAAAGGAAAAATCACTACTAGTAAAAGGAGGAGAATGGTGTGACATCTCGAGTTACTTAGAGAGGCGTAGTTGCCTTCTCTTGGTATTTCAAAAGATGGTCGGCATTCCAAGTCCTGGGAATTTCTCTGCCTTCGAGATCTTCTAGCTTGTACGCACCGGGGCGGATCACCTTTGAGATCTTGTACGGTCCCTCCCAATTCGGGGCCAGCTTGCTTTTCTGTCCGGGGAACGAGATGGCCAGTTTCCGGAGGACTAAATCCCCCTCTTTGAGGTCCGTTGGGCGGACCCTTTTGTTGTACGCCAGCTCGATCCTCCTTCGGTAAGCTTGTTGGCATATGGCCGCTCTCTCTCGGATTTCATCTATCAGATCTAGGCTTGCTCTGAGCTCATTGGCATTCTGCTCTTCTTCAAAGGCCATCAAACGAGGAGAGGGTATCCCAACTTCCAGGGGAATGAGGGCCTCGGACCCATAGGTGAGATTAAACGGGCTCTCGCCTGTTGGGGTCCGCTTGGTGGTGCGGTGATTCCAGAGCACGTTTGGCAGCTGATCGACCCACAGTCCTTTGGAACACTTGTCTAATCTCTTC
The DNA here is from genome assembly GCA_017893485.1 of Hemerocallis citrina. NCBI lineage: Eukaryota > Viridiplantae > Streptophyta > Magnoliopsida > Asparagales > Asphodelaceae > Hemerocallis > Hemerocallis citrina. The sequence goes on from CM030359.1 coordinate 371,220,702, forward strand.
TTGATGCCCGAAAGAATCTGTCGGTTGGCATTCTCGGCCTGGCCATTCGACTGAGGATGGGAGACAGAGGAGAATCGGTGTTGTATGGAGAGGTCCTCACATAAGGCTCGGAAGGCGGCCCCAGTGAACTGTGTTCCATTATTCGTGACTATGACTCGAGGAGCGCCGAACCGGCAAATCACATTTTTCCAGAAGAATTGAACGACCCTATGCTCGGTGATTGTGGCCAGGGGCTCGGCTTCTATCCATTTAGAGAAATAGTCGACTGCCACGACTAGGAACTTTAGCTGTCCGGGAGCTGGTGGAAACGGTCCTAGTAAATCCATCCCCCACATAGCGAAGGGGACCGGACTTGATAGGGAGGTGAGCGGTGCTTGTGGAAGGCGTCGGATGTCTGCATACTTTTGACATGAGCTGCACTGCCGAACGTGTCGTTCGGCGTCCCGTAGGAAAGTGGGCCAGTAATACCCGTAGTTCAACACTTTGTGCGCTAGAGCCCTGGACCCAGAATGAGCTCCGCCGATGCCCTCATGGAGTTCTTGCAGGGCGTAGTCGGCTTGTCCGGGGGAAAGGCACCTTAGGTAAGGCCGACCGTCCACTTGGGTGAAGGAGCGTTTGTATAAGATGCCTTCGATTAAAGTAAAATGCTCGGCTCGGGTCCTGATTCTTCGTGCTTCCCTCGGGTCTTCAGGGAGGAGTCCGTCCTTTAAGAACTCGACAAGGGGTTTCATCCAGTTGTCTTCGAGGAGGACGGGCAATGTTTCAACAGAGTCAGGTGTTTCGTCCTCTATGCTTGGCTTCAAGAGGACTTCTATCAATACGGTCTGCTCCAGACCTTGAAGGGAAGAGGAGGCCAATTTGGACAGGGCGTCAGCCTGAGCGTTTTCTTTCCGGGGGATCCTTTGGATGATGACCTCTTCAAACAGCGCCATGAGGCTCTTAACTTTGGCTAAGTATTTGATCATCCTATCATCACGGGCTTCATACTCGCCGAGGACCTGATTGACGACCAATTGGGAGTCGCTGAAGATCTGTAGCCGCTGAGCTCCTGCATTTCGGGCCATTCGTAGACCGGCTATTAGCGCCTCGTATTCGGCCTCGTTGTTCGAAGCTTTGAAATTTATACGGAGGGAGTATTGGAGGATGAAGTCATCTGGGCCTGCCAGAATGACTCCTGCCCCGCTTCCCTCATTGCAAGAAGATCCGTCGACATAAATCGACCAGACCGGTGGTCCCTTCACTGCCTGACTGGGCTCAGGTATGGTGGTTTCCACTATGAATTCGGCCAGTGCCTGTGCCTTGATCGCGGTCCGAGGCTGATAAGTTATATCATGTTGGCTTAGCTCGATCGACCACTTCATAAGGCGGCCGGAAGCCTCGGGCTTGTGAAGAACTTGTTTCAGCGGCTGGTCGGTAAGAACGACCACCGAATGAGACTGAAAGTAGGGCCGAAGCTTTCTCGCGGCCATTACCAGGGCATAGGCTATTTTCTCAATCTTCGGGTACCGGAGCTCGGCGTCCCGAAGTACTTTGCTGACGTAGTAAATGGGCTTCTGAGCCCTTTCTTCTTCTCTGACTAAGACCGCACTAAGCGTCTGTTCGGAAGCTGCCAGGTAGAGGTAGAGTGGTTCGCCAGGTATAGGTTTGCTGAGAAGAGGTGGATTGAAGAGGTATGCTTTAAGCTGGTCGAATGAGTCCTGTTGCTGCTGCCCCCATTCGAATCCTTTAGCCGCCCTGAGGGCTTTGAAGAACGGGAGGCACTTCTCCCCGGACTTCGACAGAAAGCGCCCAATGGCGGCTAGGCGACCGGTCAATCTTTGAACTTCCTTGACATTTCTAGGAGGGGCCATGTCCAATATGGCCTTGATCTTTTCCGGATTTGCTTCTATTCCTCGTTGGCTAACCATAAAGCCGAGGAACTTCCCTGATGAGACGCCGAACGCACACTTGTTCGGGTTGAGCCTCATGTTGTGTTTTCTCAAAACATCAAATGCTTCTTGGAGGTCGGCTATGTGGTCAATGCCTCGGATGCTTTTTACAAGCATATCGTCAACGTAAATCTCCATGTTCCAGCCGATCTGGGCCTGGAAAACCTTGTTGACGAGGCGTTGGTATGTTGCACCCGCATTCTTGAGACCGAACGGCATGACCCTGTAGCAGTAAAGGCCCTGGTCGGTAACAAACGACGTCTTCGGGATGTCTGGAGGGAATATTCTTATCTGATTGTAACCTGAGAAGGCATCCATGAAGCTGAGGAGCTCATGTCCCGAGGTTGTGTCAATCAGAGTGTCGATGCTCGGCAGAGGGAAGGGATCTTTGGGGCAGGCCTTATTGAGGTCGGTGAAATCAATGCAAATTCTCCATGTCCCATTAGACTTTTTCACCATTACCACATTCGATAGCCATTCAGGATAGTTCACCTCCTGGATGAATCGTACCTTCAAGAGTTTGTCTACCTCCTCCTTGATAGCGAGCTGGCGCTCGGGGGCGAACTTGCGCCTCTTTTGCTGAACCGGTTTGGACCCCGGATCGACGCTCAGGCGGTGGACCAAAAGTTCTTCGGAGATACCGGGCATATCTGCTGCTGACCATGCGAAGAGGTCTTGATTGGCTCAGATGCATTTCACAATACCTGAGTATAGGGCGGACGGGAGGGTCTTGCTAACAAAGAACTTGCGGGTCGGCTCTTGTTCAGAGAAGAGTACCTCTTCCAATTCATCCACCGGCTCGGAGGTCGGCCTTGCAGTATCTTGAGGAATTTCTAAAGTCTCTAAGGAGAGGACAGGTCCAAGGGTCGAGGTCATGTAACACTTTCTGGCCGTCTCTTGATTGCCCCTTACTTCCCCAACCCCGGACCGGGTGGGGAACTTCATCTTGAGATGGTATGCTGAGGGGACTGCTTCCAGAGCCGCGAGGCCAGGCCGACCCAAAATGACGTTGTAGGCGGCAGGAACATCCACCACCATGAAGTCCATCGGCTCTGTTCGGGTGGTAGGAGTTTGACCGGCAGTTACATCGAGAGTGATCACCCCTTCTATAGTTACCGGAACCCCCGTGAACCCATGGAGAGTGTAGCCGGCGGGCTTGAGTCTGTCTCGGGAGAGCTTTAGGCCTTTAAAAGCGGAGAGGAAGAGGATGTTGACGGAGCTGCCGTTGTCCACTAAGATCCTTTCCACTTTGAAATTCGCCATGTGGAGGCTAATGACGAGTGCGTCACAATGCGGGGTACGAACTCCCTCGAGATCTTCGTCGGAGAACGTGACTGGCACTTCGAGGCCTTTGGGAGGAGGGGTGGCTCAGACCGAGTTGACTTCTCTTATAAAGGCTTTCCGAGAGGAGTTCGAGGAGCCCCCCATTGGGCCCCCGTGAATGAGGTGGAGGACTCGCTCTTCCACGAAGTCTGGCGTCTCTTCTCTTTCCGGACGCTTGTTAGCCCCCCGAGGCGGAGGAGGAAGTTCTGCTCGGTCTTTTCTTACAAACCTGGTCAACTGCCTTCTCTGGATAAGGGCTTCGATCTCGTTCTTCAGAGCACGGCAATCGTTGGTATCATGCCCATGGTCCCGGTGATAGCGGCACCATTTCTCTTTATCTCTTCTCTTGGCAGGGGTGTTCATCCTCGGAGCAGGGGGTAAGACTCCCTCTTTTTCAACTTCCATGAAGATGGTGGAGATGTTAGTGGTGAGGGGAGTGAACTTCTCAAATCTAGGAGGAGGTCGGCGCTGGCCGGCATTATCTTTCTGGAGCTTCTTGGCTCCTTCTTCTTCCGTCCCCTTCCTCTTAAACCTGGAGGTAGACCCCTCCCGGTTGGGTTGTTGCTCGGCCTCTTCGGCCCGGATGTACTTTTCAGTGCAAAGGAGGAGGTCGGAAAAGTCATGTGGTGGTTTCTTGGCGAGGGAGGAGCGGAGGTTGGAATTGAGGACATTGGATTGAAATGCTACCGTAGCGACCGACTGGTCGAGGGATGCTATGGACCTGGCTTCAGCTGTGAACCTCTTCACATAATCTCTCAGTTTTTCCCCCTTCTTCTGGTGGAGGTGCAATAGGGAGATGCTGGTCTTCTCAGCCCTTCGGCTGCTTACAAAATGGGCGACGAAAAGGGTTTCGAACTGCTCGAAGGAGAATATTGAGGCAGGGGCAAGGCGTGAGTACCATTCTCGAGCTGGACCCTTAAGGGTCGCAGGAAAGGTCTTGCAGAGGAGTGCGTCGGAAGCTTGATGGAGGAGCATCAGGGTCTTAAAGCTTTCGACGTGATCGACTAGGTCGGTCTCCCCAGTGTAAGTCTCAAATTGGGGAGGCTTGAAGCCGAACGGTACTGGTGCATCCACAATGGTCCGGGAGAATGGGGGTCGGCTAGGACGTAGGGTCCTTCCCCTAAGCTCCTCTTCTCGGTTTATCTGACCCAGGCACCTTTCTACTTCATGGAGACGGCGGTTCATGGTGTCATCTCTCCGACGGTAATCAGCCGAGCCTCGAGACTCATCTTCATATGAGGGAGAGCAAGGGCTGTGGCGATGGTAACTTCGGGAGCGACGAGGACTTGGGGTACGCCGGGAGTTGGTAGGAGCAGGACGAGGAGATGGGGACCGTTGGCGAGGGCTTCGGACCGGAGGAGGGGATGGGGCCTTTGGCTCATTAGGGTTCTGACGAAGGTTGAGAGCCTGCAGGACGGTCGCTTGGAACTGCTGGAACTCGGCACGTGTGATGGGTGCCTCATTGCTCCTGGGCTGTTGCCGACCTGCGGGGGAGTATGCCCTTCTCCTTTGATGCTCGGGTGACTCTCTCCGACCCCTCCGGTCAGGGGATCTCCGGTACTCTCGGTGGCGACGGAACCGCTCATCCGGGTGGTGTTGGCGGGAGGTTTCCTCCCGGGCTCGCTTCTCATCCAGATGTCGGCGAAGGTCATCCTCTTTCTGGCGGTTCAGGGCGGCATTCTGGCGACCAGAAGCTTGAGGATGATGGGAGGCCATGGAGTCCGTAGAGGCGTTGCGGATGGATACGTGTTCTTGGTGAAGAGGCTGTTTCTGAGGGTTAGGACCCTTCGGATCAGGAGGGGGAAGGTTCTGTTGGAGCGGGTCTTCCGCGGTTGGGGGAAGTTGCCCTTGTTGCTGAGCGGGATTAGGGATGACTTCTTGCTGCTGATCAGGGTTGGGTCCTCGGTTGGACCCCCTTGATCTGACCTTCCGAGGCGGCATGGCTGGAGAGGACCTGTGCACCAGGAAGAGGAGAGGTTTCTATTCGTTAGTTTCCCACAGACGGTGCCAATCTGTTGCCGCTAAATTTGGTGTGGGGGCAAACAGATGAATTTGTGGATTCTCGGGGAAACTGAATAGTGAACCTGTATACCTGTTCCGTCGATCTCGCCGTACACCTGCAAAAAGTGCGAGACACCGGGGTCGCTCCCGGCGACGCACCCTCCGACGCTCAAGTCAGTAACCTAGGAAGACTATGAATGAGCGCAAAAACTGGTGAAAGATTGATTACCTCTTAATGGAGATGGGTGGGGGGTATTTATAGGCGTCTCAGGGAACAGATTAGGAATGTAATCCCCGTGATCTGATATGGAATATTCCCCTTGTCAATAGATTAGGAATGTAATCTGATAAGGTATATTCCCTGTAATCAGATAAGGAATTTAATCCCCAAATCCCAGTGAAAAGATAGACGCACATCAGGGCCGTTGATCGTGGTTAATCAGGGACCTTGATTCTATCTTGTTGGATTGGGTGCGCAGCGGGTTAAAACCCGCACCCTCTTGTTGGTGGATCCATCCGTGGGTTATTGGGCCCTAGGAGGGAAGACCCAATATCCATTTTGGTCCTTTTTGTGGGCGAAATTACCGTTTTACCCCCAAGTCTCAAGATTCGTGCCCAATTTGGACGGTTCCGATTAAACCCCATTTTTAGCCATATCACTAACATATTCACATTGTCTTTGGGAAATGCAACCACTATGATCGGATCAGCCTCCAACTCTGCTTCCTTGAAAAAATACAGGACCTAGCAACCATGGCTACTAGCCGTCTTGACAACGGGAAACCTCCCTCTACAACGCAGGGCGCCGACTCTGAAGTTGCACCAAGGGGTTTCCCCACTTTGTTTTTAGGGGGCCCAACTCTCACGGAGCAGACATGATGGACGCTAGACCTTCCACCTAGCAATCGTGGCTACTTGGGAAGTGAGTTCCTTCCCCATCCTATTTCAAATGCATTTTTCGATGGAAATGGTAGGAGTGGAGTATGTTCCTCTTGGAATTCTTTCCCAAACTGTCCCACTTTTGAAAGTTTTTCCCAAGCTGCCCTACTTTTTTTTAATATTCCCAAAACGCCCTACTCGCTTTCCGAAAAAGCGAGTGTGGGTTAAACCCCATCACTTTTTCAGAAAGCGAGTGTGAGGCTTTGGTTTTCTCTAGCCTAGACTCGCTTTCTGAAAAAGTGATGGGGTTTAACTGACACTTGCTTTTTTGGAAAGCGAGTGTCGATTAGGGCTTTTAAGTCCCTATATCCGATTCTCGACCCCATTCTCTTTCAACTCTCTATCTTCTCTACCTCTTCTAACCCCAAATCCCTAATATCTCTCATCTCGTTTTGGTCGATTTACCCAAAAAAATTGGTCGATTAACCCAAAAAATCATCGCATCTCTTATCTCATTTCGATTTACCACCTCTCTCATCTACAAATCTCATCCTCGATTAACCCCAAAAACCCTAAATTCCAATATCCAAGAGTTTGTTGATTTTCGAATTTGGGGATAAAGAGTGCGGTTGAAAGAGCTTCTTCGACCTCTTATTCACTATCTACCTATTCAATCACCCTACATTATCGATATATTTCTCATACTTTTGCATTTTTAATTTTGTGTTATTTTTGAAGCATAAACATTTTTATGTTTGTTAATTGTAGGGTTAATTTTGAAGCATTAACAGTATATCTTTGTTAATTCGATCCAAAATCATCCAAATTTTCTTGATTTTCCAAGTAAACATTAGATCTTCAAAAAGACAAGTAGCAAAAGTTTGAAGCATTAAGTTGAGTTTTTATTTATGTAGGTTTATAGTATATTCCAATTTGAGTATGTGTAGGTATATAGTGTAAAATTTGGATATATATATAGATATATGTAGGTTATATATTTTTGGTATAGTTAATAACAATTGTTTTAAGTTGTAGTGTACTTTCGTTTATTATAAATGACACGCACGATGAATAATGTGGAGGAAGGATCGAGTAGTAGGCCTCCTCGCGGCAACGGACCACGTACTTCTTTTGGCCCACCTCCTCGCGGTGGACGTGGTCGTGGTAGTGGCGGTACCGAGCGTACTAATGTAAGTGAATAATTGTTTATATTCGATTAGTTTGATTATCATATAATAAAATGTAATATCAATCTATTGATTTAAATGTTATTGTTGTATAGGTCTCAACTAATCCAAATCAGGCAGGCCCTTCTTCATCATCTTATATTCCTCCTGGAGGTCCAGGTCCCCTCGACCCTACACTCCTTACTCTCCAATCGCATCACTGTTCGAAGGATGTGTGGGAAGGTGAATCTAAGGAGTGTACATTTAGGGGGGGTCATCCACTTCCTATGCACCCACGAATTCATGAGATCCTACGGGACTGTGGGTTATATGGTATAGGAGTGGTGAGCTCCATCAAATATGATTGACATCTTCTTACCGCACTGCTTGAGAGATGGCGGCCTGAAATACATACCTTTTACCTGCCAGTTGGGGAAATGACCGTAACACTACAGGACGTCTCCGTACTAACTGGTATTCCAGTCAATGGGCAGGCAGTGACCGGTACAATGGACTTCGAGCCAGTATATCTTGTGGAACAATATCTTGGTGTCGAAGTCAAAACCGGTGCAGTAAATGGAAAATTCATTCGCTTGAAGTGGTTGAAGGAGACTTTCAAGAATAGATTGAATGAAGATTCCACTGAGGCGGAGGTTGAGTGTTATTGCAGGGCATACATCCTTACATTATTTGGCGGTGTGATGTTCCCAAATTCGACTGGTCATTCGGTGTCTTTGATGTACCTGCCATTGATTGCTGATCTGCGAAAAGTCGAATAGTACAGTTGGGGTAGTACCGCATTGTCATCCCTGTATAGGAGTTTGTGTTTGTGCAGTCTTGGTTCGGTGCAAATGAATGGACCAATGATCCTACTACAAGTTTGGAGTTGGAAGCGTATTCATGTTGGTCGACCCGTACTGCGGTGATAATCACCCAATTGGATCCATCTCTCCGAGGACCAGCACATGTTACCTCCACTCAGTGTTTACTGGTCCGACAATCTCACATGGACGGCCAGCCCCAATAGAAGCCTGACTTACTTTCGAGATGAATTGGATAGGTTGGCAGATGATTACGTCATGTGGCAGCCCTACACGGAGGTGCGTGTGGCTCGACTACTGCCTATTTGCTTGTATAGGAGCGATCTGTGGCTGACAAAGGCAGCACTAATCAATTTTGGCACAGTTGAATTCTACTATGCTAATAGAGTGCTACGTCAGTTTGGTATCCTTCAAAATATTCCTGTTGCTGAACCGTTCAATGCCGATATGCATTCTATTACTGGAATAGGTCGACCACTCTGACACAATTGGGTCGCATGCTTTGCTACATATGTTGAGAGATGGAATGAGCACCGATTCGACGAAATAATTGGTGAAGTTCCTTCGTTTGACGAATCGGTGCATGCAACTTACATGGCTTGGTATGAGAGGATGATTAGACGTTATATCTCTCTGACAGTGCAGACTCCTACTGGTGTGGTAGTCCCGATTCGTCAACCAGCAGCCGAACCAGCAGATGAACATTCGATGAATTTGCCTATGTTCCAACTGAAGGCATCGGCTCTTCGTAAAATCGTAAGTTGTTAAGTTTTGTTGTATTCTTTTAAAGTTTTTCTAAAATTTTGGTTTATATATACATATGCACCGTATTTAATATTTCAACTTCTCATGTTTTAGTAGATGAGCCAAACTTGGACTATGGCTAAAAAATATGCTGCTGTGTTGAGGAGTAACGTCGCGGAACCGATAAATGACTTTGCACGTGAGATGATTACGTCGTGTCGTGCACAAGCTGGTGTTGTGGGTAGGGGAGCAACTTTAGATGCTATAATAACTACTCCTGCACATCGAAACAGTACTCGTGGTGTTCGTAGGAAGAAAGTTGTCCATATATCCCCACCTCGTCCAAGAAACGATTCCGAAGAAAAAGATGAAGAGGATGAGATACAAGAAAATATTGAGGGGACACAACAATAAGAAGAGAATCATATTCTACATTGGATGAACCGGATGACTCTTGTGGAACTTGATGGACTCTAGCACCTTGTGTCATCTCCTCGGTAACATGAGCATTGGCATAGCTATCAGTAGCTCTCACTTCGGTAGACATGCTGTTATTTGTGTTTACATTTGCATATTCATCATCTTAGTCCCCATCATCATTTTCTACACTCTCATCAACTTTATTGTCTGTTTCTTCCTCTTCTTCATCATCGTCTAATAGGTCGTTGTAATGGTAGCATTTTGAAATAATTCAAATAAAGTGTCATTTCGAATATGGTCATGAACCGGACTAGGTTGACGTGGCAACTCAATATCTGTAGAATCCGGGCTTGTTGTATTTGTGAATGTGTCTTCTTATGGGGACAGTGGGATTGCTTGTGAAGTTCGAATGGGATTAGACCTCATCTACTGTGTCGGTACTTCTCGTACGAAGCTTGAACTAGGATTATCATGTGGCTGAGGATTCATAATTTGGATTTGCTAAATATATAAATCCAATGCAGACCAAGTAAAATTGGGATCAAGTGTCCTAGCAATCATTGACTTCATAGCATTATCAGTAGATACAGGCACTGTCATAAAATATTGACCATCTCCTTTACCTGCTGCGTACCGAGCTAAAATTTTCACATTCCATTGATCCATATCCCAATTAGTAACTTCATAAATTTTCTCAACTATTTCTGCCAATGTAATGGTACGAGGTGCCCAAACTATTTCAGGATCAACGGCACTATAACAATAACCTATCTTTGGATCACGAATTATTTCACCACCAAAGTATAACCAAATAGAAATATCGTCCATACCTACATTTATTTATACGAATATACGAGTTATTATCTTCTCACAAACAAAACCTATAATAATGTACAAAATAATAGGTGATATAAATCATACCTTCACAAGCTTATTCGGAAGGATATAGCCGTAGCTATTTGGGTAGAAGAGTTGAAGTTGTTATCCTCTTCAAGTTTATCAAAATTTCAAAATATGGATCTTTCGGAAGATGGGTTTAGGGTTTTGAGAGTGGAAGGTGATAGGGTTGGGAAAGATTAAGTGAATATATTTAGATTTAGAGGAGATTTTGTGGATAGGAGGTCAATTTTAAGAAGCTAAGGTTTTGGGTTTCGGAGTTAAGGAGAGAGTAATAAGGGAAATAAGCAAGAGTAAGAACGAAGAGAAAGTGAGATCCAAATTGAGATCTGGGGGCTTAAAAAGCTTCCATCGACACTCACTTTCCGAAAAAGTGAGTGTGGGTTAAACCCCATCGCTTTTTCAGAAAGCGAGTCTAGGCTAGCGAAAACCAAAGCCTCACACTCGCTTTCTAAAAAAAGATGGGGTTTTACCCAAACTCGCTTTTTCGAAAAGCGAGTAAGGCATTTTGGGAATTTAAAAAAAAAGTAGGGCAGTTTGGAAAAAACTTTCAAAAAGTGGGACAATTTGGGAAAAAATTCTTTCTCTTGTACCAGTTCTACTAGAAAAAAGGATTAAAAATAGCTAGTTATAATGCACATTCACAAGTCACAACCCATTATCACCATCCTCTTATAAAGTAGATTTTCAAAGCTTTTTGACAAATATCTATAAAGTATATTGATATGGGGTAAGTGACGTAGCCCCATCTGGACCACCAAATCTCCTCAGACTTCACTCCCCTGTGATCATCAAAATCAAACGAGTCAAATGGGCTTCAGCCCATTCAGGCCCACAGCGAACGGGTCTGACCCAGTCCGTTAGGGTCTCAAACCCGTTTACACTTGCCTATAAATACCAGACCCCCTCCCTACTTCTGAAGGTAATAAACTTTTTCCAACCTGAACCCTAGTTATTGTTGCTTTTTTAGTGACTGACTAGATCGTCGGAGGGCCTGTCGCCGGGACTTCTCCCGGTGTTTCTAGGCAGTGTGCAAGTACACAAGAATCTGAGCCGAGCCTCGAAGATCCGAGCCGAGCTACTTCATCCGAGCTGAGCTACTGGATCCGAGCCAAGCACCTGGCCTCCACCTCTCTCCTGCTACTCCTGAGCCGACCCTACGAGCTAGGATCGGACCGACACCAGTACCACATCTTTCACTACATAAATTACAAGAACTCACACCTGTTGCCCCCACACCCCAAAAACAAACAGCATCAGGTTGGCACCGTCTGTGGGAACCTCAAGTACTATCGCCAGTCCGAGCCCAGCCAGGAACGTCCCCTCAAGTCCGAGCTCTTCCATGGCTCCCAAATCCAGAAGGGCCGTCACCTCGGCATGAGACCCAGACCCTCCACATCACAGCCGCGCGGACGCCCAGGGTTCCAACCAGCCGCAGGTCAACGGCGTGGCCGGACACGGCCCGGGTGCTTCTCACTCAAATGCAACTGATTTGCGACGAGTCATCCTGGATCGGCAGGCTAGTCGAACTAGGGGAGAGACCGCTTCCAACTCGGTCTCGAACCATTACAGACGGCCGTCCATAGAGCGCAGTCCGGGACACAGCCCCTCGCCCCGTGAACCTCCGCCCCTGCAGGACCTGGTGGGGCAAGCCCAGTCACAAGGGCCGAGTTCCAAAACTTCCGGGATGAGGTTCTCCTAGCAATCCGAGGTGGCCATGGAACCGAGGTACGCAACAACTACAACCCTCGGTTAGGAGCAAGGGGAGGCGAGTCCTACCGATCGGCCCGTCCCCTGGAAGAGGATGCCGTCCTCCGGTGCTTACGGGAGATGGAGAACCACCTCGCCCATCTCGGCGAGGGTGGACCAATGCCGAGGCATGGTCATCGGCCGACCTGACCCCCATTCTCCCCTCAAATCTTAGAAGCCTAGATCCCCCAAAATTTCAGGCCTCCCCAATTCGAGACATACAATGGCGAGGGTGATCCCGCTGATTACATGGAGGGGTTTAAGACCCTTATGATGATTCACAGTGCTGCAGATCCCCTCTTATGCCGCGCTTTCCCCTGATACCCTTCGCGGTCCGGCTCGGGAATGGGTCTCAAAGCTCACTCCCGGATCACTCTTCTCGTTCGACCAGTTGGAAGCAAACTTCCTAGCCCACTTCGTGACCAGCAGAAAGGTCGAGAATACGAGCACGTCCCTTCTGGACCTCAGGCAGAAGGAAGGGGAGTCACCCCACGATTTCGTTCGGAGGTTCACCGCCGAGGCAAGTTCGGTCTCCTCTCTTGATGCGGGCGTTGCTTTGGCGGTTTTCCGACACAATGTTCGGCACGGTCAGCTAAAGGCTTCATTGGCTAAAAAACCACCCGTCGACTTCCCCGACTTGCTCAACAGGGTCAAGAAGTACATTCAAGAAGAAGCGGCCTTAAATCTGGAGGGCGCCAAAGAAACCACTGCCAAGGGGAAGAGGAAGGATGACGACGTCGAACCCATCAAGAAAACCAAAAAAGAGATAGCCAGTCTCAAAAGAGTTCCTCCAGTCCCCGATTTGAGAGGTATACGCTACGGACCTAGAACGTCTCGACAATCCTGATGGAGATCGAGGACAAAGGGTTCGTCCGACTCCCTCCCCAACCGAGCAACAATAAGAAGCGGGACCAAAGATTCTACTGCCGCTTCCATCAAGACAATGGGCACGAGACGAACAACCGTCGGGCCCTTAAAGACGAAATCGAGGCCCTCATCCAGTGAGGGTACTTGAGAGAGTTCACTCGGAATAATCTACGAGACCAGAAGGACTTGAGGAATCCGAGGCCTTCGCCTCCTTCTCTAACGATCAACCGGCCGCCACAGCGGGACCCCGATCCCGAGGAGACCGGAGGGCAGGCCATACTACACTGCGTCCATGGTGGACCCATGGGGGGAATCTAAAACCTCCCGTAAGGCCTTCGTCTAGGAAGTTAACTCCGTCCGTAACCATCCAGCCCCCCAGATTCAACAACGATCGGTATCCTTTTCCAGAGAGGACCTGGAGGGAGTCCGGCTCCCACACTGCGATGCCCTCTTCATCAGCCTCGTCATGACAAATGTCAAAGTCTGCCGAATTCTCGTGGACAATGGGAGCTCAGTCAACATCCTCTTCTTGGAAGCATTTGAGAACCTCAAGCTCCCCCAAGATAAAATAAAGCCGGCCGGGTACACCCTACATGGGTTCTCGAGCGTCCCAGTACAGATTGAAGGAAACGTAACGCTGGATGTAACAGCAAGCACAACCCCCATCACACGGACCAAATCAATGGACTTTATGGTGGTCAATATCAAGGCGGCATACAATGCCATCCTCGGCCGACCCGGCCTCTGCTTGTTCCAGGCTGTACCCTCAGCCTACCACTTGAAGCTGAAATTCCCCACTGACCTCGGAGTCGGCGTTGTTAGAGGGAATCAGAAGTCTGCACGTTCGTGCTACATGACTGTGGTCGGAGGCGGGGTATTACCACTCGACGCAGTCGAGCTTCCGCCTGAAAGAAGCTAGCTCAAGTCAGAACCTACAGACGAATTGGAGGAGGTCTCATTCGAGGCGGAAGACAAATCCAAGTGGTTCCGTGTGAGCCACACCCTTTCCCTCGACCTGAATCCAGGACTGATTGATTGCGTTCGCCGCAATATCGACCTCTTCGTTTGGATCCCGTCCGACATGCCCGAGATTTCCGAGGACCTAATCATGCACAGGCTGAGCATTGCCCCGGGTCCAAGCCGATCCATCAGAAGCAGCGCAAGTTCGCCCCGGAGAGACAACACGCAGTAAAAGTCGAGGTGAACAAACTGCTGTCCGTCGGGTTCATTCAGGAGGTCAGCAACCCTGAGTGGCTCGTTAATATCGTGATGGTCAAGAAGGCTAGCGGGAGCTGGAGGATCTACATAGACTTCATGGATCTCAACAGGGCGTGCCCTAAAGATCCTTTCCCCTCCCAAGCATCGACACTCTGATCGACACAACGTCTGGTCACGAGCTCCTGATCTTCATGGATGCTTTTTCAGGCTATAATCATATTCGGATGTTCCCTCCGGACATCACCAAAACATCCTTCGTGACGACCAGGGCCTCTACAGTTATCGGGTCATGCCCTTCGGGCTCAAGAACGTCGGGGCCACCTACCAGAGACTTTTCACCTGAGTTTTTAAAAATCAGATCGGTCGTAACATGGAGGTGTACGTCGATGACATACTCATCAAGAGCCAATGGGGGCAGGATCATGTCGCCGACCTTGAGGAAGCCTTTGGTGTCCTTCGGTCCCACAACATAAGGCTCAATCCTGCCAAATGTGCCTTCAGTGTCTCCTCTGGAAAATTTCTTGGATTCGTCGTTAGCCAGCGCAGCATAGAGGAAAATCCAGAGAAGATCCAGGCCATAATCAACATGGTCCCTCCCACGAACATTAAAGAGGTCCAGCGGCTCATGGGAAGACTTACGCCCATTTGCCGCTTCCTCTCCAAGTCTGGAGAGAAGTCTCTCCCCTTCTTCAAGGCTCTGCGAAGGGCGAAAGGCTTCAAATGGGGCAACCCCTAGAAACAGGCTTTCGACCAGTTGAAGTCTTACCCCGCCAACCCCCCGCTTCTGAGCAAACTCGAACCGGGCGAACCCCTCTTCCTGTACCTCTCAGCCTCGGAAAGCGTCCTCGGTGTCGTGCTCGTCCGGGAAGAAGAGGGTATTTAGAAGCCTCTCTACTATGTGAGCAAAGTCTTGATCTTGACCGAGACAAGATATGCGAAGATGGAAAAGGTGGCATACGCCCTGGTAATGGCTGCGCGAAAGCTCTGCCCTTACTTCTAGGCCCACTCTATCCAGGTCCTTACAGACCAACCTCTCAAGGCCGTCCTCCACAAGCCCAAAAGTTTCGACCGCTTAGTCAAGTGGTCGATCGAACTAAGCCAGTACAACATCAGCTACCGGCCCATGACAGCCATAAAGAGGCAAGCCCTCGCCGAATTTATCACAGAGTGCACTATCTCCGAGCCATCTGACACTCTAGAGGCAAATCCAATCTGGAAAGTTTATGTCAATGGCTCGTCTTGCAGAGTGGGAACCGATGCGGGCATCATTCTCAAAGGTCCCAACAACTTCATTCTTC
The DNA here is from genome assembly GCA_017893485.1 of Hemerocallis citrina. Lineage (NCBI taxonomy): Eukaryota > Viridiplantae > Streptophyta > Magnoliopsida > Asparagales > Asphodelaceae > Hemerocallis > Hemerocallis citrina. Next base: position 371,236,013 of record CM030359.1, read on the forward strand.
AGTATTCCCTCTGCCTGAACTTTTCGGCCTCAAACAACGAGGCAGAGTACGAGGATATGATTGCCGGGCTCACTCTGGCGCATAAAGCGGGGGCCAGGTAAATCAGGGCCTTTAGCAACTCCCAGCTCGTGGTCAACCAGATCACCAGGGAGTATGAAGCTCGTGAAGCTCGGATGATCCAATATTTGGAGGTAGTGCAGCAACTCCTGGCAACCTTCGACTTCTCTTCGGTGGAACGAATCCTAGGGAGCAAAATGCTCAACCTGATTCCCTGTCAAAACTGGCCCTGTCATCCTTCGAAGGGCTAGACAGCACCGTCCTAATCAAAGTTATCCTCAGTCCTAGCATCGACCTCCCAAAAGTCCTTTGCCTCGTCACCGAACCTCAGCGAGACAACTGGATGGCACCCATCAGGAAGTTTCTGGCCAAGGGCGAGCTTCCTCAAGATCGGGCCGAGGCTAGAAAGACCCAAGTCCATTCAGGGAGGTTCATCATAATCAACGAAACACTCTTCAAATGCTCGTACACAACAACGGACGGCGGATCCTATCTTCACTTCCTGGCCCCTGATAAGGCTAAGTACGCTCTGAAGGAATTACATGAAGGAATCAGGAGGTGTCACATGGGGAACATGTCGCTCGCAAGGAAAGCCCTAAACCACGGGTACTACTGGCCGACCATGTTACAAGACGCCCAGGACCTCGTCAAAAGATGCGGCCCTTGCCAAAGATTCTCCTCGGTGAAAAGGCTTCCACAACCGAACCTCCGCTCCCTGGCGAGTCCGACCCCATTTGCTATGTTGGGGATGGATTTGGTCGGCCTTTTTCTAAAAGCAACGGGCCAAAGGAAGTTCCTCGTGGTGGCCATCGACTACATTACCGAATGGATCGAGGCAGAGCCCCTGGCTACGATCACTGAGCACCAAACCCAGCAATTCTTCTGGAAGAACATCATCTGCCGATTCGGGATCCCCCAGGTACTTATCACAGACAACTGGATCCAATTCGCAGGCCAGAACTTTCAAAAGTTCTACGAAGACATTGGCGTCCAGCAGCGCTTCTCATCGATATGTCACCCCCAGTCTAACGGCCAAGACGAGAACGCGAACCATCAAATCCTTAATGGACTCAAGAAGCGGTTGGATAATTCATCAAATGGGCTATGGGTCGGCGAGTTACCAAGTGTACTTTGGGCGCATCGGACGACGAAGAGGATCCCTACGGGTGAGTCATAATTCAACCTAATCTACAGTACAGAGGCGGTTATCTCCTAGAGATCGGGATTCCTTCACCCACGATCATGGCCTTCGACGAGGAGAACAACTCAACGGGCCTCAGAGCCAACTTAGATCTAATCGATGAGGTCAGGAAAAAATCTGCCATCAGAAGAAGCATATACTAACAACTGATTGTGAAGTTTTACCACAAGAAGGTCCGCTCCACCAACATCAAGCTTGGTGACCTCGTGCTCAGGAAGGTAGCGGTATCCGACCCTAGTAAAAGAGAAAATTGGCCCCTAATTGGGAGGGTCCGTATAAGGTCTCTGAAGTGGTACGTCTTGGCACGTGCCGACTCATAGACCTGGGGGGCAGGATCATAAAGAGGCCGTGGAACGCAAAACACCTCATCAAGTTCCTCGAAGGGGACGACTAAACTCCTTATGTAACAGAAACTCATGTAATCGGCACCACGTGCCCCGCTTCATTTTGTGTAAATAAAAAGTATAACTCTGTTTCTTTCCTTTCTTGTTCTAATTTTGTGCAAGGAAACTCGGTGCCTCCAGCTTGACATTCGGCATTGACCTCGAGCCATACCTAGCTTTCGCAAGCTTTTGGGATAGGCGCTCGGCAATGACCCCGAACCACACCCTAACTCTTTTACAGAGCACAGGAGATCGACATTTGGCATTGACCTCGAGCCACACCCTAGCGTTCTCAAGCTTTTTTGGGCTAGGCGCTCGGCAATGACCCTGAACCACACCCTAACTCTTTTACAGAGCACAGGAGCTCGACATTCGGCATTGACCTCGAGCCACACCCTAGCTTTCTCATGCTTTTTTGGGCTAGGAGCTCGGCAATGACCCCAAACCATACCCTAACTCTTTTACAGAGTACAGGAGCTCGACATTCGGCATTGACCTCGAGCCACACCCTATCTTTCTCAAGCTTTTTTGGGCTAGGCGCTCGGCAATGACCCTGAACCACACCCTAACTCTTTTACAGAGCACATGAGCTCGACTTCAGCATTGATCTCGAGCCACACCCTAGCTTTCTCAAGCTTTTTTGGGCTAGGTGCTCAGCAATGACCCCGAACCACACCTTAACTCTTTTACAGAGCACAGGAGTTCGACATTCGGCATTAACCTCGAGCCATACCCTAGCTTTCTCAAGCTTTTGGGCTAGGCGCTCGGAATTGACCCCGAACCACACCTTAACTCTTTCATAGAGCACAGGAGCTCGATATTCGGCATTGACTTCAAGCCACACCCTAGCTTTCTCAAGCTTTTTTGGGCTAGACGCTCGGTAATGACCCCAAACCACACCCTAACTCTTTTACAAAGCATAGGAGCTCGACATTCGACATTGACCTCAAGCCACACCCTAGCTTTCTCAAGATTTTTTGGGCTAGGCGCTCGGCAATGACCCCAAACCACACCCTTACTCTTTTACAGAGCACAGAAGCTCGACATTCGGCATTGACCTCAAGCCACACCCTAGTTTTCTCAAGGTTTTTTGGGCTAGGCGCTCGGCAATGACCCCGAACCACACCCTAACTCTTTTACAGAGCACAGGAGCTTGACATTCGGCATTTAACCTCAAGCCATACCCTAGCTTTCTCAAGCTTTTGGACTAGGCGCTCGGCAATGACCCCGAACCACACCAACTTTCTTACAAGATAGGGCCCGACACTTGGCTTGCACTGCGCACAACGTCCTAATCTCTCTTACAAAATAAGGAGGGATGGAAAAATCAATTTTTATTCATCACAAATGCCTTGAATGGCCATAGTACAAGGAAAGTTATTACAACGCTTCTGCAAAACTCAACCTAAAGTGTTTCCCTCAGGGCTTTTTTCAGCCAACACGGACCATGTCGAGCCCCACCGAGCGGGTACGTCTTTCGATGTGCTCGTCCGGTACCACCGGCACCGCTAGTATAGACGTCCCGGCAATGGAGCTCTGCACATCAGTGGGCCTTACCATCTCCAGATAGAGGGTCGGCGAGAAACCCAAAACAGAGGGGCCTCCTCCCCTAATATGGTCAAACTGAAACCGACTTGTGCCTAGCATAACTTTCAACCTCTGAATCTCCAGCTCCTTTTCAACCACTACCTCACGTAGAAGGGACTTGGAGGTCTATTGCCTGGTGGAAGTATCAGATATTGACCAGTTCGTCTCGACACTTCCCCAGTCTAGATCGGCTATAGCCTTCTTCAGGCGTGCCGCCTCTAAGCTGAGCTCCTTAGACTTATTCATAAAATAGCTTACCGCGGCTTCTCGATCACGGGCTTGCTTGCAATAGAGGATGAAGACACTCTCCTTAGACTTTAGCTAATTCCGAAGTCACCGGACCTCGGCTGAACTGAGGTCGACGCCCAGGGTCTCGTTCATCTAGCAAAAAGGGGAGGAAACAACAATTCACTAAAAAGGCTCACCAAAAACAACAAGTCATAGAAGGTTGGCCAAAACATGATAGTATTAATTCAAAAATTAGTTACAAAAGGTGATGGCCAGTCCGCGTTCGGTAAATACAAACAGAGAGAGAATATTTTAACTACTGCGAAGGGGGGATCTGCACCTCTTCGTCGGCCGTTGCACCCCCTACCTCCTTCTCCAAGTGGAGGTCCCTCGGAGCCTCATCTCCCTCGCCACCAGAGGTTAGCGGATGCACAGGGGGCTCCCACCCATAGTGGAGATGGTCGATTTTTGCCTCAGGGTAAAGGAGCAGAAAGTGCTCCTTCGCCCTATCGTACGCCTCATCTTGGGCAGCCATCAACTCCTCCGAGGCTGCCATCACCAGCTCGTCGTAATCCGCTACTGCCTTTCCCCAAACCGTCGTCAATTCGCAGAGATGCTGATCCTGTTAGAGGTGAGGTTGGCTTGGAAGGCCCGCGCCACCCCCTGAGCGACCGTCAGCTTGACCCTCAATTCCTTCGCTTCTCGAAGGTACCGATCGACATTCTGCGTCTCGGTATGGACCTCCTTCTCCAACCACCTCTTTAGATGCATCCCGGTCATCAGTGCCTGGTCAAGATAGACAAAGTGTCAGAAAAGAATGCTCAGCAAAAAAAGAAAATAGACAACAAACCAATACTTACCACTACTTGAGCTTGAACCCACTTCATGTAGGCCGTCTCCGTAGTCTGGGTCGCCAGGATTGTTCGATCGCGGGCCGTGGCGAGCTTATCTGCCACCTCGATAGAGATTGGGCCCTCGGTTAGCGAATCTCCCTCCTTGACCACCCAATCTAGGGCGAACGGCATTAGGCCCCTCTCGCCTACCATCTGTCGGGCGTCGGGATGGAAAGTGGGGGTCCCCGCCTTCAGGACGTCAGAAACCTTGCAGCTACTGGCGCTCGGCCCCGAATCTTTCGCCTCTTGGGACAAGTGGCTTTTCTTCGACTTCTTAGAGGGTGGCTCCGAAGTGACCTGCACCGCCCTCTTGACTGACCCCACCGCTGACGCTGCCTTCTCGACCCTCTTTTTCTGGGCCATGGCCAGTAGGGCCTTCCTCGCCTCCAGCTTCGATGGGTCCATCGCTGCAAAGAAAAAGAGAATGTTAACATGAAAGTGAAAAATTAGACAAGAACGAAACAAAAACATACAAGGATCGGCTGGGCTCAATCCAGCTCGGGCTAGGTGTAATTCTGTCATGCGCAGCCAACTCATGCTATGTCCCTCGATAATTTTGTCCACATTAGCCCACTCCACCTCCTTCAAGTTCATCTGCCTCGGGGGTTTGTGGTTCGGCTTGTAGAAATTTCAGACCGTAGGAATTTTCCAAGGCAACTTGCTCCCGACTACAAAGTATTTCTCCTTCCACCCCTTTATGGAATCTGGATGACCATGCACTACCTTCTTGTGAGGACAGGGGGGTATGTAGAATATGCCCTCCATATCTTCGAGCGAGTACACCCCTAGGACAGCTCGGAAGTACTTCAACTTCAGCGGGACCTTCTTTTTTTCGCATTTCAGAATGAAGCAGAACAGCTGCTTCCACGAATTGGGACCGTATTGCATTGGGCATAGCTCCATCCACCTCGACACCCTCTTATTGAACGAGTGCAGTGGAAACCTTAGTCCTGAGATGAAGGCATCCTCGGAAAACATGCATAAGTCGGGAGCCAACTCGGTGGTGGGACGGAGACCAGGGCTTGGAACCATCAGTTCGTACTCCCGAGGAATGAAGTAACTGACCCTTATTTTGGGCAGAAAATTAGCCTTCAACGCACACTGGACGTTGTCCATCCGTATCTGGGGCCGTCTAGACGAAGGCACCTCCACGTTGAATTGGACCAAGTCTTCTACGTCGTCAGGATACATCCTGATCGACCCTGTCTTCTTGTAGTAGGGGACGTCGAGCCCATGCTTTGGTTCGAACTCATTTGGTGTCCTCGGACTATCCGACAGATGCCACTTCCTCTTCTTCTTAGGGATACGAGGCACCTTCGGCGAAGACGGTGTCGGCAAAGGGGGGAGAGGGGGAAGAACCACTCCTTCCTCGTCTCCTTCCTTATCTTCCTCTTCCTCTCCCTCAGCTCCTCCCTGCTCCACCTTCTCTTCCTCTCCCTCGGCTCCTCCCTGCTCCACCTCCCCTTCTTCATCCTCCTCGCCCAAAGCCTTTGCCACCTTCGGCTTACGACTTTGGAGGGGACCAAATCCAAACCCTGATCATCCGTATCCCCGAACATGGATTTCGACTCGAGATCTCCCTCATCCCGACCAGAAGAACTCACTTCGGAGCCGGACTGAGAGTGCGACATTACAAAAGAAAATACTAACCTGAATACTGTAAACGGAGAGATCACCGTAAAAGTCACTACCGGCTGGTTAGAGAGAGAAGCTCCTGCTTTTTAGAGAGAAGGCAAAGTGAAGAAATGGAGTGGGGAGTGGGGGATTTATAGAGTGGAAATGACTCATCGAATTCAGCGTCAAAATCCCCACTATCCAATCTTGATCATCAAGATCTAACGGTCACTAGGATTTCAAATGCCTCGAATTCCACCCCTATGACGTCAGCATCACATACAACTTCCTAACTTTTACAGCAAGCTGAGGGGCTCGACGATTGGCAGTGACCTCGAGCCATCCCCTAACTTTTACAACAAGCTTGGGAGCTCGATGATCAGTAGCGATCCCGAGCCATCCCTTAGCTTTTACAGCAAGCTGGGGGGCTCGACGATAAGCAGTGACCTCGATCAATCCCCTAGCTTTTATAGTAAGCTTGGGGGCTCGAGGGTCGGTAGCGATCCCTAGCCATCTCCTAGCTTTTACAGCAGGCTCGGGGCTCGACGCTCGGTAGTGACCTCGAGCCATCCCCTAGCTTTTACAGCAAGCTTAGCGGCTCGAAGGTCGTTAGCGATACTGAGCCATCCCCTAGCTTTTACAGCAAGCTGGGGGGCTCGACGCTCGGCAGTGACCTAGAACCATCCCCTAGCTTTTACAACAAGCTTGGGAGCTCGACGGTCAGTAGCAATCCCGAGCCATCCCCTAGCTATTACAGCAAGCTTGGGGGCTCAATGCTCGGTAGCAATCTCGAGCCATCCCCTAGCTTTTACAGCAAGCTAGGGGGCTCGACAGTCAGTAGCGATCTCGAGCCATCCCATAGCTTTTACAGCAAGCTTGGGGGCTCGACGGTCGGTAGCGATCCCGAGCCATCCCCTAGCTTTTAAGCAAATTGGGGGCTCGATGCTCGGTAGTAACCTCGAGCCATCCTCTAGCTTTTACAGCAAGCTTGGGGGCTCGATGCTCGGCAGCGATTCCGAGCCACCCCTGGCTTTTACAGCAAACTGGGGGGATCGACACTCGACAGCGATTCCGAGCCACCCTCTAGCTTTTACAACAAGCTTGGAGCTCGATGCTCGGCAGCAATTCCGAGCCACCCCCAAGCTTTCTTAAACTGGGGGGCTCGAAGCTCGGTAGTGACCTCGAGCCACCCCCTAGCTTTCACTACAAGCTTCGGGGCTCGACGCTCAGTAGTAAGCCTTGGCATTCGAGTGCATGGGGGCTCAATGCTCGACGTTCGGCTCTCGACCATCAGTCCCCGGCCCTCAAATGTCTCTTTCTACAGAGGATCTCCTTCGTCCTACCCTACTTACCACTCCAAGAAGCTACGAGTCATACTCTCCAGACACACCGCTCCACTCTTCCGACGGGGACAGACTATTCCTACATGGCTGGCTTACGCCGTCCTCCAGGAGTGAGGGGCTCCTGATATGGGGTAAGTGACATGGTCCCATATGGACCACCAGATCTCCTCAGACTTCACTCCTCTGTGATCATCAAAGTCAAATGAGTCAAACGGGCTTCAGCCCATTCAGGCCCACAGGCGAGCGGGTCTGACCCGGTATGTTAGGGTCTCAGATCCATTTACCCCTTCCTATAAATACCAGATCCCTCCTCACTTCTGAAGGTAATAAACTTTTCCCCATATGAACCCTAGCTACTGTTGCATTCTCAGTGACTGACTAGATCGTCAGAGGGCCTATCGCCGGGACTTATCCCGGTGTTTCTAGGCAGTGTGCAGGAACACAAGAGTCTGAGCCGAGCCTCAAAGATCCGAGCCGAGATACCACATCCGAGCTGAGCTACTGGATCTGAGCCGGGCACCCGGCCTCCACCTCTCTCCTGCTACTCCCAAGCCGACCCTATGGGCTAGGATGCCAGTACCACATCTTCCGCTACACAAATTACAAGAACTCACACATGTTGCCCCCACACCCCAAAAATAAAAAAAAACATCATATATCTTCATAACTTGATGCCCCAATCATTTTATAAAATTATTCAACATAAGACAACAACGAGAACCAACTATTTTTACAGATACTAACAACATAAGTAAGGTTCGATCAATCACTCCATAGGGAATACAATGATATCTTTTCACATAACTATATAGAAATAGATATTCAAACAGCGATAGACTCGGAAGAAAAGAAAATGGCAGGATTCTAGAGGGTACAAAGGATTTCATCACCGTCCATTTAGATTCGAGAAGGCTTGGATCCTCAACGAAAATCTGAAATCAGTCATCGAAGAATCTTGGAACGAGCCAATTAATGCAAGCGAGGTAGTGACTAGATGGAACATGAATATTAGAAGACTATACACACTCTTAAAGAGTTTGGCAAAATAAGAGTTCGGGGATTTAACAAGAAAGAAAGAATCTTTAGGAGAGAATATTCAAGGGTTAGAAATCATTGAGGAAACACCGCTTTCTTTCGCAAGGTAGTGAGAAGCAGATGAAGATGCAATCGTATGGATGAGATTTTCATTGGAGATAGCTGGATTAAAGATGAGGTTCAAATTAGGGCTCAAATAGACGTGAAGTTTAGAGAACTTCTGGGAAAGAATAAAGAACATAGATGCCCAATGAGTACTGATATGTGAATTGATTCGAGAATTGAAGAGAGTGGCAGATATAAGGGATTTTTATCGAGGATGAGGTAGCTAAGGCGATTGAAAACTTGGGATAGGACAAAGCCCCGAGACTGACATTCCTATTTTCTTCTATAGTCTTCACTAGAATATTAATAAAGCGGTGTCTCCTTTTAATTTTTCAGTAAACTTTACTGTGGAGAAGCAGAAGTGAGAGGTTGAACTATGCTAACGTGATTCTGATTCCCAAGAACCAAGAGGTATTGAGGATTGGCGATCTTTAGACATATCAGCATCCTTAATGGATCTTTGAAGATTACCACTTAGGTGTTGGAAAATAGGTTGTCCCCACACCTTCAGGATGTTGTAGGTGATTCACATAGTGGATTTGTGAAAGGGAGAGACTCAGAGACATCATGCGTAACATTATGGCTGCACTTGAAATTGTGTTTAGAGGCCACAAGGAAAACATTAACGGATTCAAGCTGAAATTTGATTTTGATAAGGTATATGACACACTGTAGAATGGGATAGTGTTGAGGAGGTTTTGGAATTTAAAGGATTCGGGCCCAAATGGAGAATGTGGGTTAACAATTGCATTAGAGGGAGGAAAATCTTTCATACACTAGAACGGAGAGTATGGTCAAGAAATTCAATGTTGTAGAGGACTAAGACGGGGGAACCTGCTCTCTCCCCTCCTCTTCACCTTAGAAGTAGACGGTTTATCAGAAATGGTCAAGAGAGGACCGCAAGCAGGAGTTGTGAAAGGGATTTCAGTCAGGGGAATCTCGGAACCAATCACCATTTTATAATATGCTAATGACCCTTTGATGTTAGGAGTGGAAAACATGGAGGAAATTATGTCTCTAGGGGTAGTACTGAGATGCTTTGAAGGGTGGTCGGGACTTCCATTAACTTTGACAATAGCTGTGTAATTAGCGTTGGGGAGGAGATTACAACATCGGTGGAAACCATTATGGCCTACCTAAGCTGCATGAGAGGTGAATTTCCACTTAAGTATCTAAGAACAGCTACCAGACCATGGCTCATGAGATGATAGGATTGGACACCTTTAGTGGAGAAAATCAAAAACGACTAGCGACCGGTTTGGAAAGATAAATTTCTATTATTAGATGGAAGAATTACATTAATCAATCCGATGTTGAGAATGGGAAGTATACTAGATTTTGAAAGGAAAAATGGTGTGGAGATATCATGCTACAATCGCTGTCCCTGGACCTCATCATAGATACCCACCATGAAGATGCCTTGGTAGCGAACGTGTGGATTAGGGGAAGAATTAGAAGAAAATTCGTGAGTAATCGATCGGAGGAGGGCTAGGCCTAGATACAATCGATGACTACTATGATAAAGTAATTTAGATACATAGGTGTAGAGGAAGAAGATGACATGATATGGAGCCTAGAGGCGAGTGGGAACTTTTTAGTAAGATTCATGTACAAATGGCTCAATGACGGAGGGTTGAGAAGCAGTGAAGCTCGGGCTATTTGAAATATGCAAGCTCTAGCAAATGTGAAGACTTTCTGTGGCTGGTTGCTAATAACAAAATTCTCTCTAGAGTTAATCTTAGCGCTCGCAATATGATAGCTGACGCTAGTTGTCCTAGATGTAATCTTGGGGAGGAAAATACTACTCACATATTATGTGTATGTACTAGTGCCAAACTAGCTTGGGAGATAGTCTACTTGGGGTTTGGAATTTTTGAAAATCCAGTTTCCTCTAACGATCTATGGGGTAAAAGGAGAGCTAGTGGGATTATGAGAGAAAATAGGAGTGTGTGGGATATTTCGGTTGCCCCTACTCTACGGATCCTAGGCTATATCTTAATCAAGCATGTCTTCATAATAACATTAGTAGAGTTCCAGTCATGATGCATATAAAAAAATTCTCTAGTTCGTACAGGGGCGACTCAGATGATCAAGGGAGACCACTATTTTGCATGGAAGACACAGAGTAATTGCGACTCAGGTGATCAAGGGAGACTACTATTGGACATCACTAGCGAGTCTTCAAATGATAAATGTTATTGTATATGTATCTGTTCTTATTTTAGTAGTAGTAGTTGTTTATGTAGAACTATGTTTTGGAGGGTCCCATCTAGGGAGTTCTCTTCCTTTATTGTGGGCTTGTTGCTAGGATAGATGTAATTGGTGTTTTAGTATGGTGGGATGTAAGTACTTGATTTGGCTGTTTCGTTAACTGCTTATTAATGAAATCGATGACCGTCTGTCACATTTTATTTACAAAAAAAATGAAATGGAAGCTCACTTCTTTTCCCTCCATCTTATGGTTCTTTGGAATGTGTTGTCGTCAATTGGTGGGAAAACTCTCTAGTCGAGATAGTGGGAAAGTCCTTGTGGGATGAGAGGTAAAAATCCTTTTTGGAAGGTACAAATTCCAAATGAGAAACATTTTCTTTTAACCGTATCTCTTGGCTCATTTGACCAAGAGTGAGTTTTAGTGTCAAGCTTGATGCGAGGACATTTTCAGGGTTAGAGTAGGCAGGGATTTACCAAGCTATCTAAATATTGTTGTGTTCTATGTGATAAAATTGTCTCTCGACTCTTACTTTGTCATTTGAATTTTTATAGTTGTTGTTTGTTTTACGTAAGTTTTATTGCACCTTATTCAATTCCTCCCCCTTAGAGCGATTTTTAACCTTTTCAGGGATGAGGGTGTAAATCACCGTTGGGGGGGGGGGGGGGAAAGGGGGGGGGGGGGGTGAAGGGGGTGATTGTGCAGAAATTAAAAACTTGAATTAAATGCGTAAAATGGGGGTGAAGGGGGTGATTGTGCGGAAATTAAAAACTTGAATTAAATGCGTAAAATAAATAAAAAGAGTTAGAGAAAGAAAATGCAGTAAGCACCAAGACACAATAATATAACGTGGTTCGACCCCCAGGTCTACATCCACACCACCTACTTGTAGCAATTCTTTGCCATAAGCATTCCACTATACTTTAAATCCTTGTACAGTGATTCTCGGAATTCAGGTCAAGAGACCTATTATACCCGCAGGGCTTCTACACACAAGTTCCGCAAAAACTCGCCGAAGTGGAAGAAAAGAAAAACTATCAAGATCTAAAGTGATCTTGACTAAAGAAAATAATAAAAGCTCTCACACTCGGATTGTTGATTGAATGATTAGTTCAGAAGAATTATGATTTGCAAGAGAGGTGAAGAATACTTAGTAAATTCACCTCAATTTATAGAGCGAGGAAATGTATCTTTCCAAAAAAGAAAAAGATATTTCTGAAAAAGTCAAGTCTGCATGTTTGCGGTCGACCGCATATGTGAACACTCGATCGTTCATCTTTCAACTTGAAAGTTGAGCGATGACCGGTCGACTGACTTATCTTTTCAACTATGATGAGCGGTCGATTGTTGTGACGGTCGTCGACATTTCGTGCGGTCGACAGCTATCGTGCATATTCAACTTTTATTTAGTGAATCTACTGTATATTCATACCAAAATTAATCAATCAATAAAATAACCTTTACATAGCATTTTCTCACAAAAACATCAATGAATAATTTAATTATGCTTGCTTTCTTGGAGATTTGAAGGACATGTTTCTTGTGTTGCAATCTTCCTTGATCTTTTTGATTCATTTATTTTTTTCTTGTATTCAAATCATTTTGGATCTTTATTTTGATTTTCCTTTTTTTGTATATCCTGCAAGTCTTAACTGAAAATATTAGTTGTACATGCTACGTTTTGTGCACACCAAAGTTATAGTCAACAATCTCTCCCTTTTGGTGGGAACAAAACATACCTTGAATTTTAAGTTTAAAATAGAATTTAACTTCTCCCCTAAATCCAATACTCCCCCTAAATTCATGCATGTACAGATTAAATGAGTGTGTTCATGGTACATTTTAAATGAGGTATTTTTTCTTCAAATCATATATTTGTAAGTTTAACAAAAATGAGCAATTTTGGGAGATATAAGATTAAGAGACAGAAAAATGACATTTCATTTTAGAAAATCATAGATAAATCTTCTTACATGATACCGTTGATAATGAAGCTCTTTGATATAGAGTGAGAGTTCTACATAATATCATAGATTTGAGATTTCATCAATACAAAGTAGTAGAGGAGAGACATAATATTGATTTAAAAGATTCTTAAAAGATTTGAAATTTCTCCCCCTTTTTGGAACACACCAAAATGTGCAAAAAGAACAGTTGAAGGAAAACATCGGAAAAGATCAAGAATTTTAAAAAAATGGAAAAAAAAAACTGGCAGAAGAAAAACCAGTTGACCGCACAATCGACTGGTCGAATGGAAAAACAAATTAGATCGACTGTAAAGGCAACAGAAAGGAGGCCGGTCGACCGCTCAGCCGACCAGAAAAGATACCATGTTACTGAAAAACAAAATAGAGAGGACCGGTCGATCGCACAGTCGACCGATCACCCTAACAGACAAGGTAACACTGTTAATCACCCTAGCAGACCAGGTAACATCATAGATGAGTACATCATAGACAAGTAAAAGATATTCAACTTATCATTATCAATACTACATTCAGATTCATATTAAAAATGTTACAGAATTAATTTAGCAAGATAGACCACAAGAGGGAACATTATTGAAACATTATTAAAATGCAACATTATTAGAACTATTCTTCATCATCGTCTCCATCATCATCTTCATTATCATCTCCATCGCTCTCATCAGACTCCTTAGCATCAGAGGGAGGGGGGAGAAGTTCCTAGTCTTCTTTGTGTTGCATGAACTCAATGGTGTTGACATAGTAGCTATATGCTTGCCTTTGATAGGAGGCAAATTGAGTACGGGTCATAAACATAGATGAAGAGGATGGAGGAGTAGCATTCTTGCGACGAGAAGAGGAAGGTGCATGTTGAGCTTGGTCATCTTGAGATTGACGGCGGCGTGCACGTTGTGTGAACGGAACATCAATACCCATTTGTTGAGGAAGGATTGGCATGAGATTTTTGCTAAGAAGAAAATTCCCAACATCAATGCAGGAATCAATAGCAAGATTATAGATAAGGGAGCTGAAGGGAAGGCCACGATTACGAGTGGTGAAAAAAATCAATGTGCAAATGATGAATGTAGCAAGATCGAATTTATATTCGCCTAGAATAACAAAGATTATAAAGGATTGATCCACCCTAATTTCGGTCTTATTATTTTTTTAGGCCAAATATTGGCATTGACAATTTTATTTAAGGCACAGGCAATGTAACCCCTATTTTTCATTTTGTATATTTTCGAGTGTATTTTTCGTTTTGGTGTATTTTCTCTCTTAAATTTTTTTCTGAACCGTATATTGGAGTTGTTTTCAATATATAGTCATTTTATTTTATTTTCAGCTCTTTGTGTTTGATTGGTTGTCTCTTTTGTTTCATTCTTCATTATTGTGTTCTTTCATTCATTTGGTCTCGTTCTCTTTATTTTATTTTGGGTGTTTGTAGTGGTGGTGATTGGTTGTTGCCCTTTTTCCCAATCCTATTGTTGATCCCTAATAAGATTATCAAAGCCAAATTAAATTCCCAATCGTATTTGATATCCTGTACAATTTGTATCCTAATTAAAACCCAATTAAACAAATCCTATTACTACTCCTAGTTACCCACAACCCAATTACCCATTAACCCTAATCCCCTTGTATATATACTACATCTCTCTCTCAAAACCCTAACCCTAATACCCTAGTCTTCCTCTCTCTCTCTCCCGGCCTCCCTCCTTTTCCCTTGCACCACCGCGCACAGCCAGCCCGGCCACCCCCAGGCCGAGCCACCTCCCTCCCGGCCTGCATCCAACCCGCGATAGCCCCTACCCCCTCCGGCCTGTGCACCATCCCGATCGGCTTAACCCCCCTTGGCCGACTACCACCATCTCCTACACCACCACATATAATCCCTAGTCTCTCTCATCCTCTCCGGCATTGATCTCTCTTGTGGCCGCAAGCCACTATTGTCATCATCCCCTCTTGGATCACCTCTCGCTTTTGGTGTTTTTGTTCGTGTAGAGATTTTTGCTCGAGTTTGCTTGGATTCATTCATTCGTGGATTTTCGTTCGTGGATTTTGCTCGTTACTTTTGGTTTTCATCGTTTTTCATCTTCGGTTAAGGCAAGTAACTTGTACTCCAATTTATTTGTTTGATACAAGTCAAAATACCACTTATAGTGTAGATGGGTCTAGAGACGACTCTTGTTTGTGTTATGTTTGAAAGATTTTGTCTCTATTATGAAAACTTGACCATAGTTGCCTCACGACACAATATGGACATGAAATAACTTAGGTTTTACCTGTTCTTGATTTGATCATGTATGTGGGACTTTTGTGAGAATTCGTAATTTGGTTGAGACCCATATGATATACTTGGTATGGAAATGCTAGATACCCTAATTCATGATGTTTGGACACTTGGTAGACTCGATTTTATGTTTGGATGTGTTTTGAATAAGTTTTGTATGATATATGTTGAGTTGTTGTTAAAGGGAAAAATCTGTATTTTGTCGCCGATCTGTTTTGTTTGCTGTTTTGGACTGTCTTGAAGTCAGTATCTAAATTTCAGTATAAAACATGAGCTTTAGAGAATTTCGTCTATTTTCAAACCCCTCTGACCTTTCTTGATTTCATTTTCGTATGTGTGAGTTATGACTGTTTTACTACAGAGGTGTCGATCTTTTCCAGATTTTATTTTTTGATGATTTTGATGACTAAATAATTTTGATACTGATGCTACCTATATTATTTTGTTCCAAAACTTTGTTTAGTGTTTATTTATCTAGTTAGGGATTACCCAGAATTTTGGTGGATTTTATTGATGAGTTTTATATATCGTTTCATGCTTGTTTACAAAAGTTATACTTGCTGGATTTTGCTTGCTGTTCTGTAAAGAACTGTAGTTTCACCTTGATTCCTTTCACTGTATGAAATTTTTTTGTTAAATATGAAAGTTAGTATATTTTATCTATTTTCATATTCCTTTGGCAGAATTGGATTTCGTTTTACTTGTTGCGAGATATCATAGTTTTTGTACAACAGTATTGGAAATTCCAAATTTTGCCAAACTCTCATTTATTGATATTTTCTTATTTTTGATGACTGATCTAATTTTACTGGAAAATTATGAAACTTTATATTTAGATACTGGATATATAGGGAAATACCCCAGATTTTTCTTGGATTTATTTATTGAGTTTTCATGCTGTTTTCATGTTCTTGAATTCGTTTTCCTGGTTTCTGGCTGAACCTATTTTCTGTATTCAAATTAGTTATGAGATATGTTTTTGTGAATTAATATATGACTTATTTATATTCTCTGGTTTCGTGTGGAAGTCTATTTTCCAAATCCTTCGACAGATCCAGAATTTGATGTTTGTAACACTGGAAATCACTATTTTACTACAGTATGGTCTTACTGTCCTGAACTTGAGATTTGTCTATTTTAGTCTTTTATAAGATATCTTGCACTCGTAAATGTTCAGCTTGCAACTTGCACTTGTCACATGATCATGCCATGTTATTCTTGATATATTTTGCACATATACATACTTGTTTGACATTAATAATAAATAACCAAGTCGGGGTTTAAGGGATAGATCCAATAGTGGATAATTCAGAAACGTGTATTCGGAAGGGGATCCACTGATCCTACGTGATTACTTGAGACATGATACTTGATACTTGCACGCAAGACACGATACTTGCCACTTGCATAACTTGACACGTGATTACATGATACATGATACTTGGAGCTTGGAGCTCGATTACTTGACTTGTTCCCGAGTATACTTCCCTCTATGGTCCACTATGAAATCTAAAGCGAAACTGTTTGTTGTAGCAACCATGTAAGGTGGGCTGCATGAAGTGCTACCTAGATAGTAATCACTATAAGACTTGAACATGATACATGCTTGCTTGATACTTGACTACATGATACACGAGACTTGATACATGATTACATGGTACTTGACACTTGATGCATGTTTACATGATACTTGATTTCTTGACACTTGATTCATGCCATTTACACTTGTTCACTTTGCCATGCTAGTCGTTATGTTGACATCACACTTATACCATGTTGTTAGTTAGTTCCCTATGTGCTTGTATCCTACATTATAAGTAGCCCGTAACTTGCATTTGACGGGTACTTGTTTTTCTCTTTTCTTCTTTCCTGCATTCGTTGAATTGCAGATTTTGAAGAATAGGTTCCAGATAGTATCGGAAACATAAAGTATTAGTGCTGAATTTTATTATTATTATTTCTTGTAGCTTGCTTAAATAATATTATATTTTGAGACTTGGATTTATTCTTGTATTTAGGCAATGTGACCCAAGATATTTGTTTTATTCAGATCATGACTATTTGATATTTATATATTGGTTTCAAGTATTCTTGTTGGTATTTTGGCTCATATGTGCATGTGGTTGATTCTTTTACTTCCGACTCTGATGATTCTTGTGAATGTTGTAAAGATTTCTTGAACAGCTTATGGATGATGAAAAATCATTCGGTGGACTTTTGTCTCGTATCCGTATTCCGTATTCTTTTTGGGAAGCGGGGCGTGACAGGCAATATCTGTAAAATTTGTGGGAGTGGGACTAGGGATATATAGAAACTCAGATTTAACAATCATAAATTTAATGGTGGACTTTTCATGGCCCGGTTTGTAATTGAGTGTGTTGAAGTCAAGATGATAGGCATCGAATTCTCCTTCGAGCAACTCATATCGCGTTCGAAGGTAGTCGGGAGTAATTTTAACCCTCTATACAGGAATAATTGATGAAAGTGTGAGATCATTATCTTGGATACCCTCTAGATTAGCATAAAATTATCGAGTTAATGACTTAGAGTGGGTGCTTGGTGCAGTGAGAAAATTTTCCCACCCAAAATTACGAATAATCCTAACCATGGAACTAAATTGAACACACAAAAATTCTAGATTTATTTCTCAATTTGCAACAACCGGAGCAGAATAAAGTGTGGAAAAATAAAGATCTACACAGTTTGCATTTCTAAACGTGCTTCATTCTCTAGTGACAGATTAGAGGAAATGACTTTCTTACTCTTAGATCTGTGAGAGGAGGAAGGACCGTGAGAAGCCATGAGAGAGAGAGAGAGAGCACCCAACACCTAAAAAGGAATTTTCAAAAGAATTCTGAAGATTTTTGATGGGTTTGGGAGAAAAGAAGTTAGGGTTTTCGTGGAGGCTGGAGAAGGAAGGGAGGAGGGTATTTATGTTAGAGGAGCGGTCCCCACATGTCATAAAAGGAAAGAAAGGAATTGAGATCTGATCAGCTGATATGATCGGTTAACCGGTTCAAGCAAACGGTCGACCACAATATAGACGAAGATAGGAATTAGCTGTAATGAATATGGCGGAAGGCAGGACGGCCGGCCGTGCAGTCGACCGATCCACTTTCGACCAAACAGGTTTTTGAGAAGAAAATTTCCAGAATATGGGACGGTCGACCGTACCACTTATGAGGGAACAGTCGACTATGCAGTAGACCGATCAACAAATTTTCATAGAAAACCATGCATAATAAAAAATAATCAATATCGTTTAGTTCACCTATTAAAACATGAAAAGATTTTTCTTCTAATGATATTGTAAGTACATCTACAAATTTGTGAATTCGTTGAATGTAGTCTAGAACAACAAAGGGAATTGATCTTAGATGAGGTTGTAACATATCTTTATAAAAGAATATTTGTAGTAATTTTATCACCTGTTACTACTAAGACATTTGTAAGTAAAATTCACTGGTGTAAACAAAATTAACAAGTGTGCATGCATCAATGTTTTAGATTTCTACTTAAAGATATATCATCCATAATGTAAGAGTAAATCAAAATTGTTTACCATTTAGATTTCACCTAGTGTTGCACTCGTCAGAAGAACTAATGTCATTCTCTTTTTCCCTTGATGGAGATGCAGATTTTGTTGTTGTAACTAGTCGTGAGTCTCGAGCATCTACCATCAAGGTACTTATGATCTTTTATGTTAAGGGCTTTGATGCACCTACATGAAGATTAGTAGCTGTAGCGCCCTGGATCCCACTACAGGAAATCCGTGACATAACCAGAATCTTTTCCTTCAAATGCATCTCAACACAGTAATAACACGAAAATTTAAAAACTTTTATTGCCAAATAAAATTATTACATCACCAATTACAATCATCACCTGTTCTTGAACAAGGAATACAAATTACATCGACTTATTACAGATACTACAATGTAACGATTACCGTCTGCCACCCAGAACGGTAATCAACTGCTCTCGACGGGAAGCTCCACCGAGCGGTCATGCTGCTTCCCTGAGATGCGCCCTGTAACTCGAATCTTTCGCTGCGCTACTCTAATATTCCTGCATCTGCTCGAATGGTGGGAATGTACACTGCCACTCCACTTGAATGCCCTACTTGTCTTGAGTCCTCCTGCACTGGCGCCCAGTATCCAGTACCTAATTGAGTGGGCATGTCAGTACATATACTAACGCAATGCTGA
This sequence comes from Hemerocallis citrina, assembly GCA_017893485.1. Classification (NCBI taxonomy): domain Eukaryota; kingdom Viridiplantae; phylum Streptophyta; class Magnoliopsida; order Asparagales; family Asphodelaceae; genus Hemerocallis; species Hemerocallis citrina. Next base: position 371,255,136 of record CM030359.1, read on the forward strand.
TAAGAAAACAGGGATCTCCAACTAGCAATCACAATCAGCCTTTGATGAAAACAAAAACGTGCATACTAGTTTTCTAGTGTCAGTGTATGTCATGACCTGAAGTCTAATGCATAGTACACAATGTACAAAAAACAAATGCACTTAGTCTAATGTCAGCAAGACTTTGGACACACTGCATCCCATACCACATATGCTCCAAATCAAGTCGTCTTCTCCAGGTTCAAGGTTTCGAACCCCTACCAAGCAAATACATTCTACTATTGTACTCAGCTTGTTTCTGATAGATACAATCAAGGCTGGTGAATCCTATAGTTATTACTTTTAAACACAGTAGTGTCCCCGTTTTCCACTAGTGCCCCAATCCGGTCTGGATCACACCAAATACTGTGACGATCTTACAGATACACAACCGCATATTTATGGTGCCTAAGATCCATGGGTCAGCAGCCCCATGGTCCGTTCATGTCCACCCAACATAAGAACATGACGATCTCGAGGGTCTAATCCCCTATCCGATAGGAACCCCCTCGTTCTTACTACGGTTCTTCAGGAATCAACATGGCAAGATGCACACTGCAGCACGTATCCCTAATGACAGGAAATGACAACTCTGGTTATCACCGCCTAGTGCTGGCCTTTAGAACAAGTCGAATTATAGGGAATCACCCCTAACATCAACTCGATCTTCAAACGAAATGTAAAGAAATATAATATGTAATAACATTATTGTTAAACATGCGAGTTGTCAAATCATGCATAGTGTCTAACGAATGATTGAGCCCAAACGGTTCAGTCAAAAATAACTAATCACATCGAACCGACATTCATCAGTTGCTAACACTTCTGTAGGTCATCGACCTAATGTCCCTGGCCTGCGACCCTTAGTGAGCAGTACAACGGCGCCCTATGGGAGTGCCTCATACCCGGCAATCGAGGTGAAACACACATAATTTACTCATATCTAGTCATTGACAAACCTAGGCATCAACATATTCTTGACGAGGTAGAAAACCTAGCCTATCAACCCCAAACACCGGCGATCTGATCTCCATGGGTTGCTACCACCTCCGTCTCAGGTCTCATACAGTATTCCAGACCGCGGTCAACCTTCTCTCGGTAAACGATCCGACGACGCATAGGAAAGTCACTATCTTTCGAGGTGGAAAATAAATCAATCACAATACTGACGGACTAGGTTGATAGTCCTAGGGTATCACAACCTAGACTAGCTCCAAACTGTACCAGCTATGAGCCCCACATACAACAAATTGACCATAAAACTATTCTCCTAACTTACTCACGTGTCCACCATGAGTACTAAGCACAATAATCTCATATAAGTCCCAAATAAAGTGCTTAATAGGGATAATCATTCAATTATCTTAAAACTCAAATCACCTTATAGTCATAAATCCTGTAGCATGTAGAAAATTCTATAATTGATGCTACACTTTGGGAATCTCTACTACAATTTTCTAGTCGACAACTCTCTCAAATTCCTTATATAACTAAAGTTTACTGATTTCAAACACATGCTTGAAATCGATCAAGACAGATGGTTGCTGAAACTTGTAACATTCATAACTCTCAAAATACAACTTGGAATTGCATAATATTACCCATTCTGGAAAGCTAAGACCCTATACTACGAGTCTCTAGTAAACAGTTTCTTCAAATTCAGCCATCTAGAACCTATACAATCTCTATATGTTCTCAGCTGTACATTCTTTCATACAATTGCTGCATCTTGCCATTATCATAAAAACTTGCTCACTTTTCGAAATTAATCGATTTTGGATTCTATGGAAAGATGGGAGTGTTTACTACAACTTCCTAGTTGAACACATCCATAGATTCATCCATTAAGAAACTCTAAAATTCCAATTTCTTTCAGTATACACACTGAAAATGAGTTTCCCTTACAAAAACCAAATCCTTCAATTAAGACTGGTTCTGCCCTAATCTTAAAAAAATCATAACTTTCAAACCACAAACTTGAATTGCATGATTCAAGATGTTTTGGAAAGGTACGACTCTTTACTACAATTCTCTAGTTGATCATTCTTCTAAATTCTCAACACATAAATCCAGAATTCCAAAACTTCAGTGACTACTCAAAAGCTGAACATACAGTACTCAAAAGTCAATATTAATTCAACCACAAGTGCAATACTTATGAATTTTAGGTTCAGTAACTAGACATATACAAGAGAAACACCCCAAAATTTTAGCTCATAATCCCTTATACATTAAGAAATATGAATTTTCAAACATAGATCAATTTCAGTCATTCTCAAACACATACAACAGCTATGTCCTTCTCGTTGTGCTGTTTTCAATCGGTCGAATGAAGCAACAAATTTTCTCCAACAATTCTCAAATTTCGTACACTAATAGTAGACATATACAAGATGCTACATTTCAAATTTCATCACAAAATTCCATACCAATTGAGAGTTATGAATTTTTAAAGTCCAACTTTCACTCTCAACAGCAGCAGATTTCCCATTGACCTGGTTGAACAAAAAAATACATTAAAAATAGCAAAACAATTCTAGAAATTCTAAAATTTGGAATACAAGTTGTTAACATATACATCTAACTTTTCCTTTCAGGTTCCAACTCAATATTTCTTATATATATCGAGTTATGAATTTTTATACTCGACTTAATTTACCCAAAAAACTGCAGATTTCCTCCGTTTACTGATTTCGGAAATTGAATTTGTAAACCCTTCAAATAAAATTCGAAAATTCCAAAATAATTCTAGCTTGTTCCTAACATCATCATCATCGTTCAATAAAAATTTGGTATCAAAATTCCATCGCATCATCAAATAACAAAAATTTCTATCATAACTAGTTCTTAAGTTCTATTTGCAAGATTCTTATTCTACACCGATTCTACTATCTCAACTCAACCATAACAATCTTCTCAAGATTAAACTATCATTAAAGCATTCAAACAAACATCACAAGCATCATATCTTCACAAATAAAATTAAACATAATAAAGTTTAGAGAACAGCCACAAGATGAAGAAATCCTCAAGCTCCTTGCTAGCTAGCTCCTCTCCTCTTCTCAATTTCTTCTTCTCCTTCAAAATTTCAAGAACCCATAAGAAAATATCAAAAAATCTCTTCTCTCTTTCTTTTCTCATCTCACTTTCTTTTCTTGTCCAAGTGGAGAAAATAGAAGAAGGTATAGAAGAAGTAAAAGAAGAAAATGAAGATGATGAGATGAGATGGAGGAGAATGGAGGTAGTCATGGATAGGGGTTGGGTTTCGGTGGCTTGAGGATGGGGAGGAGGATAGGTCGGTGGAGAAGGAAATGGGGAAGAGAAAAGAGAGTGGGGAATTTTATTAGATGTGGTGTGAGTCTCTTATACACCCATTCAATACAACACACACACACACACACACTCCAATTATACATATATATGTATGTATATGTACAATCCACTTCAATACAATTCAATTACATTTGTATACATACAAAAATATATACATGCTTACAAATAAAATATTTATTTGTAGAATATAAGAATGTATTTTATAAAAATACTATTTGTCCCAAAGATTGTCTTGTCGAAACAATCAGGACAATTCACACAATTTAATTAAGAAGATACCCCGAATATACTTTATCGGTTTAGAATATATAATATATCTCAAATTCCTTAATTAAGGTTAATTATTATTAGAAAAATACGTAATCGCGTGCAAATCTCAACTGTGCACAGGTTACGATGCAAAATAGCTATATACTATTTTGCGGGGTATTACAGTAGGTGTAATTTTGGGTGCCCAAGTTGGTACTGAACCTGCATTTATATTCTTTCTTACACAAACATAATTAGTAATCCTTTTTAATCGACAGTAATAAGATATATGTCCTAATTTGCAGCAATAGTAACATGTGATACGATTATGACTTGGGTCATGCACGTATGCATAATTATGTGTTGGCTTGTAACTATTTTGGTGGCTATGCATATGTATATGACAAGATTGCTTAGAATTTTGATGTTGTGTTGGCTCATCATAATCAAGTCCTCGATTATCATGATATGATCTTGAATTCATTGTAATAAGATAACTGGACCCTTCATATTTTTTAACTAATTTTTCGAGCTCAATTATTCTATTACAAAGCCTTTTTTCTAGATCGTCTTTAGTATTCCAACGAAGAGTGTTTAGAGTAGCATCAAGTATTCTATTATGTTCGAGTGCTTCCTTACAATCTTTCACTACCTCATCAAATTTTCTTTTGCGTTCATTTAGATCATCGGTAAGTTTAGCAATATAAATAGATTTCTCATGAATTTCCTTTAGGTTTTCATTATGTGTTTCCAAAGATTATTGAATTTGTTGTTTTAAGCCTTCATTTTCTTCTATCAACACATCATGATCTTTCCTAAATAACTCAAATTTTTCAATAATCAAGGAGTTTTTACTTTTCAACTTTTGATTTTTAGCAATGTAAGGGTCATGTGATTCATTAGACATTTGCTTATATTGTCTCAACTCCCAACTTAATTTTTTTGCATAATTTTTTAAGTCATTACACATGTCAACTAAATCATCAAAGGTGGGTTCTTCGATTACCTCTTCTTGAAGTGGTGATTGCACATCACCATCTCCAAGAGCCACGAATATGAAATTGTTGTATTCTTGCTCTTCACCACTCGAGTCTGAATTTAGGCATGTTGCTTTTAGTGCCTTTTTTCTGAATCCTGAGTTTGAGGGATGGTAGTCTTTATTCCTTTCTTGTGAGAAGGAACAATTTGTGCGGATGTGTCCATGCTTCTTGCATTTGTAACATACGTCATCTTTGTATTTTTCTCTTCCTCTTTGAGACCTACTATATTATTTGTATTTGAGATACTTACGAAATTGTTTGGTCAACAATGCGATATCTTCATCTAATTCTTCATAATCTGACTCTAATTTCGATGGTCATGATTATTCTACTTTCAAGGCGAGGGTCTTTTCTTCAGTTTTAGGCTCAATCCCGATGTTCTGCCATTACCTCTTCGTTTCGCTCATCTCCATCTCGTATGTCTTCAATTTTCCTTGAAGAGTGTAGTAGTCGAACCCTTTCTCATCAACCATCTCCCTCTTTGCGACAACTTTTACGTCTCATTCAGGCGTGAAACAGCTTATGAGTTTTCCAATCTTTCGGTCATCATCTAACCCCTTACCTAAGCTCTCAAGATCATGAGCGATAATGTCAAAATGGACAAGCATCTGGTCTACATTCTCTCCTGGCAATATACGGAACACATCAAACTTATAAAAACATAGATTAACTTATGCCTTTCCCTCAGATGCGATTCCTACATGTTGTTTTAGCATGTTGTTCCAGATTTTATATGCCGTTTTGCAGACATTGCATCAGTTCTCCATTATTTAGATCTGCATAGGGTGTTGTCATAGCCTTGGAGTTTGCGGTTTTCAATGCTAGTTCAGCTTTTGTGAAAGTCTTCTTTCCTTCACTAACAGGAATATCTATTTTGTTTATACAAACGTTCCATACTTCTTCTCCAAGCATCTGCAAAAAGTGAGACATACAAACCTTCCAAACATCATAGCATTTTCCATGAAAACAAGGTGAACGTGTTAGACTAGTCCCATTGAAGATAAATGGCTCCGACGAGTACAAGTTTTCGGGAGGAGGGTGGCCATTGAACATTTTGCTCAAGCTTTTAAGCTCTTAATGAGCACCTCGCTCTGATACCACTGTAAATCACCCTAAGAGGGTGATTGTGCGAAAATTAAAAACTTGAATTAAATGCGTAAAATAAATAAAGATGTTAAAGAAAGCAAACGCAGTAAGCAGGCAAGACACATCGATATAAAGTGGTTCAACCCACAAATCTACGTGCACACCACCTACTTGTAGCAATTCTCTGTTACAAGCGTTCTACTGTACTTTAAACTCTTGTACAGTGATTCTCGGAATTCAGGTCGAGAGACCTATTACACCCGCAGGGCTTCTACACACAAGTCCTGCAAAAACTCACCGAAGTGGAAGAAAATAAAAAATCTCAATATCTAAAGTGATCTTGACTAAAGAAAACAATAAAAGCTCTCACACTCAGATTGTTTATTGAATTATTAGTTCAGAAGAATTATGATTTGCAAGAGAGATGAAGAATACTTAGTAAATTCGCCTCAATTTATAGAGCGAGGGAATGTATCTTTCCAAAAAAGAAAATGATATTTTCGAAAAAGTCAAGTCTGCATGTTTACGGTTGACTGCATATGTAAGCAGTCGATCGTTCATCTTTCAACTTGAAAGTCGAGCGACGACCAGTCGGCTGAATCATCTTTACAACTATGATGAGCAGTCGACTGTTGTGACGGTCGACTGACATTTCGTGCGGTCGACCGCTATCGTGCAGATTTCGACTTTTATTTAGCGAATCTACTTTATATTCATACCAAAAATTAATCAATCAATCAAACGACATTTACATAGCATTTTCTCAAAAAAGAGAAATGAATAAAATTGTTATGCTTGCCTCCTTGGAGATTTGAAGCACATGTTTCTTGTGTTGCAATTTTCCTTGATCTTTTTGATTCATGCCTCTTTTGCTTGTATTCATATCATTTTGGATCTTTTTTTTTATTTTCCTTTTTCTGTATATCCTGCAAATCATAACTGAAAATAGTAGTTGTACATGATACGTTTTGTGCACACCAAATTTAGAGTCAACAGAGGGAAACTGCTGGCATGTATTTTCCTAGTTTTTCTATTTTCACTTGTATGTTTAGCTTAGACTATTTTATTAAAGAGTTGTGACCACTCACAATCATATATATATATATATATATATATATATATATATATATATATAAGAGAGAGAGAGAGAAAGTGTGTGTGTGTGTGTGAGAGAGAGAGAGTGAGAAGTGTTCCGTTGTGCATTAGGCCTCCGTGTACTTTATCCGCTGGGGTAAGGGTACTAGTGAGTATTTTACTAGAGGTTTCTATCAATCTACCCCTGTGTGATTCCTGTTGAATCATATACTCGGGGGGTGGGCGGGGGGCGGATGATTTCCAAACGGAATCCGCATTCATTAGATAGAGAAGATCGCCAAGATTTCATGATCTGCTGCCGAACCTATTCCAATAGCTCGGACTCGGATCGTAGGGATCGCCAGAACACTCGTGTGCACTCGGCCATCCCGCCTTCGTATCGACGTTCTGAACCGTTCACATGGTCTACACATCTAAATTAGTCTAAATATGTATAAATCATTTGAAATTCATTTGCCCATCCATCATGTGACTATAAAAAATAACGATTTTCAGCCATACACTTTTGTAACACTTCGATGGATAAGCAAATAAATTTCAAATGATTTGATTTTACATAATTAGACTAATTTAGATGTGTAGATCAATATGAACGGTTCGGATCTTCGATATGAAGGCAGGAAGGCTGAGTGCACACGGAGGTCTAGTGCACAACGGAATATCTCTCTCTCTCTCTCTCTCTCTCTCTCTCTATATATATATATATATATATGTATATGGGAAAAAGGGGTATGAGCAACTTGCTCATTTAGTAAATGAGCAAGTGTTGATGTGGCATACATGTGATTGGAAAAGCCTTAAAAGGGTTAGTTGTCCAATGTATCACATGCATGCCACATAATCAATTGCTCATTTACTAAATGAGCAAGTTGCTCATATCCCTTTTACCCTATGTATATATATATATATATATATATATATATATATATATATATATATATATATAGTTATAGTTATAGTTAAGTTAATTAGGTCCATTTGTTGTCTGATATTTTTTTATCTTTTTTTAATTTTATTTTTAATTTAACTTTATTTATTTTTTAAATATTTTTTAGTTTGATGTCTTATACATTGTTATTTTCCGAACTTGATAAATCGGTATTTTTGTTTGAGTCTAGATGTCGAACGTCCTTGGGAAGACTCTTCTGGCTTTTTATCTTTATAACAGCAAAGAGCTCCACCTCAATTCTTTCAGGTGGCTCTCGTGCAAACCATCTACCATTTAGGACTCCAATGTTCGATCACACATGTGCTGGATATATAGGTATATTCTCACTATATACATAATATTAAATATAATAATATTATATGGATAACATGTATGCTTTACATACTACTTGTACAGATATTAGACCACGGGTTGAATGAGTCTAGAACCCAGTACCCAAACCCAGTATTTATTCTCACTGAAGGTAATAGTCCAGGTATTCCAATCTCAGTACCTAGAGAATAATATATCTCAAGCACCTAAGTGTAGAATATTAAATCATAATATTTCTCTTCTTATTATTTCTGAATAATATTTAATAACATGCAAGGGTAGTTAAAAACTATAGTTATCCATATCATCAGTCGGGACAGAGCATGATGCTACCAAAAGCGGTAGATTCCCACAAGAAAGAGGGTACCTCCTCTTCTATGTTTTCAGTTACCAATGCTGCAATAGTCTCTGTGTTTTATTATCGAATGAGGATATCAATGAGGTAGCTGAATCTGCAGGAGTGGAGGTTGATGGGCCACACTCGATTGATAAACTAAAGCAACCAGAAAGTGCTTTTGTTGATCACCCTAATCAACAAAGGCACTTTCTGGGAACATCTTAACTGAGTGCTCTTAGTTTATTTTGTTTTTAGATGATTATTTTGGCTGTTTGTTTATATTTTTCATTGAAGATAACCAGTTGGAATGTGCGAGGGTTGGGTAACCCTAACAAATGTTCCCAGATCAAAGATGGAATTCAAAGTGCTCAATTATCAGTGATATGTATTCAAAAAACCAAACTCAGCAGCCCCTCTTCTAGGATGCTTATGACTATATGTGGGACACTGATCAACAAATGGTTGGAACTAGTTTCTATTGAGAGTTGTGGAGGAGTTCTAATAGGTTGGGATGACAACAATCTAGACTGCTTTTACTCTGCAGTTGATATCTTCTCCATTTCTTTATCCTTTAGAAATAAAACATCTGGTATATAATGGTGTAACGCCCCGAATCCCAAATACACTGAATTCGAGATGTTCTACAGGATCTTTCCGCTTCCTTTAGTACAATTTTACAAGGAAATTTGAACTTTTCACTTTACATCAGAGTTTACATGAATACATTACAATTTACACTGCACAGCGGAAGTAAACTTTACAACAATGAAACAAATGTACAACAACATTGAATAATCTTTAAGCATCTGTTCCTCTTTAATCTTTATCATGCCATTTACCTGCATATAAGACTGTGGGTACGTCAGTTTATTCAACCGACAAACATTATACACGGCCATCCTCTCTATGCCGGAAATAGTATAACTTATTTTTCATATTTAACAAACACAAACTTGTCACATATCAAACTAAAGGGACTACCCTATTGATGTCGTGTTGGGATTGTGCACTTAGTCCTTAATGCAGTAATTTATGTTACATGACACTAATGCGCACTTGTTCGGATTCTATGCATCCCATACTACATAGGTCCGAGGGCAAGCCCTTAATCGTTCTTCATCTTTTTAGGGTTCAATCCCTCGCCATGACTTAATCTACTACTGTAATTACGGTAGGTATCTTAGATGATCTATGAGTACAAGAACGTGTACAGAAAACCTGAAGGGGAATCCCACGTCATGTCACGACGCATCATGAAGACAGCCTGTGGCAATTCAGCCTCCTTCATGGCACACGATCCTCTTGCAGTCACCAAACATCCCACAAGCATCGCCACCGGGACGGTACCCTGGAGCAGTATCCACGTCATGTCACGACGCATCGTGAAGACAGCCTGTGAATACCCTCACGCCGCCAATCCAATGGCCCTCATACTCATGTTTTTCTTCTACTTTCATCACGTCTCCACTATGTACTAATCCTTAGTTTGTACTAAAATCATGAACAAAAATCAAAGCTCTAGAGTTAGCCTCTCCACTAAACCGGACGTATTCATTCATTCAAACATGACCAACCTTGGTCTTTCTTTTCAATTTTCATTTCATTTATTTCCAAATGCCGGGGGAGACTTACCTACTCTTTTTGTTTCAATTTTCAATTCATAATTTCCAATTTGAGCATTTCCAACTCATAAATTCATTTTCATAATCAAAATAGATTTTCCTTTTCAATAGCACGATCTCTAAATTGTTCAATAGTCCATAATCACACATGGAATTCATATACCTCATTAATTATTAATTTCACATTGAAATTCACATCACTAACGAATATTCATATTTCATATTTTTCACACTATTCTCAAATGAGAATAATTCACATCCATCACACAATAAAATTTCTTTCTTTACTATGTTAATCTTCTAATCCTTCATTTCAAATTCTTTTGCAAGATATAATTTCACAACAATATAAATATAGAACCATAGTTCTATTTACACATTTTATTCTCAAATCATGTTTTATTTCATGCAATTAATCCCCAAAGTATTTTTCTTAAGTCCTACATATTTTTAGAAGAATAATCATATTTTTTCCACAATTTTTTGATCACCAAAACGTTAAAAAAATAAGTTTTTCCAATCTTGCCGAGGGCAAGATTCGAACCCAGCATGCAGAGAACACAGCCAAAGGCACAGGCCACTAGGCCATTTGTGCCAGCGGTATAAAAGGAAGGCAGAGAGTATTTAATGCTCTTGGTCACTGATTCTTATACTTTTAAAAAAAATCATGAAACAAGATATGGTGCCACAGGGATTCAAACCGGCCACCACAGGGAACTCAACCGCACACTCTGACCACTTGAGCTACGTGCTCAGGTTGTCCAAGTACAACTTAAATTCTTTTTACTACAATTCTCTCTGTTACTAAGACAATTCGACATTCAATAAGTCCTCATTTCATTTTGTTTTTATAAAAATTACTGTATAATTTCAGATTGACTAACATTGTCATAAGTTATATTCCAGTATAATAAAAATAATTTTTTCAATAATCAAAACACATTTTTCGTACATTTAATTGAAATTGAGAACTATTACTTCTTTTTTGACATTTCTCAACAACTAACGCCACTAATCTCTTTATTAGCAGACTACACATTCATTCTCTATTTTCAACCTTTTATCATACATACAAATCTATAACTAAATTCATTTATTTCAATATGACACAACGATCCATTTAATCACATGAAGTAGCATTGCCAATCTACTAACTTTGTGTATATAATTTGTGATGTAGATAATGAGACTTTCTTTAACAATCCATGGTTATAATTAATCCATACAAACTTAGATTTTTACTAATCAAATCACATACAATTGCACACCCACATTCCAATCAATTCATAGGTCAATTTTCCAATTAAAAGTGTACTCTTATTAATATTTTTCATGCTTCATTCATTTAATTTAATCTAGCATGCATCCCTAATTAGAAATATAGAAAATTTACCCACCTTGTATGGAGAGAAAAAATACAACTAGCAATCCCTAGACGAATGTCCTTGCGATGAATTTCTCCTCCTTGAACACGTGCACACAAGCCTCCAAGCACACCCAAACAAACCGAGAGCTCCTCCTTCCTTGATGCCGGCCTCTCCCTCTTCTAGTTGCAAGCAAAAATCCCACACACTCTCAATCTTTTAACTCACACAATCACTACTAGATAGAGTATTTTAGACTATAGATTTGTAGAAAGTAATAAGCACAAGAATAACTAGCCATGGAGGGGGTATTTATACTAAAATCTTGATGGAATGGAGGGCTAGGATCAAGTAGTTGGTTGTAAGATGGAGGGCTAAGATGAAAGTAGGAGTTACATTAACTACCCACAACCAAGTAACCACCAAGCATGATCTCCACCCAAATTTTTTGGTTTTCCCTCCAAGATGCAATCCGGCCATGCATAAGAATGTGCATATTGCACGTGCATGCAACTAGGTCCAAAAATTGTACATTTTATTTTATATAAAAATAAACTTTAATTTTTTTGTACTCTACATTACAAGTTATATTTAAAAATTAACTAATGGGCTTTAGTTTAATAGGCCAAAATAATTATTATAAAATAATAAATTAAATTAACTTTGGGCTTTAAAAAAAAGGTTTTTTTGTCTAATTGAAAGAAAGCTTTGTGAAAATAATTTAAAAGCACATATTTAAATATCCATACTCATCATGATGAAAATAATCATAACATTTAATTCAACCAAAAATATTGCACGTGCACACTACGTGCAAAAATAAAATAATTTTTCATAAACGAAAAATCAGGGCACTACAAATGGTCACTTACTTCAGTTTATGCTCATTTTGAGCTTGATGATAGGACCTTGTGCTTTAGTGAAATTTTCCAAAGAAGAAGTTTGTTATGTGATGCCTGGGTCTTTTGTGGGGATTTCAATGCTACCCGGTTCAATTCAGAGAGAAATACAAGCCAAAGCCCAAGTAAGGATATGAAAGAGTTTAGAAACTTTATTCAGCTGCTTTACCTCACTGACTTCCCGCTTTCCAGGAAGAAAATTTACTTGGTCTAACCTGAGATCTATTCCTGCTCTTGCCAGATTAGATAGGTTTTTGATTACTAGTCAATTTGAGCAGTTGCACCCTTCTTGCATCCAACATTCACTTCCAAGAATCAAATCAGACCATTGCCCTATCATTCTTGATTCCAAGGCCATTCCAAGTAGAATTCATTATTTCAAATTTGAGAAAGTTTTGTTTGCTAATGAGAGCTTTACTCCTGCAATAACTGGCTCGTGGAAGAGTTTTATTTGCAAGGGCTCTTCGGTGGATGGATTTGCTCATAAGCTTGTACTGCTCAAGAGAAGAATTAGAAGATAGAGGAATGAGGTGTTCGAACATATTTCTATTTGAAAGAAAGCCCAGCTAGATAAAATCCACCAACTTGATATTACAATAGATGACCACACACTTGCCTCATCTATATCTGAAGAACTCTCAACGGCACATAAAGAATATCAGTCCCAGGAAAAGCTCGAATGACCTTCAACAAAAGGGTACCTATACCCGGTAATGATAGTATCTTGTACCTGAACCGGTGGCTCACTTTTTCTAAGCAATGGGGAAGAGGACCGAAACATGCCACTGATCGATCAATGTGTGATATTCTGAATCCGAACCCCTTTTACTTGCAGGAATACATCTTGGATCTGTCAATTATGTTATGGCAGAAGCCCCACTCATGACGACCTGGTCGAATTAGGGGAAGCTGTAGGTATTATTGCGGGTCAATCAATCGAGGAACCAGGGGTAGAGATCCAGAGTTATTTGGATTATGGAAGGTGATGCTAACACCAAATTCTTTCACTGAATCGCCAACGGCATAAGAAGAAAGAATTATATTTATTCCGTTATGCACAAAGGGTAGCTTGATCACGTACCAGTCTGCCATCGGGTCTTGTTTTGAACAATACTTTGGAGAAATTTGTGAAACTTCATCAACCCCTGATTTCAGGGTGGATTGGCCTACCCTATATCCCCACCCCAATGAAAACCTCTCTGAAATGGAGACTCCTTTCAGTTTGGAAGAGATTAAGAAAGTTGTCTTCGACATGACTAGAGATACAACTCCAGTACCTGATGAATTTTCTATGAGCTTTTACCAACAATTTGGAGAGGTGATTCAAATAGATCTTCACTGTATGTTGAATGATATTCAAAATGGTGTAGCTGACACTGGAAGACTGAATTTCTCCAATATCACGCTCATTCCTAAGTGTGAAGATGCTAATTCTGTTTCAAATTATAAACACATCAACCTTCTTAACTGCTCATTGAAAATCTTCACAAAATTTTGGCCAACAAGTTAAGCCCCCTACTCGACTATTTTGTCTCTTCTTCTCAGAGTGCTTTCCTGAAGGGAAAATACACCATTGATTGTTTTTTGGTTGCCCATGAAGTTGTTAACTTGTGCTCCAATAAGAAATCGGATACCCTAATGTTGAAAATAGATTTTTGTAAAGCTTTTGATACATTTAGTTGGGATTTTATTCAGCATTAAGGTGGTGCAAGTGGATTAGTAATATCCTACGTTAAGCTAAATCCTCTAAGCTTGTAAATAGTATAGGGGGGAAACTATTAACTCCAAGAGGGGCCTTAAGTAAGGAAATCCTCTCTCACCTATGCTCTTCATCCTTGTTGTTGATGTGCTAGCTCAATTGTTAAATTGCAGTAGGAGCAATGGTACTTTATCTCAACTCCATCTCAGGGGATCTCTTGCTTCATTGTCTACTCTCCAATTTGCTGATAACGCTCTACTCTTTTGCAAAAGTGATGAACAAGAAGTGCTTAATTTAAAATTGCTCCTTCATATGTTCGCTAACATTTCAAGCTTAGACATCAATTTCTCAAAATCATCCATTATTTATTTTGGTACCTCTAAGGCCAAGCTCCAAGCATTCTCAACTATCCTGGGTTGCAAACAAGATACATTGCCCATCAAATATCTAGGCATGCTGTTAGCCAAAGGCAAGTTGAAGAAGAGGGACTGACAACCACTTCTTATGAGAATTGAGAAGAGATTGTCTACCTAGAATAGAAGAATGCTTTCTAGAGGGGGTAGACTTGTCCTCATCAACTCAGTCCTCAGTGCTCATCTTACTTATTATGTCTATTTCTTTAAAATTCCAAATTGAGATATTTCAAGAATTGATCAGATTCGCAGTAGATTTTTCTAGGTTGGAGCTGATAGCAACGCAACAGGGAAGAGGATCTGCCAACCTAAATACCAAGGAGGCTTGGGTGTCTTAGATATGAGACAGTTTAATATTGCATTACTAATGAAGTGGTGGTGGAAACTATTGGCCGATAATTCACTTGGCAGTCAAACACTATTATCATTATACTTTAACAGAGCCTCTAATTGCTTCACTTGCCCTACTCAGGCATCAAATTTATGGAAGAAAATTCATAAGCTTGGAGAATAATTCCTACAGGGCATTCAATGGCAACTTGGTGATGTGCAATTCATCAAGTTCTGGATTTCTAAGTGTATAGGAGGCCAAAGCATCGCTAATTTATTCCCAACTTTATTCTCAGCAACTCGGAATAAGGAGGCAACTCTTCGCTCTCAGGAATACCTTCAAGAGGGAAGATGGGTTTGGAGACCCAGCCTAAATAGCATCCCTTCCACTTGTCTGAGTTCTGAGAAAGATCAACTCATGCACCTCATCTCCAAGTTGCAACCTTCTATCAATGCAAACACCCCCATAAGGAGATACTTTGTCTTAGGTGTTTACACAGTCAAATCAGAATACTCCTTTAGTTTATCGGGTCTTTAGTCCCCCTATTTCAAGGTTTGTTGGAAGAACATCACACCTCTCAAATGCAAAATCTTCATCTCGATGTTGAGTTGGGAGAAACTCGACTCCAAGGCTAGACTCCAATCTAGAGGATGGGATGGTGATATATCAGGTTGAAACCACCTTCCATATATTTTTTTAGTGTCTGGTGGCCATCAATACTCGGAGCTACTTCACCCAGCTCTTCCATATACCCCAACTGCATGTGTAACGCCCCGAATCCCAAATACACTGAATTCGAGATGTTCTACAGGATCTTTCCGCTTCCTTTAGTACAATTTTACAAGGAAATTTAAACTTTTCACTTTACATCAGAGTTAAATCAATATTACATTTACATTGCACAGCGGAAGTAAAATTTTACAACAATGAAAACAAATATACAACAACATTGAGTAATCTTTAAGCATTTGTTCCTCTTTAATCTTTCTCAAGCCATTTACCTGCATATAAGACTGTGGGTACGTCAGTTTATTCAACCGACGATCATTATACATGGCCATCCTCTCTATGCCGGAAATAGTATAACTTATTTTTCATATTTAGCAAACACAAACTTGTCACATATCAAACTAAAGGGACTACCCTATTGATGTCGTGTTGTGATTGTGCACTTAGTCCTTAATGCAATTATTTATATAATATGACACTAATGCACACTTGTTCGGATTCTATGCATCCCATACTACATAGGTCCGAGGGCAAGCCTCTTAATCGTTCTTCATCTTTGTAGGGTTCAATCCCTCGCCATGACTTAATCTACTACTGTAACTATGGTGAGTATCCTAGATGATCTATGAGTACAAGCACGTGCACTGGACCTGGAGGAGAATCCCACGCCATGTCTTGACTCATCAAGCATGCATTCTGTGGCAATTCAGCCTCCTCCCTGAACACGATCCTCTTGCAGTCACCAAACATCCCACAAGCGTGGCTAAAGTCCGATCATTACTGAGTTGTGCCCACGCCATGTCTTGACTCATCAAGCATGCATTCTGTGGCTCACACACCCGCACCGTAAACTCTAGTTCTCATACTCGTGTTTTTCTCTCACTTTCATCACGTCTTCACTATGCACTATTCTTAATTTAATAGAATCATGAATAAAATCAAAGTTCTAGAGTTAGCCTCTCCACTAAACCGGACTTATTCATTTATACAAACGTGACCAACCTTGGTCTTTCATTTCAATTTTTCATTTCATTTCATTCCAAATGCCGGGGGAGACTTAGCTACTCTTTCGTTTCAATTCCAATTCACAATTTCCAAAATGAGCATTTCCAATTCATAAAATTCATATTCATAAACAACAGATTTCTTTTTCATTAACATGATCTCTAATTTATTCAAAACCATAATCGTACATGAATTCATATACTTCATCAATTATTAATTTCACATTGAAATTCACATCACTAATGAATATTCACAATCCATATTTTTTTTTCATACTATTCTCCATCAGGGATAAACCACATCCATCACATAATATCACTTCAATCTTTACTCTATATTAATCTTCTAACTCTTCATTTTAATTTCTTTTTGCAAGTTATAATTTTCCCAACAATACATTTATAAACCATAGTTCTAATTACACATTTTATTCTCAAATCACATTTTATTTCATGCAATCATTTCCAAACTATTTTTATAAAGTCCCTTATATTTTTAGGAGAATAACCATATTTTTTTCATAATTTTTGGACACTTAAAAACCCCAAAAAAATATTTTTTCCAATCTTGCCGAGAGCAAGAATCGAACCCAGAACCCCTGAGACACGGCCCAGAGCACAGACCACTAGGCCAGTTTGTGCCAGCAGTATAAAAGAAAGGCGAAGGGTAATTAATGCTTCAGTTCAGAAACTGATCGGATTAAAAAAATGATCACTCATAAAAGATGGTATTCTTCAGAGTCGAACCCGTGACCTTAGAGAACCCAACCGCACGCTCTAACCACGTGAGCTATGTGCTCAGGTTGTCTAAATGCAACACAAATTCTTTTTGAACCGATTCTCACTGGTGTTTAAACATTTCGATGTTCAACTAGCCTTCGTTTCATTTTGCTTTCATAAAAAAAATACTGTATAACTCCAGATTAATACTACTTCACATAATTTGCATATCAGTAAGAGCAAAATAATTTTTGTAATAATTAAAACGTATTTTCATACACTAATTCAAATTATACATTATAATACTACATTTCTTCTCTTTTCGACATTTCTTCGCATTGTAGCGTTCTAATCTTTTTGTCAATAAATTTCCACTTTAATTCTCTGACTTGAATCATTTACTTAGCATACAACACACATATTAAATTATTCATGCCCATATCAACGCAAAAGATCTATTTAACACAAGAAATGGTATTATCAACTACTAACTTTTGTGTGTAGTTCTTGATAGTAATAAATGTGTTTTCCATCAATCAATCCATGATTCTAATCAATTCACACACAACTCAAATAATAGAACCACATATCAATTTGTATGTCCACATTTCAAACATTCAAGAAGTCATTTTTCCCAATCAAAGTGTGCTCTTCTTAATCATTTTCATGCTTCAATCTTTCTAATTAAGCTAGCATGCATTTCTAAGTTAGAAATAAGGAAAATCCACCCACCTTGTATGGAGAGAAAAACACAATTAGCAACAAAAGTCCTTTGCAATACGAGTGCACCTCCTCCTAGACGCGCGCACACGAACCTCCAAGCACACACCCACAACCGAAAGCTCCCTCCTTGAATAGCCGGCCTCCCCCTTGATTGAATGCAAGCACAACTCCCACTCACAACTCAATCTTTTAACTCACAAACTACTACTAGATAATGCTATTAGACTATAGGTTTGGAAGAGAATATTAAGCACACCCGGGGGGGGGGGGGGTATTTATACTAAAAATCAAATAGAATGGAGGGCTAGGATCAATTGGTTGGTTGTAGGATGGAGGGCTAGAATGAAAGTAGGAGTTGCAATAACTACCCACATCTAAGTAACCACCATATCATGATCACCACTCAAAATTTGAGTTTCCCTCCAAAAGAATGCAACCAGCCTAGGGAAAGAATGCATTTTGCACGTGTACGTGTAGTGCACGTGCATGCAACTAGGCCCAAAATTGTACATTTAATTTTTGTATAAAAATAAAATAGTCTTTTAAATTGTATTCTACATGACAAGTTGTGTAAAAATATAGTCCATGGGCTTTAATTTTGGGCCAAAATAATTATTTTAAAAATAAATCAAATAGATTACACTTTGGGCTTTAAGAAAAAAGGCTTTCTATTTATTTAAAGAAAGGCTTTTGTATAAAATAATTTGAAAACACATATTTAAATATTTATACCCATCACAATGAAAATAATTATAAGATTCAATTCAACCAAATATTGCACGTGCACACTATGTACAAAATAAAATAATTTTTTATTAAATGAAAAATCAGGGCATTACAGCATGTCTCCAGTTATGATTGCTTCACACGGTGGTGCTTTGATTTCATAATCACAAATACACACACACTCCTAGCAAATGATTACTATTGCTCCTTGTTGGAGTTTATGGAATGCTATAAATGATAGAAATTTCAACAACAAGCACCAAACAAATGATATTTTAATCGCTAATGTTAAATTCTGGTTCTCTCATTAGCTAGATGGCAGTGCAAGCTCTAAGAAGAAGAAGATCATGAAAGAATTGGAAGATGCAGGAGCAGCGGATCTACTTAGGAGCATTCCAGTCTCTTTGCCATGCAGTGATGACAACAACTGGGAGTAATTGAGTATGAGGTTTTGATGTACTTTTTGGGGAACTGTAATGTCCCGTTTTGTAACTGTTTTGATAACTCTGGTACTTAGCTTATGATGTATGTCCATTTGGTTGGGGGTTCATTTTGTAATCGAGTGCAACTTTTGATGTGTGCGCAGGGAATGAGATCATAGTTTTAATTCTAGTAGAGGAGTACGACAGTAGTTCTTTGTCATCTCTACGATTCAACACTATGCCATCTCGATCTTGAGCACCAACGAGGCTCAGCTCTTTTTTAGACCCCGCCATCACTAGATTGTAATAGTTCCTTTACTCTGTCTAATATATATTCGAATGTGAGGTAGGGTTTCTCCCTACCTTTTGCCACTAAAACAAAAACAAAATCAAAAGAGGTAGATTCGGCCCCAACGACACAGGATATCATAAATCATTCTTCCAATCAGTGAAAGAAAAAACAAAAAAAAGCATACAGTATTGGAAGTTTTGAACACTCAAACATTTGAGATGAATTTAGATTTCAGACCCAGAAGGTAGCAGGTCACCTGTCCAATAACGCTTCTGGTTAAGCCATCGCTTTTAAAATATGCAGGAGGCTTACCCAATTAATTTGCAAATGAACCATGTTAAGTTGACACCGGCACACGGGAAACAATTTTTATCCAAGTCCAATCATAGAAATCATATGAGACAAAGTCGTTGAGCGTCTTTAGATCTTCTCAAAAGTGTTCCTCTACTTGATCTCTTCGACTTTGGGGGACTAACTGATGGGTATCTCTTTTGGGAAAACCAAATTATGGCACAGATCTAAGTGTGTTTCATCAACAAAATTCTTCCCTCAAAATTTGGAAAAGAGACCATATGCACACTTGGCATAGAAAGCATATTAACAAAAGGCAGTCAATTCCTTCTGAATCTTCTCAAGAAACGTGCCCTCAACTTGATCTCCATAAATGGAGGATCAAGTAGATGTTATGTGGCAAATACTCTAATACTCCAGTGGTAAATATGTCAGCCTTAAGTAA
Source organism: Hemerocallis citrina (assembly GCA_017893485.1). Lineage (NCBI taxonomy): Eukaryota > Viridiplantae > Streptophyta > Magnoliopsida > Asparagales > Asphodelaceae > Hemerocallis > Hemerocallis citrina. Next base: position 371,275,235 of record CM030359.1, read on the forward strand.
AAGATAGAATATTTAAGTTTCGCTTGCACAGTTGCACCAACCTATTATGAATTGAATGTAGGTGGGGATAAGGAGTGAGTGTGTGACTACGACCAGTTTTTAAAAAGAAAGAGACTAGTAGACATGTGTTTTTAGCGACATTAACCATTACATACATGTCATACAAAATCATATGAACAAGATCCTGGATAATTTCCCAGCAACTGGACTCCGAAGAAGTGAACATATCATAAATCATGATCTTATGAATGGCATAACATCATCAGCAGCATGACATATGGTTTTACCATTACCTAAAGTGCACGTATATTACGTATCCTCCACCATATGATTATCATATGGAGAGAATATGCACATTATTATTTTAACCACACAAACACTACTGCAGTACCGAAAGGGCCGTCCCTCCAAATCTGGTGCCCTCCCTGGTCCTAACCCTCTCTCTTCACGTGTCTACTACAGTACCGAAAGCTCCGTCCCTCCAAATCTGATGCCCTCCCTGGTCCTAACCCTCTCTCTTCACCTCTTTCCAGTTTCCACCGCTTTATAATAATAATAATAATAATAACAAGTTCAAACCACTTCTGAACAGAAATTTAGTATTGATTTGGCCATCATGGGATTGTGGTCAAGACCTTCTGATAAAACCGCTTCGAAGAGAGCCGCAGAGGGTCACTGCGGAACCTACGTAGCCATTGCAGCCTTTTTCAGCGTCGTCATCTACATATTCTTTGTGGATTTTGGCTCCCCCTCTGCTTTGGAACCTAAAATGAGCTTTGTGGGTAGGAGTGGGGCTCAGTTTGTAGTGGACGGGAGGCCGTTCTATGTCAACGGGTGGAACTCTTACTGGTTGATGGATCAGGCAGTGGAGGAGGTGGGGAGACTGAGAGTGAGTGAAATGTTTCAGAGTGCCAACAATTTGGGGCTCACTGTTTGTAGGACTTGGGCTTTCAATGATGGCGCTTATCATGCACTGCAAGTTTCGCTTGGCCGTTTCGATGAACGGGTCTTTCAGGTTGGTATTTCTTGCTTTTAGTTTAAGGGCTTGGTTAGGAACAACGTTTTGGTAAATTAAGTCTGAGTGGAGTTTAGGTGATTACGGTTACTCTCAAAGTTTGGTAGAGATACTTTAGTTATCTCAACTTAGAAAGGGTCATAATAGCCGAAAGTTAATTATGATAACTGAAGTTTTGTGAAATAACTCCATAACTATATTCTCAAGCACATACTTGCCAGAGTGGGGTCTGGAAAATTAACAAAGGTAAAAATCATCAAGAAAATTTAAAAAGTTAACAAATCGGAATATGCAATAAAATATTCTGGTTGGAGTGTAATAGAAGGTAAGGAGAACGGAAAAAAATGAAGAAACGATCGATAGGGCATCTAAACACAATAGCAAAGAAAATTATGGTACGAAATGTTGGGGTATTACTATGCAATTTAGCTTCATATATACTTCTGTTTATTATAAAATTGAAAGAAATATTGAGAGAACATAGAAAATAGTAATCCCAAAACTTTCATTTCATTCATATTCATAAGCCCTCTATTTATATTCCTACTTGACATAGGTAATTGAATACAACAATTATAATCAAAATAATGATTCATTTACAATATATGTTACAAAAGTCTCATTTAGAGCTTATGTTACAAAATTTTTCAAATAATGGATATAAATGAGTATTTATTGTGGTCTTTCCACTATTATGTATTTACAACACATTCCCTTGGATGTTAACCATACATGATACATGATACATGTCTTGTTAAGAATCTTGTCAGGAAAATCCAATGGAATAAAACATGGTCAATAAGGAAAAGAGTACATATCCATGTGAGATATTGACGAGCGTGCGATATGCCTCATTAAGAGTACATATCCATGTGAGATGTTGACGAGCGTGCGATACTGCTTCATTAAAACCTTGACAAGAAAAATTCAGTGGGACAAAAACTTGGACGAAGGAAAAAGAGTACAATATAAATGTATTATTCATGACACGCTTCCACTGATATTGGCAAAATATCCTTAAGTTGTCGCATTCCAATATTGTAGGTCTTCTTTTGGAACGTTGTAGTTGGTAGTGGTTTAGTGAATAAATTTGCACAGTTGTCGCTTGGCTGTATCTTCTAGTCACCATTCTTCTGAAGCTTGTGTGTGTAGAATATTTTTTTTTGGTGAAATATGTTTGGTCTTGTCCTTTGATATAACCGTTTTGGATTTGCGCAATACAAGCAACATTATCTTCATACGATATTGTTGGCATGTCATTGATAGAAGATAATCAATATGTTTCTCGAATATGTTGTATCATGGATCTTAACTACTTGCATTCATAGCTTGCTTCATGTAAAGCTAGAATTTCTGATTAGCTTGAAGAGGCAGCCATTAAAGTTACTTTACTACCCTCCATGATATAGCAGTACCACAAGTGAATACATATCATCTTTGTCGTCTGGCCTTATGTGGATCAGAAAGATAACCAACAGCATCATAGCCAACTACTTGACGCGATGACCCATTTGAATAGAATAGGCTCATATCAGTTGTTCCACGAAGATAACACAACACATGTTTGATCTCATTTACCTTCGAGTAGGTGCAGAACTATATCTTTCTAATAAATTGTCAAAGAAGACTATGTCAAGTCGTGTACTATTTGTAAGATATATTAGAGCTTCAATTGCACTCAAATATGATACTTCATGGCCAAGTAGTTTTTCATTATTTTCTTGTGGATGAAACAAATCTTTCTTCACATAAAGTATCTGTTGGGTTTATGTCTTGCATACGATGTTGGATATGAAGACGATAAGATGATGGAGGGATCGAGATGATTGGGAAAGGAGTGAAGGCACGAAGGAAATAGTCAGAGGCAGCAGCAGAGGGAGGTTGCGGTCGACTGCAACTCAGGTGCGGTTGACCGACCCCTGTACAATGTCTTCCCGCGAGGAGGACAGTCGACCGCCTTGTTGGACAGTCGACCGGTTGCGATGCTGAGGGGCTTTGGGCTTGAGTATGGCTGATTCGTGAGAAGCCCAACTTGCTCTTCAAGTTAGATCGTGTGGCTCTTATCGTAGGGTTATCTTTTATGTAATATCTAATGAATATTGTATCAATATATCAACTGAGGGTTTTTCTCTATATCTATAAATACAATGTAAATGGCTTCTAGAAAAATATGATTCTATTGAGTGCCGAATAGAAGAAGAGAACTCATATGAGAGGGTAAGAGAGTTTCTCCATTATAAGCAGCTACCAAGTTCCACTTAGGCTTGAGAGAGGGTCGTGGTGAGAATTATAATATTCTGTATCTTCTCTAGTTGAAATAATATCTCAGTTCTTCCTCCCTTGGATTAAGATGAAAGCCCCAACTAGGACAATTCTTGTGTGCTTTGTGTGCTTTGTGTGATTGGTGTGATCTAGTTTTGCTTGGTGGTTTGTATTGATTGTGTCAAAGACTCAACAAGATCCTTAGTTTTCCTAACAAGTGGTATCAGAGCAATCAGGTTCTTGGGTTTGTTAGAATTCCTTGGAGGAAATGGCAGATCAAAAGACGAAGATCAAGTGGTTTGACGGTAAGATCAACTTCAATCTATGGAAGGTAGACATGTATGATGTTTTGGTTCATAAGGACTTGCACCTTGTCTTAGAAGAGAATAAGCCAACCGACATGAATCAGGAGAAGTGGGATGAGATTTGTTTGAAGGCCTTAATTTTAATCCGATTGCAATTGGCAGACGAAGTCAAGTGTAATATTCTTAAGGAGACAAGTGCGGCGAGTCGGTGGGCGAGACTCAAATCTAACTACTTGGGGTCGTCATTGCTAGATCAGATGTACTGAAAGATGAAGCTGTTTAGGTTCTCTATGAAGGAAGATACTCATCTTTAAGATCATATTGTGGAGTTCAATAAGGTAATATCTGAACTGAAGGCGATTAATGCTAATGATCTTAACGAAGAGGATAAACCTTTCAACTTGATAACTACCATGCTACATGGAAACTCATCCAATGAGACACTTACAGTAGCCGGGGTGATTAAGGGTCTGAAGGAAGATGAACTGAGAAAGGAGACTTATAAAGGAGGACCTATTTCTATAGGGTGCTTTGCAGTGGATGGTGATACTTCAATTGAAAGGGATAAGACACAAATGGGTAAGATTCGTTGCCATTATTGTAGAGGAGTTGGGAATTACAAGAGAGACTTTCGCAAGTGATTGAGTCAGAAAAGTGCTACTAAAGAATATGAACAAGCTCATATAGTTAATGCAACTGATTTAGATAAACCAGTTAGGCTTGAGGACCTATATCTTCTTGTTTCAAGTTCTTCATGTGTGGATTCAAGTTGGTATCTTGATTCGAGAAGTTCTTCTCATATTTACTCCGAGAGGGAGTTATTTTCTACTTACAAGTCGTCAACAGGCCGTAGTGTGAGAATGGGGAGTGGTGAGATTTGTGAAGTAGTGGGTAAGGGAACAGTTGAATTGGAGACGCCAAATGGTAAAGGGTTCACACTAGAAGAGGTCATGCGTATTCCTTCGATACAGCATAATCTGATATCCTTGGGACTCTTGATGCTCGTGGATGTAGGTACATAGCTCGAGGTGTAGTTTTGACAGTTTGGGATAGTCGTTGTAAGGTAATGATGGGTAAGAGGAAAATTGGGCAGGATCAGCACAACCTCTACCAGCTTTCTGGGAGTAGAAAAACTCGGCCAAGTGTATGGAAGATCATTGTTCCAAAGCATCATCTAGTAAGCCATCACTAGAATTACCGAATCGAGACTGCAATATTCGAATGCTGTTGGAAGGTGGAGAGAGCCTTGAAGTTGGTGGAGTCCGTGTGGAGGGTGGAACCTCCATGATTACATCTACAGGGGTGTGCCCTTGAGGAGGCATATAGCTAGAAGAAAACAGGTTGAGGTTTGTTCAACTAGCAGAAAAAGTCATAGAAACATGTTGTTTACAAAGTGGAGAAGAAAGATCTAGAAGAGTTTTAAATCACACAGGTATGGATTCATGCGTATGCAATCCAAGATGGAGATTGTTGGGTTTATATCTTGCATACGATATTGGATACGAAGACGATAAGATGATGGAGAGATCGAGACGATTGGAAACGGAGTGGAGGCAAGAAGGAAATAGTCAGCGGTAGCAGCAGAGAGAGGTTGCGGTAGACCGCCACTTAGGTGCGGTCGACCGACCCCTGTACAATGTCTTCCCGCAAGGAGGACAGTCAACCGCCTTGTTGGATAGTCGACCATTTACGATGCTAATGGGTTTTGGGCTTGAGTCTGGCCGATTCGTGAGAAGCCCAACTTGCTCTTCAATTTAGATCGTGTGGCTCTTATCGTAGGGTTATCTCTTCTATAATATCTAATGGTTATTGTATCAAGATATCAACTTAGGGTTTTTATCTAGATCTATAAATACAATGTAAACGGCTCCTAGAACAATATGATTCTATTGAGTGCCAATAGAGTACTTCATATGAGAGGGTGAGAGAGTTTCTCCATTGTAAGCAACAATCAAGTTCCAGTTAGGCTTGAGAGAGGGTCGTGGTGAGAATTGTAATATTCTTGTATCTTCTCTAGTTGAAATAATATCTTGGTTCTTCCTCCCCCGGATTAAGGCGAAATCCCCAACCGGGACAATTCCTGTGTGCTTTAAGTGATTGGTGTGATCTAGTTTTGCTTGGTGGTTTGTGTTGATTGTGTCAAAGAGTCAACAAGATCCTCAATTTTCCTAACAGTGTCTGGACAACAAGAGGACTACTCAATGGATGAGCTTTATCCATATAAAACATTTTGAGAACATTTTCCATATATGTTGATTGATGGATAAATAATTCATTTGGTAAATATTCGATCTGCTAGCCTAGACAAAATTATTTTTCCAAGATTTTTCATTTAAAACTCTTTCCGTGTAAGCTCTTCAGAAGTTCCAACAAGATTTAAATTAAATAATCTACCTGTACAACAATAATGACAAATCTATTTCCACATCCTTCAATGAAAACACATGGACAAATTGGATTATTTATATATCCTTCTTGTAAGAGATATTCACTCAAACGATTATACCACATTCGTCCAAATTGTCTTAATGCATACAAAGATCTTTATAACTTGATAGAATATCATGTTAGGAATGTGTCTTGAATACTCGTGGTTCAGATTAAAAGAAGGTAAGATAAAGCACGGAGGTCGAAGCGTGAAAAAGAGTAGAAGAAAACAGAGCAGCAACAGTGTAGGCATAGTTGCAGTCGACTGTCCCAAGTTGCAGTCGACCGCATCCCCGACCGCACACCCGACCGCAGTTGCACTGGGTTTGGCCAAGAGGTGGACGATCGATCGATCTTGTTGGACGGTCGACCGACCGCGGCGCTGTGTTCGTTTTGGGCCTCGATTTGTTAGGTCATTTCAGCCCAATCTTCAACTCCAAGTTATATCGTACGACTCCTGTTCAGTTACTTCTTTTTCAGGTTATATCGGCCGACTGAGAATCAAGATTAGACCTAGGTTTCTCTTTATTCTTCTATATATATCGTAAACTCTTCCTTTATGAGAGTAGAGTACTTCATAGATTCTTTTTTCCATTGCAAAGAGGGGCTCGAGAGAGAGATAGTTCTTGGTGAGTGAGTTTAATTCCTTGTATTGAGTGAATCAATAACTCCTTGAAATATCTTCTAGTTGAATATCAGATCTACCTATATTTTCCCCCGGATTAAGCAAAAGCTAACCAGGATAAGTCATCGGTGTGTTTGTGTTAGATTGGTGGATCTACTTGCTTGCTCAATTGATTCGTCTCATCTACTTCGACTTTCTCATTGCTCTATTTAGTTCTGCTGCAACAATGGGCATTGGTTGATGCCCCAATCCTAGAAACTGGTATTAGTGCTTTAGTTTGCCGAGTCCCTTGGTTAAGATGACAAGCCACGGTATTTTGAAGATCAAGTAGTTCGATAGAATGATCAATTTCAATCTTTGGAAGACTGACATGTATGATGTCTTTGTTCAAGAACGTTTGCATTTAGTCGTTAAGAAGGAAAAAAAAAAGTCAACTGATATGAAGGATGACAGTTGGGAAGATATTTGTGAAAGAACCATAAGTCTGATCCGACTATCCTTGGCGGACAAGGTCAAGTGTAGATTTCTTGAAGAAACTGATGCGGCGAGTTTGTAAAAAAAACTCATAGCTAACTACTCTGGTTCGTCGTTATTAGATCGGATGCATTAGAAGAGGAAGTTATTTTGTTTATCTATGAAGGAAGGTACCGATCTCCAAGACCACATTACAAAGTTCAATAAGGTATTATTTGAACTTAAGGCGATCAACGCAGATGTGTGTGAGTAAGATAAAGCTTTCAACCTGATATATTTACTGTCGGATTCGTACGAGCCTTTGATCACTACCATGATACATGGTAGATCTGTCAAGGAGAGTATTTTGGTCGATGGTGTAATCAAAGCATTAAAGCAAAATCAACTTAGAAAGGAGACTCAACAATCACCATCTGTTCCCATAAGTTGTCTAGCAGTGGATGGTCCTTTAGGGGAAAGACAAAAGTGCTTTGCAAAAGGATTCGATCTATTGTCGATATTGCAAAAGGACAGGGCATATCAAGAAAAATTGTTGAAATTGCAGAATCAGGAGTGCACAAAGAATGGGAATTCATCCGCTAATGTGGTTCGTGCCTTTGATTCAGGTGATTCGTGTCTTCTTGTTTCAAATTCTTTAGAAGTGGATTCTAGTTGGTTTCTTGACTCAGGGAGTTCTTCTCATATTTGCTCCGAGAGGAAGTTATTTTCTACTTATAAGTGTACTACGAGGCATTGTATGACAACGAGAACTGAAGAGATTTGTGAAGTAGTAGGTGAGGGGAAAGTTGAGTTGAAGATGCTAGGTCTAAATATATTCACTTTAAGGGATGTTTTTCATATTCCTCTGCTGAAACAGAATCTGATTTTCTTAGGAACTCTTGATGCACGGGGTTGTAGGTACACAGCTCGAGGTGGAGTTCTGTCTATTTTTCAGGGTCTTCGTAAGGTGATTAGAGGTATGAGAGTGGTTGAGCCAAGTCAAAACAATCTCTACAAGCTTTGGAAAATTCGAAATATTTGTGCAAGTGTTGCTCCTTTTCCCATTATTCCCGCAAGCTCAGCTAGTTTGCCGCAACTAGATTCATCGAGACGAGACTACGATGTTCAAATATCATCGAGAGGTGGAGAATGCCTAAGGGTAGGTGGAGTTCGTGCGGATTTTGGCAACTTCGTGAGTACATCTATGGAGGTGTACCATTGAAGGGGTATACTGGAATTAGTGAGATTGGGTAGAGATCAGTTCAATTAGAAGAAGAAGAAGAAGCTATTGTTCTAAGTTTTCTTTGCAAGTGGAATTCATTAGAGTTTGGAGATGAATAACACATCATGTGATAGCACTCGTATGAAATCCTATGTGGAGTTTGTTAGGAATGTGTCTTGAATACTCGGGGTTCAGATTAGAAGAAGGTAAGATGAAGCACGGATGTCGAAGCATCAAAGAGAGTAGAAGAAAACAGAGCAGCAATAGTGCAGGCATAGTTGTGGTCGACCGCACCCCCCGACTGCACACCCGACCGCACACCTGACCGCAGTTGCACTGGGTTTGGCTGAAAGGTGGACGGTCGATCGATCGCGGCACTGTATTCATTTTGGGCCTCGATTTGTTAGGTCGTTTCAGCCCAATCATCAACTTCAAGTTAGATCGTACGACTCCTATTCAGTTACTTCTTTTTCAGGTTAAATCGAACGACTGAGTATCAAGATTAGACCTAGGTTTCTTTCTATTATTCTATATATATTGTAAACTCCTCCTTAATGAGAGTAGAGTACTCCATAGATTCTTTTCTCCATTGCAAAGAGAGACTCGAGAGAGAGATAGTTCTTGGTGAGTGAGTTTAATTTCTTATATTGAGTGAATTAATAAATCCTTGTAATCTCTTCTAGTTGAATATCAGATCTCCCTATATTTCCCCCCCAGATTAAGTAAAATCTAACCGGGATAAGTCATCGGTATGTTGGTGTTAGATTGGTGGATCTACTTGCTTGCTCAATTGATTCGTCTCATCTACTTTGACTTCCTCATTGCTTTATTTAATTCCGCTGCGACAACGGATGTTGGTTGACGCCCCAATCCCAACATATCACTCATGAGATTTTAGATTATTTTCTTGACACTTTAAATCCTTCAAGAGTTTTCATATAAATATCACTGTCAAGTGGCCCATATAAATATGCAATGATGTCTATAAGTCACATGAAAACTTTTCAATGACTGTTAGACTAATTAAGAAACGTAACGTGATTGCATTTATCATAGGGGAATATGTCTCACCAAAATCAATTCCAGGTTTTTGTGAGAAACCTTGGGCTAAAAGCCTTGTTTTATACATCACAACCTCAATTTTCTCATCATGTTTCCTTACAAATACTCATTTTTATCTAACGGGCATCACACCTTCTGGTGTCTACTAGCCCAAAATACTCTACAGTTTAACAAGGAATTTAGTTCAGCTTGAATTGCTTATTTCATTTTGGCCAATCATTTCTATGTGACATTCTTCAACAATTATTGGATCTAGATCCTCATTATCTTTCACAATATCTAAAGCGATAGAATGTGTAAAAACATGATCAACAACAATATTCTTTCTATTCCAACTTTACATTGTACTCAGGTGATTCAAAAATATCTCTTCATAATTTTTTGCTTCCTCAGTATGTGCCTTTTCAGGGGCTTTATCCTCGTCAACTTTGGATTCATCGGTCACTGTATTTTCAGAAGTATTGTCTTGCTTTTGGACTTTTTCCTTTTGCACATTTGGTGCCCTTTTCTTTCGAAGGTTTTTATCTTTTGCGCCAATAGGACATCCAAATTTCTAGCGTGTTTTTGAAAAATTATCATTTTCTCTTTTAGGAACATCAATTTGTGTTGGATCATTTATTGTTGGTTTATTAGATTTGTTACTTTACGTGCATTAGTAAATGCATCTGGCAAATTATTTGCAATTTTTTGCTAGTGAATAATTCTTTTAATGTTCACCTTGATTTGTATGTTGATCAAGATGAGACAATGAAGATGCATTCCATGTAATTTCGTGCCATCTTCTGGAAGCGGTGTTTTTCTCCCTTTAACGGCGAAAATTTTTTTCGCATCAAAATGACAATTCGCAAAGAGTGCCATAAATATATCACCCATCAAGGGTTCTGAATATTTGATTATAGATGGATAATTAAATCTAATATAGATTCCAAGATGTCTTTGAGGCCCCATTTAGTTCTTTGGGGTGGAGAAATCGGGACTTAAACAACATAACCAAAATCTTCAAATGATAAATATTAGGTTGTTGGCAAAAAAAACAATTTATAATAGTGAATATTGATGATAAGCAGTTTGTCGAATACGAACTAATGTTGTTGAATGTAATATTTCATGTCCCCAAGAAGAAGTTGGTAATTTTGATCTTAAAAGTAAGGGTTGAACAATCATTTGTAAACGTTTAATGAAAGACGGCCAAGTTTTGGGTATGCATATGAGCAATTGAATGCACAACATTGATGCCAATAGACGTGCAGTAAGCATCAAATGTTGGGGATGTAAATTTGCCGGCATTACCAAGATAAATTGTCTTATTCGGATACACAGGAAATTGTGCCCTCAATTTATTATTTGTGCAAGTAACTTAGCAAAAGCAATTGATCAAGTTGAAAGTAATAAATATGTGACTATCTGGATGATGCACCCAACAATACCATAAAATAACTAAATATCCACAAGGTGGATGAATTGGTCCACATATATACCCTTGGATATGTTGTAAAAACATTGGTGATTCACTGACTACTTTTATTGGGGATTGTCTCACAATCAGTTTTTCCTTTGAGCAAGATTCACAAAAACAATGACTTGATAAAGGAGTTTTATGATTCTTTAACGGATGCCCATTAGAATTTTTCCATTATTCAACGCATCATTGTTGACCTCGGATGGCAAGGTCGGTCATGCCAAAACATAAAGATCTTTGTGTCATTGAACTTCTGGTTCATCACGATATTTGACTATACTGGTCTTATGATTGTAAGATACAATTCAGATGAATATGTAGGAAGTTTTTTCTTTACATGCTTCTGTCATGAAATTTCAGAATATTCCATATATCCCTCATTCATAGTTTAGATAAGTAATCCATTAATACGTATGTCTTTAAAACTAAGCGGATTTCATTTAGACTTAACGAAATATAATACATCTTTGGTATAAATATTTGTTTCCCCATATAAAATTATATGAGCTCTTTCGGAGTCATCAGTCAAGTTTGCACTTCCTAATATCGTATTAATATTTGCTTTTGCTAAGTTCAAGTTCGAAAATAGCTCTTTATTTGAAAGAATTGTATGTGTTGTTCACTATCTGCTAGACATAATTCTTCATCTTTCATCTTGAAATTGTTCAAAGCAATAGAATTTTTCTTGTATTTTCATGTAAATAAAAATACATTAGTTGATAATCAAATTAAAACAAGAATATATATATATATATATATATATATATATATATATATATATATAAAGAGAGAGAGAGAGAGAGAGAGAGAGAGAGAGAGAGAGAGAGTCCCCTTCCGTTGTGCTCTAGGCCTCTGTGTGTACTCGGTCTTCCCGCCTTCGTATTGACGATTCAGACCGTTTACATTGATATACACACATAAATTAGTCTAAATATGTAAAATCAAATCATTTGAAATTCATTTGCCCATCCATCATGTGACTATAAAAAACAACGATTTTCAGTCATACAATTTTGTAACACTTCAATGGACGAGCAAATGAATTTCAAATGATTTGATTTTACATATTTAAACTAATTTAAATGTGTAAATCAATGTAAACAATTCGAATCGTCAATACAAAGGCGAAAATGCCGAGTGCACACGAGTGCACACGAAGGCTTAGTGCACAACGGAAGGGGACTCTCTCTCTCTCTCTCTCTCTCTCTCTCTCTCTCTATATATATATATATATATATATATATATGGAAGTCTTCCATTGTGCACCACCTATTGTGCACACGACGTGTGCATTCGGCCTTCCCGTCTTCGTATCGATGATCCGAACCGTTCACGTTGATCTACACATCTAAATTTGTCTAAATATGTAAAATCAAATAATTTGAAATTCATTTGCCCATTCAATGAAGTGTTACAAAATTGTATGGCTGAAAATCATTATTTTTTATAATCACATGATGGATGGGCAAATGAATTTCGAATGATTTGATTTTACATATTTAGACTAATTTAGATGTGTAGATCAATGTGAACGATTCGGATCGTCGATACGAAGGCGGGAAGGCCGAGTGCACACGGAGGGGTGGTGCACAATGGAAGATTTTCCTATATATATATATATATATATATATATGGGAAAAGGAGGTATGAGCAACTTGCTCATTTAGTAAATGAGCAAGTGATGAGGTGGCATGCATGTGATTGGGAAATCATAAAAGTGATTAGATACTCAATGTATCACATGCATGCCACCTCAACAATTGCTCATTTATTAAATGAGCAAGTTGCTCATATCCCTTTTACCCTATATATATATATATATATATATATATATATATATATATAATATTTCCATTCTTGATGTTCTTATCACCACCATTGCCATTCACATCACCATCATCTCCATTCGCCATTGGATAATCAAACTTTATTTGGTTCCACAATGAAATTAGAAACATCCAAATAGTGTTCAAATAGATGCTTCAAAATCATCATCATAGTGAACATCAAAATTAGTAAAGTTGGTTTCTTTCTTTTTTTCATTTCCCCTTAATATATGCTTGATAAAGATCAATAAGATATTTTGTCGTACAACAGGTACGAGACCAGTGACCTTTCATATCATTCATATAGCAACATTCATAATTTCTATTCTCAAAATTAATTTGCAACCATTTTCCTTTTCATACTTTCCACCATCATTGCTCAACTTCTGGTGAGAGTTCGCTTTTTAAAAAAAAATTAAGCCATATTGGTTATGCCCACATAGATTTTTGGGATTATAACAACCACAACCACGCTTATAATTGCTAGCATTTTCTTCAGAAAATGTATTGTTTGCATTTGCTTTAGGGAATGGTTTTGAGCTAGTTGAATGAGACTGATGGTTTTTCAGCAAAAGCTCATTATTTTGTTCAACAACAAGGAGACATGAAATAAGTTGTGAATATTTTTAAAAACCCCTTTCACATGGAAAAGCATGTTTGATGCATAGGTTGTGAATGGTATCTCTAACATATAATTTTTAGTAGTATTATCTCCACATAATCTCAGTTGGGAGACAATTTTGAACGTTGTGAAATTGTACTCATTTGCAATTTTGAAATCTTGCAAACACAAATATATATATCCAATCATACCGAGCCTTTTTTGGGAGTATCACAGTCTTTTTATGGTCATACCTCTTCTCTAAATTTTTCCACAGCTCAGCTGGATATTCAGATTATCTTTCACCCCAAGATATTCATATTTCAATCCTTCATGAAGGTGATAACATAGGAATATCATTGTTTTGCACGATCCTGCTGGAATGTTTTATTTCCTTCCTTGGTGGTGTCACCAATGTTCATCGCATTTAAGTGCATTTCAGCATCAAGTACTCAACTCAAATTGTTGCTACTGGAAATGTCAAGTGCGACGAATTCACATTTCGTGTGATTCGACATGTTGAATAACTCTATGATATAAAACTAGTAAACGTTATAATACAATAATATAATATGAAATAATATGACAAACATGCAAAACAATAAAAAATAAAATAAATAATACTCATTTTCACGAAACTACAGGTTCAACTTATCATTTTAAAGCTTCAGACTCCAACAAAAAATTATATATATATTAGGTGATTTTGAACTTCAGGTTCTATTATTTGTAGTTTTGTTCGATTTAAAATTCAAGTTTAAGGAATCTAAACTGCAGTTCAAATTGACTTCTATAATTGAAATTATTTGTAAGCACATAAAAACAAAACAATCAAACAAACTAATGAACAACGAATGTAAAGAGAAACTAATATAGTACAGAATACAATGCCGGATTGAAAGCCTACAAACTTTAGTTGGAAATTAGAATTGAAAGCCTACAAATTTCAGTTGGAAATTAGACTTTTGTGCTGATAACGTATTATAAAATTGAAAGAAATATTGAGAGAATAGAAAAAATAGTAATATCCAAACTTCTATCTCATTTATGTTCATAAGTCATCAATTTATAGGTTTACATGATACACATAATTTTATTTTATTTATTTATTTATTTTTTGATAACGCGGATAGAGTCATAAGACTTTAGCCTAATGTATTAATAGAGAACAATATACAACAAGAGTCAATTTTACAAGGAGTAAAATAAGACAAGAGAAAACACAGAAACTACCATCGATAGATGATTACAATAAGCAAAAGAAGACGTATACACTAAACACAGCACAACATAACCCCACAAGCCAACGTCAATTAAGCTAGATGCAACAAGAATCAGGCTGGCCAGACCATGAGACCTCGGCCGCAAGCACCTCCGGAACAGGATGAAAATCGGGCAGCCCACAAAAGTCAGCGACCGGTGCTCATCGCCAAGGGATGGACAAAACGATCAACCACACCCCAAAGGACAGGGGGACAGAAGAAAAAGGGTACTCCTCCGATCCGAATGGCACCTGCTACAGACAACAATCAACCGAAACCAAAACCCAAAGAACATAAGAGAGCCTAAAAATGGCCGAATGAAAGTAGCCAAAGAGTAGATAGTAGAGCAAGCACCACATCAGAAACCATCCAAGACTGGTCTAAACCAAGAAGCCAAGGGGGAGATAACAGCGCAAGCAACACAGCCAAAAAGAAGACAGCAAAAAGTGCAGAACAACCAGCTATAACCGCAACAATAAACCCAACATCAGTCATCAACCGACCAAATCCACAACCCAAAGAACAATAGCAATCCTCAACTAAACTAATAACCCAGAACCGGGCCAAGACCAACCAAAACCAGAGTAAAACGAAATCTAACAGAGAGCATGTAACTGCACTACTCCATCTGAAATGGCCAAACCAATCAAACCACGGAGTATGCAACAGCTCAAGCACACCGCAAAAATATGAGACACCAAACAGAGAAGAACGAGCACTGATAGTCACAACAAACAGAAGCTAAACATAGCATAACAGGTAAGAACATTAACAACAAACGCATCAGCAAAAAACTGCTCTTAGAGAGAACAAAGAGCGCAAACATTAAGAACATAATAGAGTAAAAGGCTCTAAAGAGCAATATAAACAGAGCCAAGAACAACAACCAGCGACACCAGTAACCAAAACACCCCCTCGAAGCTCCAACGACAAGCCTACAAAAGGTCGCAGAGCAGGCAACAAATGTCAGAGAAATCTACTCCCAACTTGTAGTGCTAATAGCGGAAACACACCACAAGCAATAGAGACTCCCAAGACTTAGATGAACCAAGAACAAGCCACCACTATATATGGATCTCACAAGAACACAACCAATATGCAGAGATAACCAATACTTCTTATTCCCAAAGAAATACAAAGATTACAAGAAAGATTACAACTCTCAATCTCTCTCTCTCACCTTTGAAACACTCAGCACAATCTCTCTTGAAGTTGAATAATGATCGATCTCTATCAAGATGATTAAACCCTAGAGTTTAGGGCCATATATATAGCTCCCAAGCAAACCCTAAAAGATATACACAAATCTAGCAAATTGGGCCTTTATCCGTAAGCCCAAAAGAACAATTCAGCATCGGTGTCGGTCGACCACACCCTAAGCCGGTCGACCGCAATGTGTATAACCAACCCAGAGAGCGGACCGGTCGAATGCACCCCCAAGGTCGTTCGACCATCCTCTCCTCTGTTGGACTAATACACTCGAAGAACTCCTAGTCGACTGGGTCAGTCGACCGCACCCCTAGCCGGTCGACCGCAACCTTACAGACTTTTCTTCTTCTACTTGCTGCTTGTCTTTCCTTGCTTCTTTGTCTACTCCTTTTCTTCTCCAACTTCAAGTACCCCGTGCCTACATGTATTTGAGGCCACAGATCCTAACAATCTCCCACTTGGACCAAATACATCACGCTTCAAAGTTATTGTAATCTTTCCTCGCATTATCTCTGCCATCTCCCACTTTCATGGAAGACCCAAGTACTCCCCACTCTCATGAAGAGCACCTCTACCACTCCACCATGTAGAGTGCACCAACCAACTCTCATCGGCTCATGAAGGATGTGCTCCACCAATCGCATAGAGCAAAAATACCGGAGAAACAATCTCCCGTGTCGGATTCCGTGTTATGAGACTCCCCACCTCGCAAGATCCCATCAACACCGGACATGGTTCAAAGCCTCTTAATGCACCCTCTGCGCTAGAAACCTTCGTGGACGACACCTCCTCAAACTCCGCAGACTGTTCAACCCCTACAGTCCCAATTCGATTACCCTCGTCGACATCATCCCGCATATCGATACCAGTGCTCTCTATCACACAAGAGCGACTTGAAGCTTCAACTGCCAATTCGCAAAGTACCCCCACCGTAGCAACGTCTTGCCCACTAGGATCACTTCCATGCCCAGCAGCTCCAACTAAATTAGTAACCTCCCCTCCACAACTGAAAGAACTCGATTGCACCCTACACAACCTAATACTCGATTCCAGCTGAAAGTCAACTACAGGAGAAATTTCCCTCACATCTCTAAGCAAATAAAGCGTTCCCCCACGCTTTCCTTTTGCAATCACCCTTAAACCTGCAGCTATACACCACTCCCCACTACCAACTGTAGTAGACAATCCCTCTTTATCTAGCCTTCCAATCGAGATAAGATTTTCTTTCAAGTCTGGAACATGCCTTGTCTCCCCCAAGTTTTGATCATTAATGGTGTTCACACGCTCCGCTACTGAACCCCCTTCCCTCAACTTCATATTAACCAATTTCTTCAGATGAAGAATTTGATTAGATGCCGACGGTTTCTCATACATATCTATGAGAATCTCCATAGCCTCCTTTGTGGTCCCGTCGAATTTCTTGATCTTCATCTTGTTATCGGCCATCTCGAACCAACTGCTCTGATACCACTTGTCGGAGAAATCTACTCCCAACTTGTAGTGCTAATAGCGGAAATACACCACAAGCAATAAAGACTCTCAAGACTTAGATGAACCAAGAACAAGCCACTACTATATATGGACCGCAACGTGTAGAACCAACCTAGAGAGCAGACTGGTCGACTGCACCCCCA
Organism: Hemerocallis citrina; assembly: GCA_017893485.1. Lineage (NCBI taxonomy): Eukaryota > Viridiplantae > Streptophyta > Magnoliopsida > Asparagales > Asphodelaceae > Hemerocallis > Hemerocallis citrina. Next base: position 371,292,597 of record CM030359.1, read on the forward strand.
AGGTTGGTCGACCGTCCTCTCCTCTGTTGGACTAATATACTCGAAGAACTCCCATTCGACTGGGTCGGTCGACCGCACCTCTAGCCGGTCGACCGCAACCCTCCAGACTTCTCTTCTTCTACTTGCTGCTTGTCTTTCCTTGCTTCTTTGTCTAATCCTTTTCTTCTCCAACTTCAAGTACCCCGTGCCTACATATATTTGAGGCCACAGATCCTAACAACAAAGCTCCACCACAGACATCCAAAAACCAAACTGACCACCAGACAACCAAAATACGCCCTCAAAAAACAGAGTCCTGAGAGCCTTAACTTCCCATCAAGGAATCAATCCTGCAAAAGCGTAAGGGAGGAGCGGTTACAAGAAAACAGCATGTAATAAAACAGCTAAAAGTCATGTAATAAAAGGAAATTGAGAGTTGCGGAACAGGACCAATGCCTCCTCCAGACGGTGGAGCCTCAACACCTCCACCTTATGGAACGGTAAGAGAAATGACCAATGCTTAGAGTAGAAAATGAACTCATCAATAATAGCGTCTCTGGGTTTAGAAATCTGAGTGAAAATACGATTGTTCCTTTCGTTCCAAATCACCCAAATAATAGCCATGGCCGAAAGGAACCAGGACTTACGAACTTCCTTTCTAACAATTCGAGAATTCCAACACAATACAAGAGAGGAAGGGAAAGGGGAGGGCTGCCAGGTATGAGCACTAATCTGCCATAATGGACAGGTGAAATCGCACTGAAGGAAAAGATGATCGAAAGTCTCATGACTTTAAAGACATATGGGACATAACTGTCCAATAGCAAGATTCCTCTTGTTAAGAACGTCCACAGTTAATAGTTTGTTGTTAATGGCAAGACAGGATAGGATTTTCGACTTAAGTGGCGCACAACAGTTCCAAATGCTGTAAGAAAAAGGCGAATTAAGACCTCCAAAGTTGAGGAAGTTATAGAAAGATTTAACAGAATAGGCACCAGAACTGTTCTAGCGCCAGATGAAATCCTCTGTGGGATGCCAGGTATAGTTGTTTAAGCAGGCTAAAAGAAGGGTGAAATCAGACATAAGTTGAGGAGGAAGGGTGGAATTGAACGGGATATGCCAAACCCTACTATTGTCATGGATTGAAAAATAGTCAGCCACGTTGACCGATGGTAAAAGAGCAAGCTGAAATAAGGCTGGAAAAGCAGAAGAAAGCTTAATGTTACCAATCCAAAGATCCGTCCAAAACTTAGTTTTGGAACCATCCTGGCAAACACGGAAGAGGCCACATTGGAAAGGGGCAATCACCTTCCCCACCCCTTTCCAGAATATGGAGGCTTTGGGAGATATAGAGGGGCAGAACTCCCAAACCTTATGTCGACGAAAACGGAAAACATTTCAGAGAAATCAAACGCGCCCAGGGTAATTGGTCATATTTCAAGATTCTCCATAATCATTTGCCCAGAAGAGCTAAATTTTGATTCCGGAGGTTCAGAACCCCCAAAGCGCCAGCTGCCTTGGAAGTACAGACCATATTCCAATTACACAGATGTGTGCCGGGTCCATAAAGGTTGGCACCCGACTAGAAGAAGTTCCTTCTAATCTGATCGATCCTTTTGATAACCCAGGAGAGGACGTAGAAAAAGGACATCATATAAAGTGGAATAGAGGAAAGAACTGCATTGACGAGAATAAGTCTGCCTCCTCGAGAGAGGTGCTTGCCCGACCACGAGTTAAGTCTGGACTCAACCTTCTCAATCATGGGGAGCCAATCCGAATTATGTAACTTTCCCATCTCAAAGGGATGCCAAGATAAAGAATAGGAAAGGACGCAGAGGAACAATTATAATCAAAATAATTATATCATTTACAACATATGTTACAAAACTCATATTTAGAGCTTATGTTACAAAACTCTTTGTATGATAGATATAAATGAGTGTTTATAGTGGTCATGCACTATCATGTATTTATAACACTATTAAAATTACTTTGAAAATTCTGGATATTTTTCTAGGCACTTGACCGAGTCATTTTTGATGCACGGAAACATGGGATAAGGCTAATTTTGAGTTTGGTTAACAATCTACGAGCATTTGGTGGGAAGACTCAGTATGTTAAATGGGCAATGGACGAAGGCATTGGTTTGAGCTATTCAAATGATTCTTTCTTCTTTGATCCAACTATTCAAACTTACTTCAAAGCATATATCCAGGTAACTTTTATTTTTAATTCTTCGGCTAAGCATTAGCTTGCTAATCATCGTTCATTTATACTCCGACTGGAACTTCATATATTGTATATGGTGACTTGAATGTATTGATATTTGATCTCTGAACTGTCCCAAATTTGCTTATTTTCAGACTGTATTGACAAGGAGGAACCACTTAAATGGAATTGAGTACAGAGACGATCCTAGTATCTTTGCATGGGAATTAATAAATGAACCACAATGCTTGTCGGATACATCCGGTGACACACTCCAAGTATGTCTTCTATCGAAATCGATCAAAAATATTTCTCTTATTAGATCTACGTTTTTTCTATTAGAACTTTATCGGGAAGCTGAATATAACTGTCAGTAACCTCGAGGAGAATTGGCCTATGATGATAGCCAAGGTCTAGATATTTATATTTCCATACTTTTTTTCCATAATATATGATGTGGCTCCTCCAGCCTCTCCCGTGAACAAGCAGTAAAATTTAACGTTAACATTAGCTAGTTTTGAGCTAGTGACTGAATTTGCAACTTCAAAATGATCGGCGTAATATTGAATTGTAAGTGATCACAAATGCTTGAAATTATATAAAGACATAAATGTTATGCATAATTGGTCCTTTTTTGCTTTCCTTTTGGAATCCAATTCAAATTTTAGCTAGTTATGACAAGTGTATTAGAATAACTGTCAGTTGCTTGAATCATCATGCGTCATAAATTTCCGTTCAGAATTTTATTGAACATTGGCTTTCAAAATTATGCAGGAATGGATTGAAGAAATGGCAGAGTTTGTGAAATCTGTCGACAAGAACCACCTCCTAACAGTAGGACTTGAAGGGTTTTATGGCCCGACAAGCTCAAAAGAGAAGTTGAGTGCTAATCCAGGAGAATGGTATAACACCATAGGATCAGACTTCATCCGAAATAATAATATCTCAGCCATTGACTTTGCTTCTGCACATATTTATCCTGACCAATGGTAACGGAGGACAAACCTGCTTTACACATCTTAACTTTCTCTACTTAAATCGATTATGAAAGAAGAAAATTTCCTTCTACAGGTTGAAGGAAGCTAATATAGATGAAAAAATGGAATACGTCAGCAAATGGGTGACCTCTCACATCGAAGATGGGGATACAGAACTGGAAAAACCTGTCATGTTCACAGAATATGGGCTTTCAAACCAGAACAAGGACTTTGATCACTCACACCGCGACCTATTCTACAAATCTATTTTTGACGCAATCTATGTGTCTGCAAAAAAACATGGAGCAGGAGCCGGTGCATTCCTCTGGCAGTTTTTGGCTAGAGGAATGGAAGATTACAACGACGATTTTGGAATTGTACCAGGGGAGAGGCCATCGATAGATAAGCTGATAAAAGAGCATTCCTGCAGGCTTGCTTTGTTAAATTACGGGAAGGATTTGGGCAAGTTAGGTCCGAAAGTTTGTTAAACTAGAGGTTGAATTGGTTCTTTATTTATAGAGGAGGCCTTTATGATTTGCAAAATGAGGTTACTCTTTCTTGTATTTGATACTATATTTTGATTATTTTCTACTGTTAAATCATATATTTCTGCTGTCGATGTGCCATTCAGATTCAAACTGTGTTCATAAGCAATATAAATGTGCTTTTATTAATGATGAACAAAGAGAGAACTCTGGATATATGGAATGATATTTGCTGAGAGTGGACAGTTGATGCCCAGAAAGTACAGTTTAAATATTAAAGAAACGGGGAGAAAATAACAGCATAAAGCATTAAATCTTATATTGCCAATGCTGGATCCACTGAATAGCTAATAACAACAAAATGTCACTTTGATGTAGCTTGGAGTTATTTAAGTTCTCTTAAAAAAAAAAAAAAAAAAAAAAAAAAAAAAAAAAAAAAAAAAACCACAACTCTCTTCCTCCTCCTTCCTCCTCTTCCCCCCGTCTAACCCTATCTCCTTGTCACCTCTCCTCTGCCACCCGAGCCGCCTCTCTTCCTCCCCCCCTCAGCCCACCCGTCGACCCACCTCAGCCCTTCCTCCTCCCCTTCTAACCCTAATCTCCTAGCTACCTCTCTTCCTCCACCCTAATCTCCCATCGACTCACCTTTGCACCCCGTCGGCCTCTTCAACCACCCGTGGGCCCTCCTTACCTCCCCCCCCCGCGTTCCGAAGCTCTCTCTCCATCCCACTTTCCCTCCTCTTTGCTAGCAGTCCGTAGGTGATTTGGGGGGGGGGGGGGGGGGGGGGCTGCTCCTAGTGTCCCCTCATATGCAACTTTTCAGATCTCACCGTCTCTCTTCCTTTTGTTTTCCTTCAAATCTTGACTTTTTGCTACCAGTTTTGCTCACCGTTGGGCCGGCCCTTACCTGCGAGGCGGGTTGGAGGGGAGCGGTGGTTGTTCCATCGTTCAGGGGTTACTCCGTTGTTGGAGTGGGGTTGCTTGGCATTGATTGCAGGAACCTATGGTTGGCTAGGTTTATGGCAGTGAGCTACGACTGCGATGCACGTTGGCGGGGCCAGTGGTGCCGCGTTGGTGGTCGGTGGAACTGCTGCGTGTGGACGAGGTAGGGTGGGGTGTTGACTGGGGCTAGCGCCATCGGGAATGTCGTTGCAGCTTGCGGTTGATGTCGTTGTAGATTGCTACCATCGTTCAGAGGTTACTCCGTTGTTGGAGTGGGGGTGCTTGGCGTTGATCGTAGGCACCTAGGGTTGGCTAGGTCCATGGCAGTGAGCTATGACTGCGACGCAAGCTGGCGGGGCCAGCGGGGCCGCGCGGGTGGTCAGTGGAACTGCTGCGTGTGGACGAGGCAGGGTGAGGTATTGATTGGGGCTGGCGCCATCGGGGCTGTCGTTGCGGCTTGCGGTTAATGTCATTGCTGATTGCTACCATCATTCAAAGGTTACTCCGTTGTTGGAGTGGGGGTGCTTGGCATTGATTGCGGGAACCTAGGGTTGGCTAAGTCCTTGGCAGTGAGCTACGACTGCGACGCACGTTGGCGGGGCCAGCGGTGCCGCGTGGGTGGTCGGTGGAGCTGCTGCGTGTGGACGAGACAGGGTGAGGTGTTGATTAGGGCTGGCGCCATCGGGGATGTCGTTGCAGCTTGCAGTTGGGGTTTGGCTTGGTTTGGATGTGATGCCGAGCGATGAACATTGGGGTAGCCGGGGTAGCCGTGGAGGCACGTGGGGGATGACGGAGGAAGAGTTAGGGGAAGGGGGATTTTCGATTTCCAAAATTCATTTTGAATATCGATTTTAATCTGTGAGAGTTGTAGTTGGGGGGAGACTCGAATTGCAAATTGAGTTTTGAAATTCAAGTTGAAGCTGAGGAGCCCCTAATATCCAAAGTTTTTCCTAATATCCAAATTACAACCGATTTACAATTAGCAGCGAAATTTTTCCTAGTTGGTTTGGGCGATGTTGCCAGGTAAATTTATAGTTTGAACTCTTCTATAACCTGGTCTGGTCAAAGAGAGGGGTGCCTTAGGTTCTCTCTCACGTCAGGGGCTTAGAGGGATCAGGCGTGATGTCTGCCTTCGTCGCGATGTATCGGTGAGAGTCAACAAGGGTTCAGTGAGGGAATGAGAACGATGACTCAATCTGGACAGAGAGTTGTCAGATTGGCGAAGTGTCTGTGGTCTATTCTATACTGTTTAGAGTTAGCGTTTGGGTCACTGCTGAGGTGGCGGAGACGATCGTGCGACAGTTGGAAATGATAAACGGTGTACAAGCGAGGATTTTAGTGAGAGAGTGAGCTCAAATTGGCACGAGAATTTTGCACTACCAAGGTCGGCCAATCAGTATGATTAGATTTCGTTGTATTTTTTTGTTTATTGGTTGGGGTGTATGAGTTTCAGAACCCAGCCTGTTGAGATCTGAACTTCATGAGCCTTATTTTTTGTTGTATGTTTTGTTACATTTTTTTTTAATGAAACACGGGGAGTATTCTACTCACTGTTTAACGATAAATAAATTTAAAAAAACCAAAATGTCACTTTGCTAATTGCTTTTTGCCAAACAGACAATTTCCTACAATTGTAAGATCTCTATGACAAAAACAACAACATACCACTTTAGAAATTACAGTTTAAACTACGAAATCTCAAGTAGAACCTTCTATCACTATGGCCCTTGACCTACAAATTACCACAGGAGTAGTAGGCAACTTCTAGTTACCTACAATTGAGTGCAGCTCTTTCGTATATCTCGCTTGTAACTATTATCTCAATCTCAGGAAAGATAACATAAATATATATATATATATATATATATATATATAAAGAGTGATCTTCGGTTGCAAACGGGCCGGAACGGGTCGGTTCGCACGGACCCGTGCGAACTTCGATCTGGACCGTAGATTTTTTTTTATCAGATCATGCCTTAACCCGTCGTTGGGAAGAACGGGTTAAGGCAAAATTTTATTTAAAAAAATGGCCTTAACTCGTTATTTGGAAGAACGAGTTAAGGCTATCTTTTTTCATTTTTGTTGACATACAGTTCGTCTTCTTCTTCCGCTCTCTTCTTCTTTCTTCGACGAACCCAAACCCAAACGACGGAAAAAAACCCTAAAAAATCCTAGCTCCGACGCTCGAAACCCTCGAACTCCCTCTTCTCTCCCAACTCCGAAGATCGAAACCCTCGAACCCCGACTATCGAAACCCTAGCTTCTCTTCCCTAATTCGTTACGAAATCGGAGCACTACATTTCTCTTCCAAACCGATTGCTTGCTTGATTTGGACCTATCCCGTAAGGTATACACTATTTCTTTACCCCAATAATCTACATTTGTATTTTTTTTTTGAATTTGTGTGTAGTAATTTATTTAGAAATTGGGAAAAAATTTAAATGCGATAGTAGATTTTGGATGTAGAATCGGGTTGACCTTAAGTATATTCAATTGCCGAATTATGTTGCTTGCATTAGAAACTAGTAGAATTAGAATTGTATATACGAAATTAGTTAGAAACTTTTCAGTACGGTTATGGTTGAAAACCCTGCGAACGACCGTAAAAAAATACGAAACTTTCCGAGTAGGTTCGTCTCACGTAGTACAAGCCACACCAACTTGTAGAAGCCAGTTTCAACTCACGGTTCGAGAGATACGGCCGCGTATCGCTTTCGGTTGGAAAAAACCAAGTATAGCGGTGCACGGCCGTATATCGCAAACCGTGACTCGAAACTCGCTTCTACAAGTTCGGGTGGCTTGCCCTACGTGAATTCGACCAAGTCGGAAAGTTTTAAAATTTTCGGATGCCGTTTGTGCGGTTTTCTCAACTTCCTCGCATTACAAGTTTTAGACTTAGAATTTTGTAAGTGCGGTTAGATTAGATTAGAAAACCCTTCAAACGACCTCCAAAAAATACGAAACCGTGCGAGTTGGTTTGTGTCACCTACGAGAAGCCAAACCAACTTGTAGAAGTGAGTTTTGACTCACGGTTCGAGAGATACGGCCGCGTATCGCTTACGGTTGGGAAAAAACCGAGTAAAGCGGTAGACGGCTGTATCTCGCGAACCGTGACTCGAAACTCGCTTCTACAAGTTCGGGTGGCTTGCCCTACGTGAATCCGACCAAGTCGGAAAGTTTTATAATTTTCGGATGCCGTTTGCGCGGTTTTCTCAACTTCCTCGCATTACAAGTTTTAGCCTTAGAATTTTCTAAGTGCGGGTAGATTAGATTAGAAAACCCTTCAAACGACCTCCAAAAAATACGAAACCGTGCGAGTTGGTTGGTGTCACCTACGAGAAGCCAAACCAACTTGTAGAAGTGAGTTTCGACTCACGGTTCGAGAGATACGGCCGCGTATCGCTTACGATTGGGAAAAAACCAAGTAAAGCGGTAGACGGCCGTATCTCGCGAACCGTGACTCGAAACTCGCTTCTACAAGTTCGGGTAGCTTGCCCTACGTGAATCCGACCAAGTCGGAAAGTTTTATAATTTTCAGATGCCGTTTGCGCGGTTTTCTCAACTTCCTCGCATTACAAGTTTTAGCCTTAGAATTTTCTAAGTGCGGGTAGATTAGAAAACCCTTCAAACGACCTCTAAAAAATACGAAACTTTGCAAGCTGGTTGGTGTCCCCAAGGAGAAGCCACCCGAAGTTGTAGAAATGAGTTTCGACTCACGGTTCGAGAGATATGGTCGCGTATCGCTTTCGGTTGAAAAAAACTATTATAAAGCGGTATACGGTCGTATCTCGCAAACCGTGAGTCGAAACTCGCTTCTACAAGTTCGGGTGGCTTGCCCTACGTGAAACCGACCAACTCAGAAAGTTTTAAAATTTTCGGATGCCGTTTGTGCGGTTTTCTCAACTTCCTCGCATTATAAGTTTTAGACATAGAATTTTCTAAGTGCGGGTATATTAGATTAGAAAACCCTTCAAACGACCTCCAAAAATTACAAAACTTTGCAATTTGGTTGGTGTCACCTACGAGAAGCCAAACCAACTTGTAGAAGTGAGTTTCGACTCACGGTTCGTGAGATACAGATGCGTATCGCTTACGGTTGGAAAAAAACCAAGTAAAGCGGTAGACGGCCGTATCTCGCGAACCGTGACTCGAAACTCGCTTCTACAAGTTCGGGTGGCTTGCCCTACGTGAATTCCACCTAGAAGGAAAGTTTTATAATTTTCGGATGCCGTTTGCACGGTATTGCGTCAATTCCTCAAATGAGAAGTTTTTGACTTAGAATTTTTTTAAAACCGGCCGATTAGAAATCACTTCGAACCACCTCCAAAAAATACGAAACTTGGCGAGTTGGTTGGTGTTCCATATGAGAAGTGACCCGAAGTTGTAGAAGTGAATTCCGACTCACGGTCCGAGAGATACGGCCGCGTATCGGTTGAAGGTTGGAAAAAAACCTAATAAAGCGGTATACGGTTGTATCTCGCAAACCATGAGTCGAAACTCACTTGTACAAGTTGGGGTCGCTTGCCCTACGTGAATCCGACCTAGTCGGCAAGTATTATAGTTTTTTTGGTTTTCATTCGTGCGTTTTTCAGTATAATCTCGGTATGTTTGTTTTGTTGTCATCTTTATCAACAAAATTTTAATTTTTTTATCAGATAGCTAAATGGCTAGAACAAGGCAACCGAGAAGCCCGTCCGGTAACACTAGTGGCGCACCAACTACTGAGGTAAGATCAATTACTATTATTAGTTTTAAATACAAACATGTAACATTATCTCAATAATAACACTTGTTATATTTATTCGTGTAGGTTGGTGGCCGTCAATCCACATCGGCTGAGGCAGGTCCGTCGTTCTCGGTTACATCACCCGGACCCGTGGACACAAGCGTACTCACCCTGCAACCCAAACACCGATCGGAAGCCGTGTGGAATGGGTCCGATAAAAAATGTAATTTCCGGAAGCACACAGTTCTTCCTTGGGATGACCGTATCACGCTGTATGTGGCAGAGGCCGGTTTCTACGGAGCAAGATTCATTCACTCTGTGAAGCTAGATCGGCCACTCCTTACAGCTCTAGTCGAGCGATGGAGGCCGGAGACCCACACATTCCACCTACCAGTGGATGAGATGACTGTGACCCTACAGGATGTAGCAATGATAACAGGACTACCAGTCGATGGGTTTGCCGTGACGGGGAACATGGACTTCGATCGAGTTGAAGTTATTCGGGACTTACTCGGTATCGACCTGCAGTTGGTAGTTCTCCAAAGGAAAGAGGCCGCCGAAAAAGATATCCGCGAAAATGCCCCCGCAGATTCTGATGAAGATGTATTGAATGAACAAATAGATGCTGCGAAAGATAAAGCGGAGGAAGATGTGATGGATGACGTTTTCGATGGTAAATCCCTTTACATCACCTGGTTAAAATTTCAGTTCGAGGAGGGATATTTGAACGCCGAGTCGGATGAGGAAGATCTAACGTACTATGCACGTGCATACATTTTTAGTTTGATAGGGGGACTTATCTTCCCGAACTCATCCGGATCAACCGTGCCGCTGATGTACCTACGGTTGTTGGAGGATTTCCGGTATGCGGGTCGCTTTAGTTGGGGGAGTGCAGCACTGGCACTACTATACAGGAATTTGTGCACATGTTCTTTAGGTGGCGTACAGATGGGTGGCCCAATGGTGCTGATGCAGATATGGAGTTGGGAACGCATCCACATCGGACGTCCCCGTATTATTGAGCTTACACCGGATTTTTTGGCCGACCTGGGTGCAGCAGAGTTGTTACCTCCTCTAGGAGCATATTGGGCCGGCCGACACACGTGGGCCGATAACCCACGCCAATCACTAACCTACTACAGAGATGAGTTGGACAACCTGCGGGATGAGTTCGTCAACTGGGAACCATACTCGGCCGACAGGTTGCAACGCGTTCCTCCAGTCTGCCTTGACAGATCCCTTTGGTTGATGGCTGCACCTCTTGTGAACTTTGGAGTTGTGGAGTTCCAGTATCCTGACAGGGTCTTGCGGCAATTCGGATATCAACAGAAGATTCCCGATGTAAGGTCTTACTATAAAAAGTTGCACGTGGTCAGGGGAACGGGACGGGTGCCCAACTTCGATTGGGCTGATTATCATCGTTACCATGTAGCCAACTGGAATACCATGCGGCGGCAAATGACACCGAATTTGATGTACGTCACGATACCATACGATGGCTCCCTCCAGCAGGCATACATGATGTGGTACAAGCGAATAACCCGGTTGTACGTTTCTCCAACGGCCGCCGTACCAGCTGGTGTGCAACTGCCGATTCCCCCAACCCAGGTAGAACCACCTTCAGCATATTCCTCCTCCCAGCCGATGTACCAACCAAGGGCTGAGACATATCGAAAAACGGTCAGTCAAATTTCATATAGTTTGTACGCATGTACTGTATTTAATTGATGTACACTAATTATGAATGATGTTTAAATTGGAATTTTTCACCAACTGTAGATTGACAACGCATGGGAGGTTGTTTGAACAGCTGCTCGCATCCTGAAGACTAGGATACCCGACAACTTCAAGGCGGTAATCCGGGAGATGTTAGCCCCGTGCCGTCGTACTCTGGAGGATTTAGGTGAAGGTCCACAGGTTGATGCCTATTTGAGAGACAACGTGCCGCCAATAGGTTTAAGGCGAAAACGAACTGTGAGTAGGGGAATTCGAATCGATGAGCCACAACAAGTACAAGAAGAGCCAAATCCCGAAGATGCTGATGAGGAACAGCCGTCGGATGCTTCTGATTCTCCCCAAACACATGGCGCACGGCGAAATCCTCTAAGGAAGTGGCAACCTCCCAATCAATTCACACCAAGCGGTGGCAAGCGGCGTTGTCGTAGACGGTAATCTGTAATACTCTTTATCATCGTTATCTTTTGGTTGGTGATTTTGTTACTGCAGTAACTAACGTATTGTTTGTTTCTACGTTGATAAACTGTTGCAGGTGAATTTGTGGGCATGGTATGCAAGCCAAATTCGAGAACGACCTCATTTGTGAATAACTGTCTTTTGGCCATGTGCAATCTTATGTGTATAATTTTGTTGTAAATTTTTGAATATTGAATTTATTTCAAGTAATTAAGTGGTTGGTCGTTATTGGACTTTTGTACGCCTTCAACTTTCTTGTGAATATATCTGTTGTATTATTTACTTTGATGTGCTTTCGTTTGTGAATTTGTGAACAACATTTGATGAAGTCGTTTCTGTATAAGGAAAAATGTACACCACCCAAAACATAGGCTAAGTGCTGCACAAATATAAACACTTAACCCGTTATTGACGATAACGGGTTAATTAACTTAACCCGTTATCAGCAAGGACGGGTTAAGTAGAGAGATATTGACAGTCCATTGGGAGCCTACAGACCATGTCTTGGTTAAGTTCTGCTAATATGGATCTTCTTAACCCGTCACTATGAATAACGGGTTAAGTGAACTTAACCCGTTCTTCACGACAACGGCTTAAGTAGAGCGATATTGGCAGTCATTTAATTCATACAGACCAAAGTACTGCTAATATCGCTGTCTCTAAACCGTTATTGGGAATAACGGGTTAAGTTCCATAACCCGTCGTTCACAACAACGGGTTAGGTAGAAAGTTATTGCCAGGACCCTATACAAGCTTTCAAATTATACTGCCAAAATCTACTTACTTAACCCGTTCTTATAAATAACGGTTTAAGGTTATCTAACCCGTTCTTGTGAATAACGGTTTAAGGCGTTTGAAATTTTGGGTTTTCTACAAATTTCTCTTTACTCTTTGCGAGAACTGTCTCCAGAAGTGTGCAAGGTGACATTAATATGCCCATAAATTGTTTATTATTTTTATTAATTTCCATTTATTCTCTCGTAACTAACCACTATAAATTTGTTACCATAATAAGTTTTGTGAAAATAAAAAAATTACGTTACGAGATTTTTGTACCGAGGGTTAGGGTTAGGTTAAGGTAGGGTTAGTGTCGGGTTAGGGTTAGGGTTAGGTTAAGATAGGGTTATTGGTGAGTGTATGTTTTTTGTTTTGGTTAATTGGGTTCATATTTGTGGATCCCCACATTTATATTTGACTTTGTAACATGTGGAACCACATGTAAAACATGGTAAGTATCTTAATTTGTGGTATGAGTCGTTAACTTGTAGTACATTAACAGGCCGTTCTAAATTTCCACACTAACGAATCCATCGATCCATCAGTCAATCAAATATATCTTCTCCCACATGTCTTTATTGTGCTACTACATGTGAACTTGTGCCCCCACATATGATCCGATCCAGTTTTTGTTAGCTAAGTAATTAGATCTGGTGGCATTGCGCTCTAATAATACAGAGGTGCTTTTCCATTAGGAATACCCTCATCATCACATGTGGTTTTTCCCCTATACAGGGTACATGTAGGTTCTACATGTGGTTTTTCCCCTATATAGGCTACATGTGGGATTCTACATGTGGTTTTTTCCATATAGACTACATGTGGGGATCTACTTGTGGTTTTTCTCCCTATACAGGGTACATGTAGGTTCTACATGTAGTTTTTCCCCTATATAAGCTACATGTGGGATTCTACATGTGGTTTTTCCCCATATAGACTACATGTGGGCATCGACATGTGGTTTTTTCCCTATATTATCGCAGACACTATTTAACATGGGATGCGGATCCCATGTACAGATCCAGTTCTTGATCGCCAATTAATCTCATCTGATGATGAGATGCGGATCACGTGATGTAGTCAATATATAGGCTACATGTTGGGATCTATATTTGGCTATGTACTTTAGGTTTTTCTAATATTGAACTTGTTATACTATGAAGAGAAGCAGAAGTGAGAGTCAACGGCAAATTAGAATGAGGACCAGTAAGAAAGCCTAAAATGATTCTTATCAGTCCTTCCACAATAAGTGCATCCCTCATGTACCCACATTAGGGAATGAACATATGGAAATCTACATGTGGTTTTTCCCATATAGACTACATGTGGGAATCTACATGTGGTCTCCACAGAAGAAGTAGTGTTGTCATCTAAGCCAAGTGACCACCACAAGCCAGAAAAATTTGAACATACACCTAATTGGGAAAAAGCACCAAGCTAAACAAGCATAACTCAGCACCCGCCTGCTATTATCGCAGACACTATTTAATATGGGATGCGGATCCCATGTACAGATCCAGTTCTTGATCTCCAATTAATCTCATCTGATGACGAGATGCGGATCACATGACGCATCTGGTTAGCCTTTCCATTAGGGATCTCAGCATGTGGGGATGTACATGTGTTCTATCAGCGGCAAATTAGAATAAGGACCAGCAAGATAGCCTAAAATGATTCTTATCAGTCCTTCCACAATAAGTGCATCCCTCATGTACCCACATTAGGTATTCTACACATGGTTTTTCCCATACATAGGCTACATGTGGGGATGTACATGTAGTTTTTCACCCATACAGACTACATGTGGGATCTACATGTGGTTTTTCTCCCATATAGGGTACATGTGGGATCTACATGTAGTTTTTTCCCCATAACAAGCTAAACATGTAACACCCCGCAAAATTAGAAATTACAATTTTGCCCCTGAGTGTTACGCACGTATATTTTGTAATGTGTTTCACTACATATTTTGGATTCGTACTATTTATACATTTTTCCGTATTGATTTCAGTCGACTAAAAGATAATATTTCAATCCCTGGGATTTACGTGCTTTTTTACGTGTTTTGATGCACGTGTTTCCACCACTACGTACAATGTTTTCTATAGGTTTAAATTATTTATTTTTATGTATTTAAATCTATTTTATAAAACTGAAATTTATTTTTCCCCCTATTTTGATTAAAATGCATTTTTCAATTTTCTGCACGTATAATGCACGTGTTTTCTACGTGATATGATTTCATCATGAAATATATATAAATTAGTAAATATAATTTTGCCTAGATTGTTTTCGATTATATTTAATAATTTTTCATTAATAAAGTCGATTTTTGCATTTTCATATTTTACGTACGACGCACGTGTTTTCGGTAAACGTATTTAAGTATATTCGTTTTCAAAATAAATTTTAGACTGTGCACATTTATTTTATTATGCATGATTCATTTTAGATTATTAAGTAAACTATTTTACTTGCATAGTATATATATATATATACATTAGTGTATATATGTATGTATCAAAAGTATTAAATAGATAATGTGGCTGATAACATTAGTTGGTAATTAGATGGTAAATGAATTTATGTATAAGGGGGGCCCACGGGTTGTATAAAAACAGCAAAAGAAATGGGCTTGATGTAGATTGTTATTTCTAATATGGTGTAAGTGTAATATAGGTGTATTGGTGAATTGAATGGGGGCCCAACTTGGGTGAGCTTGCTCCAACTCGGGAATGGGACAGGGTAGGACCGGTTTTGGATGAGAGGAGAAGGAAATGAATGTGAGAAGAGAGTGGAGAGTGGGAGTTAAGAATTAGAAGAGGTAGGAGTTATAAGGAGGTGAAAGGTTGGGAGTTTTTAGGAGTTGAGAAATGAAAAGATGGATAATTAAAAAGAGAATTAAAATGAGAAGTTATTAGGTGGGAGATTTTGCAATATAGTCCCTAGCATTGTCCTATAAATAGCAACTCTTTTCTCATTTTTTTTCACACCAAAAATAAAATAAATAAGAGAAAGAGAAGAAAGAAAAGAGAAGCAAGAGAGAAAGAAAAGAGGGAAAGGAAAAAGAAAGAGAGTAAGAAAAGAAGTGTTCTCTTGCTTGGAGCTTTTGCTAGGAGGAGAAGAGGACTATGAGGTGCTTGTGAAGCTAGGAGCAAGAAGGAAACATTCTCTTGTAGTTTTCAAGCTTCAATCAAGGTGGGTGGTTTCATACCTTCTAGATCTAGACTATGCATGCTAAAAACATATGAATGTATAATATAAATTAATGAGAAAATTATTGATAAGATCCATGTTACCATGCTATAAATGAGGATAATTTTGTTGAGAATAAGTAAATAGTAGATATCATGCTAATTAAAAAGAAGAAATGCTTTATACTATGAATCTTGTTTATATGCTTGCATTTGCTGGGTAATATGTATATTATTTTAAAGTCAACTATCCATTGGCACTTTATTTTAGAGAGTATATGTCTGTTTCTGTTGAAGCGTAGTGTTGGACTAGAGGCTTTTCCAATTAATCTGCAAAGTAGATTTGATACTCTTTTAGCCACTGAATGACTTTCAGATTTGTGAAGAGTGTTTTGACATTCCCAAGGTTCACCCAGTGTGTCAATTAAGAGCACATCACAAATCTTAGTGCACATCCAGATGCTACAATTTGAAATAGTACATTTATATTTAGTGCAAAGTTGCAACTTTCAACCCATATATAGGATTACAGGAATGAGTTGTAAACTCACTTTTTTACATATGTATAAGTTCAACCCGGTTGTCTCTTCAATAGTTCAATTATAGCAACCACTGACCTGATCCGATTATGCTTTATTTCACCATAATTTCACCTGGTTATCATGTAATTAACGTGGTTACCTATGTCAATTGGAGAATAGAATTGGAATTTAAATAAATCTAAAATTTGTCGTTTACTGTTTTAATTTCAATCTCGATCAAAGGAAAATTTTATTTCAAGCTCTTAAGGATATTTGATCATTGATAAATAAGTTGCATGAAAAGGAACCACTCTTTGAAAAGTTTAACCAAAAGTATTCTAATAAAATTTCTAAACAGAAAATACACTTGGGCTTACTGGTTAACTAGTACAAACAAAGCACTCTTGCAAAAGATCTCAGGGTTCGAAACTCAATAGTCGCAACTATTTTTTAGTTTTTTTTTTAAAAGAATCTCGAAACCGAAAGTCAATATATGACTATTTCAGCATGGATTTTGACACCAGAGCTCAATAGCTGAGTTGGTTGTGGGGCTGGGTTTGGGCGTTGACCAGGGTTGACCGGAGGTTGTAGGTTCAAATCTGAGCCCTTTTCTTTCTTTTTTTTGATTTAAATTTAACTCCTTTTGCTTCATAAATGAGATTTTTAATATAGAAAAATTTTATATATGAATTGTATTAATTATAAGATGAAATGGAAATATGGAGGGATAGTTCTTCTTATATGTTTTTGTGAAGTATAAAAAGAAATGAAATCTCTTTGAGAATAAAACTTGTAGTGAAGAAAAGAAAAGAATTATTTTGTGAAGTAAATACTTTAAAGCAACCATACTTGTATGTTGATTAAGAAATGTTTGTTAATGAATTGAGACATTGTGATAGTTTAGATTGGTCATGACATTTCATGTGATGGAATTGTATTCTCGAAAAGATTGTTGTTTATAAAGGATATGGAAGAACAATTAGAACATGAATAGTGTCGAGACTATGTTTATTTTGTGATGATTCGAAAGATGAAATTATTTAGGTTTAAGACATGATTATTAAAGGGTATATGTACCCATGTTTCTTGTACATGAAAGATTATGACTTTGAGTTAGTAAGACCTCGGTACCGGCATTATTGAAAGAAAAGATTTGAGAAATGATTTGGAGATATGGCTAAGGAGCCATCTCGTATTTATTGATTAAGTCCGGTAGGAGGTAAAACTAATTCTACGTGTGGAAATTATTCATGTCTTGAACTTAAGAAAATTTAGGCACATAAGTGAAGATGTAGTAAACTTAGGGAAACGTAAGTGGGGTGCTCTATATAGTCGGCGGTGGACTCCAAGACTATAGACCCAGTTGGTGGACTGAGGTTGCCCTGTGGGAGACAGATTATTATATTTTAATCCGGGACTATGAGGATGGGTCGGCGGTGGACTCCAAGATCTTGAGTAGTCGAACGGATGAGTTTTGTGTTTACCGTCTCCAATGTATATATATATATACTGGGCTAGAGGGTCACATACGGGACGATTCGCACGATGTGGAATCTGTTATAACAGCCGGCGGTGGACTCCAAGGCTGGAATAGTCTGAACTTTGTTTTGCTACCGGGTAGTTTTCATGGCGAGGGATCGAGCCCTTTATTGTGGAGAACGTAGGCACTTGCCCTCGGACCTATGTAGTATGGGATGCATAGAATCCGAACAAGTGTGCATTAGTGTCATCCTAGTATAGAAATGTGTGCATTAGGCATTAAGGCATGACATACACTTATGTTTAGAATAATCACTTTTGACACTTTACTTGTTCATTCAATCTTTTTGTGATTTGTTAAAGTATGAGATCGTTATACTATTCCTGGCATAGAGAGGATAGCCGTGTATAACATTTCGTCAGTTGTAAGTAACTGACGTGCCCACAGACTGACATGCAGGTAATGGACTATTCATGGAGTTATAAAGTGGATATGCTGTTGCTGTTTAGAAGTTAAAGATGTTGCAAATGATGTTAAAGTTATACAAGTTGTATTTCATTGTTGTAATCTTTTAGTCTTCCACTGTGTAAAAACCAAGTGTAAAGGAACTCTGATGTATTGTGAATAAAAAGTTTTAAATTCCTTGTAAAATTGTACGAAGTGAAGTAAAGATCCTGTGAAATCTCGAATTTATCCTTATTTGAAATTCGGGGCGTTACAAAACAAGTAGAACTCAATCTCCAAGCAGACACTTCGGTCAGCCAAAAGAGTGGAGACTCTACATTTGGGGATCTACATGTGGATGTAGCCAATATGTAGGCTACATGTGGGGATCTACATTTGGTTATGTACTTTAGGTTTTTCCCATATTAAAATGTCTGCTACGAAGAGAAAAAGAGTGGAGACTCCAACCCTAACCCTAACCCCTAACCCTAACCCTATTAACCCTAGACTAACCCTAACCCTAACCTACAACATTTTTTTATTGTTTTTTTATGAACCAAAATACAAATTAATTTGTGTTAATTTTAATATTCGTTTGATGATATAAATTTTATATTGGTTAGTTACGTGGCTAGGCATGGAATTAAAAAAAATATATAAAAAAACAAAGAACATACATATGACTGTCTATTTTGTAGAGTTCAGAAGGCAATGTACATAAAGAGTGGAGAGGCGTATGTGATTAATGATAGAACTTAAATATCTATAAACTCCACATTGGAAACTTATTGCCTATCACCTCCCACCTACAAATATTAACGTATTTAATATTTGTAGTTTATCATAATTTTTTTTTACATTCAGTGAACTATAAGTTATAATGACATACTTGTTTACACATTTTTTTTACATGCGATATAAAAATTATCAGTACAACTGATTTAGGTACACTTAACCCGTTACTGACGATCACGGGTACAAGTGCTTAATCCGTTATCATCATTAACGGGTTAAGTTAAAGTATATTGGCAGAAGTTCGCAAATAGTTAAAATGCACTTAACCCGTTCTTGGCAACGACGGGTTAGGTGTAATTAACTCGTTGTCACCAAGAACGGGTTAACCAGGTGTAATTTACAGACACTGTACAAGTTGAACAATGTATCAATTTGGTGGGGACAATTGTTGTCCTTGCTGCTCCTTTTTCGAATATTGTGTCATAACTTGGTTGACTAACAGGTAATTTCATATTGTCTTCTTCTTCTTTATGTTTAATCCATCTTTGTCTTCTCCGTTTTGTGTTGATCCCTTCTCTATTGATGAGCAGCCTTCTCTACAATCTTCTATCTTATCATGCTCCCCTCCCTTTTTCTAGCCTATATGATGGACCATTGATCATCCCGTAGAGAATGAGTCTCCTCTTCTTCTCTTCAAGAGAACTCAAGTGGAGTCTCCTCAATCTTCATAAATGTTCTCTTCTTCTCTTCTTCTCTTCAAGACCAGGTGTAATCAATGTTCTCTTCTTCTCTTCAAGACCCCTCTTTTCGACTCCAATAGGGAAGACAAAGTTTGAGTTGTAGAAGAAAATTGAGGTGTAATCAATGTTCTCTTCTTCTCTTCAAGACCCCTACAATTGTTCTTGTGTATGAAGATTGGCAAGAGTAGAGAAGGGCTGTCGGCTCTACCCGTTTTTCCACAGTGTTTCTCTTAGTCTTCTATTTTTTTAGCTTTTAGCTGTGTTTGCATAAGTAGCATTTGCACGCCTTTCATACACATTCGTTCTCTATTGTTACACAGAATGTAAAAATTCTCTGCTTTCGTCGGACGGAGTAGTGGTGGGTGTCACGGTGTATTCATGGTACTTTTCGACTTCTTGGCATGCACACCTCACAATCGTGCAACAAATAGGACAAATATGAGGAGTGCGTGTCAAGAAGTCGTTAAGTACTTTGAATAGACGGTTACACCCACTACTACTCCATCCGACGAAGCGGAGAATTTTTACATTTTGTATAACAATAGAGAACGAAATTGTATGCAGGGGGTACAACTTGCTATTTATGCATTCAAAACCTCTTTTTTCTTCCTAATAGGGAGGAAGAAGTTTGAGTTGTAGAAGAAATTTGAGTTCAAGGATGGTCGCCTACAATTGTTCTTGTGTATGAAGATGCAGGAGCAGAGAGACTTGTTTCAGTGTACAAGTGCATGCTCGGTTTCTCTCAAGCGGTAGGGAGGGCCGCTGGCTCTGCCTTTTTTTTCCACAGTGTTTTCCTTAGTCTTCTATTTTTTTAGCTTTTAGATGTGTTTGCATAAGTAGCAATTGTACGCCTTTCATACACATTCGTTCTCTATTGTTACACAGAGTGTAAAAATTCTCGGTTTTCGTCGGACGGAGTAGTGGTGGGTGTCACGGTGTATTCATGGTACTTTTCGACTTCTTGGCATGCACACCTCACAATCGTGCAACAAATAGTACGAATATGAGGAGTGCGTGTCAAGAAGTCGTTAAGTACTTTGAATATACGGTTACACCCACTACTACTCTATCCAACGAAGCCGAGAATTTTTACCTCTGTGTAATAGTAGTGAACGAAATTGTATACATGGGGTACAACTGGCTACTTATGCATTCAAAAAAAGGCAGAGTCAGCAGTCCTTCCTTCCACTTCCGAGAAGAAAGCGAGCATGTACTTGTATACTAAATTAATTTCGACTTCAATTTTCTGTTTCTTCAAACAATATGTTATTGCCAGTTTGTAATGTTCCTTTATATGAATAAATTTTGTTTTGCAAATGGCTTGTTGTGAATGAAATATCTTGTATATGTATCAACAAAAGAAGATATGTCCAACACCCGTGAAAGTTATTCGGCATATTTTTAAGCGGAGAATGCACAAATATGTATATGTATCAACAAAAGAAGATAGCACAGAGTTGAAAGCAATGTAAGGAATTCTTAACCTAACCCGTTATCCCCAATAGCGGTTTATGAGATATAAATAGTCAATGCCAATGACGGGCTAAGTGGAGAGATATTGGCCGAGCTTCAGCCCCTACATGTGAAGTATTGGACCAAAGTACTGCCAATATCTATCTCCTTAACCCGTTATTGTTGATAACGGGTTAGGTTATATTAAACCGTTAACGCCAACAACGGGTTAAGTAGAGAGATATTGGCCGAACTAAAACCCCTATATGTGAAGTATTGGACCAAAGTACTGCCAATATCTATCTCCTTAACCCATTATTGCTGATAACGGGTTAGGTTATATTAAACCGTTAACGCCAATAACGGGTTAAGTGGAGAGATATTGGCCGAACTAAAACCCCTACATGTGAAGTATTGGTTAAGGACTGCCAATATCTATCTCCTTAATCCGTTATCCCTAATGACGGGCTAGTTTATAAAATATCTGCAGCATCTCGTCTTCTGAATACTGCATACATTTCACAATTTTCCACAATATAGATATATCATCCACAAAATACGCAATCTCCAATACAAATAACAAATCTGTTCACATCGGCATGCAGACAATTTTCGTTAACACAAAATTCACAGACAGAACGAGTTCCCCAAATTGCACACATCCACCAATTTCACATTTTCCGACATCAATAAGTATTCGCAACCAAAATGCCTGGTCAAAATCCATAGTAACATATCTTTCTTCACAAATACACAAAATAAACTGACATACAGAAATTACATTATGATTAAAAACATTATTAATTTACTTGTACCAAACAAGCCTACGACAATTATCCACACAAATATACAATCTAAAAGCAACACAATTTTTCAACGCATTGCGTCTTTCCATTTGGGCGCGTTTTTCTTGTTTCATTCCGGACCTATACCAGAAAATTAAAAAAAAAAACAAAGTTAACAATCCAGTCGAAATTAATAAAAATCTGCACGAATAAATATAAAATTCAACAATTATTCGGAGATTATTTTGAAATTTTGATATGACATACATATTAATAAATTTCTTAAAGCCCCCTTAGCACGAACCTTCGCCTTCGTCATCATCACTCTCTACAGCGTTTGGAGCTTCTTCATTCCCCACCGATCCACTAAAAAAGGAAAAAGAATGAGTTAGTACCGATCAAATTAACATTTATTGAGTCCAATTAACAAATACAAAATCTCTGATATAATACCTTGCTACATTTTTTGGGCAATTCCGTGAATCGTGGCCTACGACACGAAGACATGTCCTGCAAAGTCTTGGCCTCTTCGTTTATTGACCTTCTCTTACCGACTTCAACCGTTTCCCTTTAGGCCTCCCCTTTGTGGTGCACTGTACAGGGTCACCTACATGTGCATGTGCATGTGCTTATCCACCACTCTCAGGTTGTGCGCTATCTTCGTGTGGTGTGCTGTTCACTGACTCAATCTTAGCAAAGCCTTCAATTCCTTTCAGCATGTGGTCGAGTATGTACTTGTATCCTCGCTCTGAAGAACAACCAAGATCGACCAAATGTCTTGAGTGCATACTCAGTTCACAATAACGCGAAGCAAAATTGTCGCCCATATTATTGGGAACCGGTATACTGCTTCTCCTCATTTAATCCCTGGTCCATCGCCTACAAATATATTGTTCGCGTAGTGCAGTGTGATCTGTGAACCGAATAACTGCAAGTAGATGTTTGCAGGGAATGCCTACGAAGTAGTACATGGAACAAGGGCATTTAGCAATTTTAGTGATTTTACAATAAGAAATCACCCTTCCCGGTTCTGAATTTCCACAAACTGTTACAGAATAAGCTGCACTATCCGGTGTATCCATACTCGCAATTAAACTCATATTAAGTAATAAGCTTTTGACAACTTCTTGTTGAAATTTGTAGAAAATCTTCAAAGTGTATGTCCCTGTCATTTGTGACTCCAATGCCCACTCGGTCTTCAATTTTGGCCGCTCCTCGCGATTACGATGTGTTTCTTTAAGTTCATCGTGTCTTTGTTTTACTAAGAGTCAGTCAAAGATGATAGCAAATTCATGTAGTGAGTACTTTTTATAAGTATGGTGCTTCAAGGATGAAGGTAGCGATTCGCTACGTTGGGTACTCAACATGCCCCCCCAAAATGAGTCTCTTGCGTACACAGGAGCCCATTTTTCGCGGATCTCAAATTTTTCCTTCAACCATTTGTTATTTTCTAGTTTGTACTGAGAGATCAAATTTTTCCACTTCTGTTCGAATTCTGTTTTAAATTCTGCCGTATAAATGATAGTCTTCAAAGCATCCCTGAACTCATCAACGTTATTCGACATTCGAACTTCATGCGGTAGCTTATCCAAAATATGCCAAATGCAATATCTATGTGACGTGATTGGGAAAACTTTGGAAATTGCAGAAGTTATCCCGCGATCCTCATCTGTCACGATGTTGATCGGATCACATGGCATTGCAGCACACCACTTTTCAAAGAACCACTCAAATGAGGATGTCTTCTCATTGGGGATGAACCCACAACCTAAGAATATTGATTGCCAATGATGGTTGAATCCAACAAATGGTATGAACAACATCCCGTATCGGTTTGTGTTGTAGGTAGCGTCAAAGCAGAGAACATCCGCAAATACTTTGTAATTATTTCTAGCGATACCGTCCACCCAGACACAATGTGTCAATCGCCCTTCGGGGTCACATTGGTAATCAAAATAGAATAAGGGATCGGTCGCCTTTTTCGATTCAAAAAACTCAAGTAGCATTTGTCCGTCGTGTCCTTTTAAACCCTCCATCTCGTCTCTCCTGAGATTTCTTACATCGGTTTCGGTGAATCCAATTTTCTCATTACCTCCACTTGCACCTTCAAAGAATAGCATTTGTTTGCATACAGGGACATTAGCTTCGGTAAGTTGACCAATTACATTTTTATCTGTCTTAGTCAATTCACGGTTTCGAGGTAGCAAGTGACGTCTACCGGGTGAAGTAAATTCGTGATTGTGTGCTTCATTTAATGAATAAAGAATCCACGAATTACTTTGTGAATTACTATGTGGGTTTAGTTTGACACGGACGAAAGCTTTGCAACCCGTTCTAGAAGTTGTACCTCGTCTAGTTTCATTATGGCTATTCGGTGACTCCCCGGCTTTATTACAGACGTATGATTTATCCACTACATCGTTTTTCTTATATTTATTTCCACCCTTACGCATAGCGAATCCCGCACATTTGCAATATGATGAATAAAATTTTTCCGCATCCTCAAGGGTGGGAAATGTCATACCAATCTTCGGTTTTAGGTGCTCGTCAACATGAGGAAGATACTCGCCAAGTTGTTGTGCACGAACAAATTTATCCCCGGCAACAGATTTTTCTTCGAAACTGTCCATACCTAAGAAACCGTGAAAAGGAGAATAGTTAGGGGTACTAAACCGTTGTATTTGGTGTTTTTATAAGTGCGCAAGCCACCACAACTTGAAAAGGAGAAAAGTTTCGTATTTTTTGGAGGTGGTTTGAAGTGTTTTATAATCGGCCCGCACTTAGAAAATTCTAATTATAAAACTTATAATGCGAGGAAATGAAGCAAAACCGCACAAACAGCATCCGAAAATTATAAAACTTTCCGTCTAGGTGGAATTCACGTAGGGCAAGCCACCCGAACTTGTAGAAGGGAGTTTCGACTCACGGTTTGCGAGATACGACCGTATACCGCTTTATAATAGTTTTTTTCAACCGAAAGCGATACGCGGCTGTATCTCTCGAATCGTGAGTCGAAACTCACTTCTACAAGTTCGGATGGCTTCTTATAGGAGACACCAACCTAATTGCAAAGTTTCGTATTTTTTGGAGGTTGTTTGAACGGTTTTCTAATCTACCCGCACTTAGAAATTTCTAAGTCTAAAACTTGTAGTGCGAGGAAGTTGAGAAAACCGCGCAAACGGCACCCGAAAATTATAAATCTTTCCGATTAGGTCGGATTCACGTAGGGCAAGCCACCCGAACTTGTAGAAGTGAGTTTCGACTCACGGTTCGTGAGATACGGCCGTGTACCGGCTTTAGTTGTTTTTTTCCAACCAAAACCGATACGCGGCCGTATCCCTCGGACCGTGAGTCAAAATTCACTTCTACAACTTTGGGTCATTTCTCGTAGGTGACACCAACCAAATCGCAAAGTTTCGTATTTTTTGGAGGTCGTTTGAAGGGTTTTCTAACCTACCCGCACTTAGAAAATTCTAAGTATAAAACTTATAATGCGAGGAAGTTGAGAAAACCGCACAAACGGCATCCGAAAAATTTAAAACTTTCTGATTTGGTCGGGTTCACGTAGGGCAAGGCACCCAAACTTGTAGAAGCGAGTTTCGACTCACGGTTTGCGAGATACGACCGTATACCGCTTTATAATAGTTTTTTTCAACCGAAAGCGATACGCGACCGTATCTCTCGAACCGTGAGTCGAAACTCACTTCTACAAGTTCGGGTGGCTTCTCCTTGGGGACACCAACCAGTCCGCAAAGTTTCGTATTTTTTGGAGGTCGTTTGAAGGGTTTTATAATCTACCCGCACTTAGAAAATTCTAAGGCTAAAACTTGTAATGCGAGGAAGTTGAGAAAACCGTGCAAACGGCATCCGAAAATTATAAAACTTTCCGACTTGGTTGGATTCACGTAGGGCAAGCCACCCGAACTTGTAGTGGAGAGTTTTGAGTCACGGTTTGCGAGATACGGCCGTCTACCGCTTTACTCGGTTTTTTCCCAACCGTAAGCGATACGCGGCCGTATCTCTCGAACCGTGAGTCGAAACTCACTTCTACAAGTTGGTTTGGCTTCTCGTAGGTGACACCAACCAACTCGCACGGTTTCGTATTTTTTGGAGGTCGTTTGAAGGGTTTTCTAATCTAATCTAACCGCACTTACAAAATTCTAAGTCTAAAACTTGTAATGCGAGGAAGTTGAGAGAACCGCACAAACTGAATCCGAAAATTTTAAAACTTTCCGACTTGGTCGCATTCACGTAGGGCAAGCCACCCGAACTTGTATAAGCGAGTTTCGAGTCACGGTTTGCGATATACGGCCGTGCACCGCTATACTTGGTTTTTTCCAACCGAAAGCGATACGCGGCCGTATCTCTCGAACCGTGAGTCGAAACTCGCTTCTACAAGTTGGTGTGGCTTGTACTACGTGAGACGAACCTACTCGGAAAGTTTCGTATTTTTTTACGGTCGTTCGCACGGTTTTCAACCATAACCGCACTGAAAAGTTTCTAACTAATTTCGTATATACAATTCTAATTCTACAAGTTACTAATGCAAGCAACATAATTCGGCAATTGAATATACTTGAGGTCAACCCGATTCTACATCTAAAATCTACTAACGCATTTAAATTTTTTCCAAATTTCTAAATAAATTACTACACACAAATTCAATCAAAAAATTACAAATGTAGATTATCGGGGTAAAGAAATAGTGTATACCTTACGGAATAGGTCGAAATCAAGCCAAGCAATCGGTTTTGGAAGAGAACTAGGGTTCCGAATTCGTGTCGAAGAGGGGAAGAGAAGCTAGGGTTTCGATCGTCGGAGTTCGAGGGTTTCGATCTTCAGAGTGGGGAGAGAAGAGGGAGAGCGGACGTGTCGATCGTCGGAGCTAGGGTTTTAGGGGTTTTTTTTCCGTCGTTGGGTTTGGGTTCGTCGTTGGAGTTGGGAGAGAAGAAGAAGACGAACTGTATGTCAACAAAAATGAAAAAAGATAGCCTTAACCCGTTCTTCCCAAGAACGGGTTAATGCCATTTTTTTAAATAAAATTTTGCCTTAACCCGTTCCTGCCAACGACGAGTTAAGGCAAGATCTGATTAAAAAAAATCTAGACCGTTGGATCTTTGATCCAACGGTCCATATCGAAGTTCGCACGGGTCCGTGCGAACCGACCCGTTCCGGCCCGTTTGCAACCGAAGATCACTCATATATATATATATATATATATATATATATATATATATATATATATATATATATATATATATATATGGGAAAAAGGGGTATGAGCAACTTGCTCATTTAGTAAATAAGCAATTGATGATGTGGCATACATGTGATTGGAAAAGCCTTAAAATGGTTAGTTGTCCAGTGTATCATATGCATGCCACATAATCAATTGCTCATTTACTAAATGAGCAAGTTGCTCATATCCCTTTTACCCTATATATATATATATATATATATATATATATATATATATATATATATACTAGTACTATACACGTGCTGTGCACGTGGATTTTTTTTGGGGGGGGGGGTGGGAAATGAAAAGGGCAAGAAAAAAAAGGGGACAAATTATCTTCTCTTTTATACACGTGCTGTGCACGTGGGAAAAAATTGGGGGAAATGAAAAGGGCAAAAAAAAATTACCTGCACGTGCACTGCACGGGTTGGGTTATGGACAAAGGCCTTCTCCCATTATAGTAGTAGAGATATATAAAAATAAAACACAGAGAAAGCTATAAAGTGGCTCTCCTTCAATCTCCAAATAAGTCAGAGACTCAGATCTAACATTCCAGAACAAATTTCTCCCCCCCCCCCCCCCCCCCCCTCCAAAAGTTTCCCCCCAAAACTCAAATTCAAATCCCCCCAAAACAATCTATATTTATTTTTTATTTTTTTTTCTCTCCCTCCCTCCCTCCCTCCCTATTCTATTAAAAAAAATAAGAAAATATTTTTTTTTTTAATTTTTTTAATTTTTTTAAAAAACTAAAAAAATTAAAAATTAAAAACTTTAAAATAATTCAAAAAAAATCAAAAAAATCATATAATATGTTTTTTGCTCTATGTTTGCTACTTTAATTAATTTGCATGATCTCCAAAACTATTTTATATGATCAAATAGAGTGCACCTTTTTGAAGATGTGCCGTAGGCACGTATTAACGGGCAAACCTAGTGTATATATATATATCAAAAACTTCTCTTCCTCCATGCTTCTGGCTGTCTTTCAAGATCCATCCAAGAATCACTCTAGGCGAGAGTGGTAGGACTGAATAGACCTCGAAATTAGGTATGGATGGTAAGGGACGATCACTGAAGACTGACTCATCCTTTTGGGTGTAAAAGCACAAAAGCACCCTGACATACATTTTGCCTCCAAAGAACCTTCATCAAGGAGAACATTCAAGATTATATTACCTCAAAAAAAAAACATTCAAGATTATAAACGCCTATTGTCTTTTATCGTGTAAGTTTTAGTAACGCTCTAATTCAGGTTATGCATGTGAATGAAAAGCTTCCAAACTAAATTCATAATTAACTAACGAACCCTCCCTTGTTATTACCACCTACTTAAATTTTGAACATTCTAGAAATCGTTTAATGTGGAAAGGCCTAAAACTAAAACGCTCAGCCGTTAATATGCATATGAAGAGCTTCTGGTCAAAACATTCAATTTCTGTAACCTCTTCATTTGTTTAGAAGACTTGAGAGACAACATCCTTGAATTAGTTACCTTCAATGTACAATCAAAAGCTTTGAAAAGATTCAAATTCAATATTTTGGTCTATTATCATTTGTAAGATTTAAAAGAAGGAAATTAATGTTGTGATGAAGACATTATGCTTGTGAATGTGAGAAGAAAGGATGCAAATTCAAGTCATGTCTTACCCAATATTAGTGAGAAATTTAAATTCCATGATATAGTGTTTAGGGTTTAAGTTTGACCCGATTCTCAACTTTTTACGATTTAGAAGACTGATAGCGGAAACATGGTTTCTTTTTCTACATAGGGTATGTTTGTTTGACAGTAGCCCTACTTAGGAAAAGAAATCCATGAAAAAAAGCACTATTCACGGATTTAGATGGCTGAATTTAACTTGAATTTAGATTCGCACTGTAATAGTGCCGAAAAAAATCCGAAAAAATCCATGGAACTCAACGGAAAACTATTGTTGCGCTACTGTAGCAGTTTTTAATTATTTATCTTTTTTTTACACTATCCAATAAAATAATTTTACATAATCATGTACAGGGGCGTATCTGAGTTTTTGGGGGCCCTAAGCAAATTCTCAAATGGGGCCTTTTGCATGTTGACAAAATAATAATGACATTTATTTAAATGCAAACAAATTTGGAGCATTGGAGACCAAACTATATAAATAAAAACAAATTTATATATATGCTTCCAAAAAAAAGTTAATTGATAACGTACGTTTTTTATATGAAATGCCTCGTGGCCAAAAGGAATCCGGACAAACTCTAACAACAAAAACGAAATATGTTATCTCAAAGAGGTAAATATGATATATTAGAGCACACGATCATAATGAAATGATGATGATTATATGTAAATGAGAATACTAGTTAGAAGCTTAAAATGTAGAATAACTATATGCACTTGAAAATTTGGTTAGAAATTTATCATAAACAGATAAATATAATATACCATAGAACATTGAAAAAATATTATAGAGTGACATACATGGGCTAAGTGAAAAATAATATTAAATTCATAAAATGGTAAAATGAACATTGAAAAAATATTATAGAGTGACATACATGGGCTAAGTGAAAAATAATATTAAATTCATAAAATGGTAAAATGACATGTATAGCTTTGTGGAAAAAAAATAGTTTTAAAAATAAAAATGATTGAAAAATTAATTGGCTCATGCAAGTGTTGAACCTGCAACTTTCACATTACTAACACAACACTCTAACCAACTAAGCTAATAAGGCAACTATTAATATAATGTAATTATATCATAAAATATTACATTTTACTTTTTTAACATTGTAAATACTTAAAAAATATGGGGCCCTATAAAATTGGGGGCCCAAAGCAATTGCTTGGGCTGCTTGGGCCCAGATCCGCCCATGATCATGTACATTAAAAAAAAAAAAAATCTCCTCTCTATCCTATACTATAATAAAACGAGAGAAATCTTCGGTTGCACACTACTTTGGTGAGCACTCCGTGAGCACTCACGAACTAGAGACCCTATGAAAAATCCGAACCGCTCATATCGTTCTATATGCCTTAGATAACCTAACAATAAAAAATCAAGTAATTTGAAGTTCATTTGCCCATGATTTACATCATCACAAAATTGTATGGCTGAAAATTCTAACAGCTTGATGGATGGGCAAATGAACTTCAAATTACTTAATTTTTTATTGTTAGGCTATCTAAGGCATATAGAACAATATGAGCGGTTCGGATTTTTCATAGGGTCTCTAGTTCGTGAGTGCTCACCAAAAGTAGTGTGCAACCGAAGGGGACTCATAAAACTATATGTAAACAAATCACTTTTTTAGAGCTCATTTTTATATATTTATTTTCTCTACAGTAATTTTTATAGTTTGAAAATATTTTACAACCATCCAAACACCCTCTAGTAACACCCTCTAGTAGTGCTGTTCTATAACTCTGTTTCTCCCACAAACATGATTTTCTCATTTTTCCCTTTCCCTTTTGTTTCTTTTCTTCTTACACATCGATGTCTTCTTTCCAAAACCTACCCTTCCTAATATTTGTTTCGAGGAATTAAATGAGCACCATGATTATCAATCTGTTCTTATTTATTAAAATTATTAAATTGATTGATTTGTTGATGATTTATTTTCATGATGATTCTTCTTGGACTTATTTTAATGTGATATATTCCTCTTCAATTTATCGCATTTTTAGGTTAATACCTTTTAAATATCGGCTAACAGCTTTTTTGATGGCTTGGTCACGGTCCAGTTGACGCATTAATGCTTCACCACTGGAAATTTTTGATTCTGTAAAAGTGATTAGTTTAAATTTATTGTTGATTTGTAATGCATATACCCCCTCCCTCCCAGAACATAAACAAGTAAGATACACGTGCAAGTGATCTTCCGAGAATAAAATGTGAAAAATACCATCAAGAATTTGCTTAATATTAAATAAAAATATTACTATTTGCATATATAAAAAAAGTTTTCATTTCTACATCCATTTTTTTAAAAAATTAAACAAATGGGTATGTTTTTTGTACTAATCATTTATGGGCTCATTATCACCTCCAACTTTATTCAGTGTTTTCGATAAAGGATTATTTTTTGTGCTTATTTTGAAGATTTTTTTTAATGCAAAATTTTGAAAACATTTGTAAAAGGAGGATAGGTTCCAAACTATTTGTACTTGTGGACTCAACAACTAAACTTGTCGTTCCCAACGACGAGTTTAGTTGTTTCATACTCGCCGTTGGGACATAGCGAGTTTAGTGCGGATTTTTTTAGAAACACGTTGTTCTCAACATTGTGTTTAGTTCAAAATTTTCAATAAAGATTTGCCGTTCCTTATGACGATGACGTTTATACTAAACTCGTTATTAGGAACAGCGAAGATGTAGGAAATTTCACATAGAGTGAATCACTGTTGGACTTGGTGAATTTTCGGAAAAAAAATTCAATTTTCAAATTAATTCGCCGTTCCCAATAGCGATGAGAAAAGAGCTAAACACGCTGTTGAGAACAGCGAGTCTACTGGGGCACCACTTTATTCACCCAAATACACTAACTCTATCATTTCACCAAGTCACTTTCTAACCGGCCCTTATTCATCTCCTTTTCCATTCAACCAAAACCCTAGCTCTCATACTCGGCTACTACCTTAATCGTTGGTTAACAAAGTTCACTTGGCGGAAACTCAAACATTTCCCAACAAATCTCTAGCCACTACGTTCATTTTTTTACAACAAAACGGTATGTTTTACTTGACTCATACAATGTATATGGATAGGGTTAGGGTTAGAATTAGGATTATGCTTTAACTTAAAATTAAATGTAGGGTTAAGGTTAGGAATTGAATAGGGGTTGTGTTTGGTATGAAGTTAAGGTTGGATTTATGTTATGCACATAAATTGTTCGATGAATTGCGTAAGTGATCGAATTCTTCGTTATGCACATTCGGTGTTCGATGTAATGCATAAGTGGTGACTTTTGAATGTAAGTATACCCCACCTTTGTTAGTGGTGACATGTTTACGATCAATTGCATTCGTATGTAGTAGCGTTATTATATATTATGAGTAATGCTCAATTGCAAACCACTGAAGTCGTTGACTTCGTTTATTTTAAACCTAAGCCTTTGTTCGGAACAATAATTTAGGTTATATTCGGAACAACGGCTTAGGTTTATAACATAAGCCGTTGTTTTGAAACAACGGCAACGACTTTAGTGATTTGCATACCCATTTATACGAGACCAGTTTGCAATGGAGCATTGTTATATATATATATATATAGAGAGAGAGATATGAGGGGGGGGGGGGGGGGGGGGGGGGGGGTAATGTTCTGTTGCAAACGGTTCACAGAGCATCCACCATCGTCACTTCTAAAATATGCACTTTTAGCAATTGGCAAATAGCAATGAGAGGGGGCTACTATTGTTGGTACTAAATCTACAAAAAATAAAAGAATAAAAAAATCAGACGGATGATCTTCCTCCGTCAATCTTTTTTTTTTTTAAATTTAAAAAGGCATTTTCATAATTAAGTAATGACATTTTCGTAACAATTGAAAGAAAATTTTGGCAGATTTTTTTTTAATTGCAATTTCGTAATTAATTAATAGAATTTTTGTAATAATTGGAAAAAATTTGGCAGATTTTTTTAATGACAATTTCGTAATAAATTAATGACATTTTCGTAATTTTTTTTGGAGAAGAAATTTTTGAATGAGTTATCGGACGGAGCTTGAACCTCCGTCTTACCATATTAATTTTAAAAAAAAAACGGATGAAGCATTATCTTTCATCTTCTATATTTGAATTTTTTGCTGTCATAGGCCACTTTTTGAAAATATTTGCATTTTTGGGTCAGTTCCCCAACTATTAGCGCTTTTGGGCTACTTTGTACCACGTCAGCAGCAGCCGCTATTCCCAATAGCGGCCTCTTCATTTCGAGGTCGCTAATGGAAATAGCGACCTATGTTTTAATTTTTTTTGAATTTTTTGTTTACCATCGCTATTCCTACTAATGACCTTAGTATAATGAGGTTAGTGAGATCGAATGAATGTATTGAGACACTTAGCGATTCCTAAAGAGTTTTTTCCAAAAATTTAAAATTGAGGTCGCTATTGGGAATAGCGACCTTAGTATACTAAGATCGCTATTCCCAATAGCGGCCTCAGTAGGAAACACAATCTCCTTATTCTTTGTAAAATTTGCAAAATAGTCATACAACTAAGGCCTCTATTCCGAATAGCAACCTTAGTTTTAAAAATAGTCATTTTTCAGAGAGCAAAAGTTTTCTAGATTTTGCTAAGTATTAGAATACAGCTCATTAAAGGTCGCTAATCCCACCAGCGACTTCATTATACTAAGGTTGCTAGTAGGAATAGCGACGGCAAATAAAAAATTCAAAAAAAATTAAAACATAGGTCGTTATTCCCATTAGCGACCTTGAAATGAAGATGCCGCTATTGGGAATAGCGGCCACTGCTGACGTGGCACAAGTAACCCAAAAACCCTAATAGTTGGGCAACTGGTCAAAAAACGCAAATATTTTCAAAAAGTGGCCTATGCAGGCAAAAAACTCTATATTTAGCGATTGCTAAAGCAGATTGCTATATTTAAATGTTCACTATTTACAAATATGTATATTTAGCAAACGATAATGAGACCTTCTTTTTTGCCAAAAATACATTTTTTTGGAGGGAAATTTTTTTTAAAAATTAAAAAAAAAATTTAAAAAAAAAAGCAAACGATAGTGGATGCTCTCACAAAGTATCGTGCGAACTCATCCGCGAGCCGTGGGATCTGAATAGAATCATTATGAGCATTGAACGGACAAAATTAAAACCCAAGCATGAGTGGGGGTATCCTATACATTTGCACTTCTGCTTCTCAAATCTCTTCATCTTATCTGGTCTCTCTCTCCAAAAGAGAACTCTCAAAATCCCAAAAAAATAAAGGGGGAAATAAATCTATTCATCTCGATGTCTCTCTCCAGTCGCGCATCTAGTTCGACCCCCTTCATCCTCGAGCTCCTGCGTCTTACCCCCGACCTCCGACACACTTTCTCTTCCAGCCCTCGCCACCCCCCCCCCCCCCCCCCCCCCCCCCCCCCCCCCCCCCGCGCGAATATTTCAGCCATCACCAACATGGGTTTATTTTGGATACTTTATGTAAACCCATGTTGGTGATGGCAATTTTGGATGCTTTTGTGAGGGATATTGCAGCTTGGCAGTGGTGGTTTTGGGAGTTTGATACAGGGTTTGAAACTTTAGGACTTTTTACTAGTTTCTTGTGTATATTTTGGCCACTAATGTGGCTTGCTTGTATATGTGTTGGTTGAAATTTCAATTCTCCAGGTTACTGGTTTTGTATCCAGGTTGCTAGTTGATATGGGTCAGAAATAACGTGGCCCGTCCTGGGCCACAGGATCTGTAACGCCCCGAATCCCAAATACAACTGAATTCGAGAGTTCTACAGGATCTTTCCACTTCATTTTCACATTAAAAACCACATCACTAGTTATTCAATCAAAGATGAATATTTACACATCATAATTTGTCACACCATTCTCCAATGAGAATAATTCACATTGCTTCATATAATTCCTTTTTATTCGTATTTCTTTTCTAATATTCCATTTTAAGTCTTTTGTAAAATACAACTTTATACAAATGCAAATGTAGAACTTATAGTTCTAAATTATGTTTTTATTCTCTAAACATACACCACTTCATGCAAATAGTTCTCAAATTAATTTTCATAAACTCCACAAATTTTTAAGATAGTAATCATATTTTTTCCATATTTTTTTTATCATTAAAACTCCCAAAAAAAAGTTTTTACCACAACATAAACCACAGCCGAAGGCCAGAGTCGAACCAGCGACCACAGGGAAGCCAACCAAAGGCACAAGCCGCTAGGCCGAGTGCTACTCGCGCTTAGAAGAGAGGGCGAGAGCATTAAGTGCTCTCGGCCGCTGCTCTATATATTTTTTAGAAATGAAAAAAATAAAAGTATGGCAGCCCGGGGATTCGAACCAGTGACCTGGGGCTCCGAACACCCACTGTAGCATACAGAGCCGTCCCAACCACTTAAGCTATGCGCTCGGGTTGTCAATGGTACAACTCTAAGTTTACTTAAATCAATCCTTTCTGTTATCAAAACGTTTCGATGTTCAACTAGTCCTCATTTCATTTTGCCTTTATAAAAAAATACTGTAAAATTCCAGATTGATTCTTCCTCACATAATTTACACACCAGTATGTAAAAATAATTTTTTAACAATAAAAACATATTTTTCATAAAATTAATTCGAATTCTACATTATAACTACCACATTTCTTCTTTTCAACATTTCTTAACAATTAACATCTCAAATCTCTTTACTAGCAATTCTTCATATTAATTTCTGTTTTTAACCGTTTACCAAACATACAAATCTATATTTTAATTCATTTCAATAAAACACAAAGATTCATTTAACACATAAAGTAGCATTGCTAATCTACTAACTTTTCTGTACATAATTTGTGATGTAGATAATGAAACTTCTCTAATAATTTATGGCTATAATCGATTCACACACAATTTTGCCTTTACTAATAGAACCACATACAATTGCACATCCATATGTCAATCAATCAATAAGTCATTTTCCAATTAAATGTGTACTCTTATTAATCTTTTTCATGCTTCATTCATTCAATTTAATCTAGCATGCATTCCTAATTAGAAACATGGAAAATTTACCCACTTTATTGAAGAAAAGTACAATTAGCAACCTCCTAAACGAATGTCCTTGCAACGAGAGCGATTCCCCTCCTCGTCGACGCGCACAAGCCAACCTGAGCACTCCACAAAGCCAAACCGAGAGCACCTTCCCTTGATAGCCGGCCTCTCCCCTTCTTGATGCAAGCAAAAATCCCACACAATCTCTCAATCTTTTACTCTCTTACTAACTACTAGATACTTGTATTTTAACTATAGGTTTGGAAGAATTAATTTGCACAGGAATACTAGCCAAAGGGGGGGGGGGGGTATTTATACTAAAAAAATAGGAGAATGGATGGCTAGGATTGAAGGAGTTAGGAACAAACGGCTTAGATTTAATTAGGAGTTACACTAACTACCCATGATCAAGTAACCATCTCCACCATGATCCGACTAAAATTTCCCATTCCCTCCAAAATGCAATCCGGCCTAACTAGGATGGTGCACATTGCACGTATACGTGCAATGCACGTGCATGCAATTTGCCTCCAAAAATTTGTACATTAAATTTTGTATAAAAATAATCTTTAAATTGTATTCTACATTACAAGTTGTATTTAAAAATAAATTAACTCATGGGCTTTAGTTTATGGGCCAAAATAATAAGCTTTAAAAGGATAATAAATAAAATTAATTCGGGCTTTAAGAAAAAGGCTTTTTGTCTAATTGAAAGAAGGCTTTGTATAAAAATAATTAAAAGCACATATTTAAATATCTATACTCATCACAATGAATTTAATTATCAAAAATATTGCACGTGCACACTACATACAAAATAAATAATTTTTCATTAAATGAAAAATCGGGGCATTACAGGATCCCCTCAGGATGCGCGCTCCTTCTAAATCCTTCGGATCTGCCACGTCAGCACCGGAAAACCGCCTGAGCCTCTGCCACGTCAGCCCGAAAACCGCCCCGGTGTCTGCCACGTCAGCCCTATACTGCCCGGTTTTCCACCGCTTCAGCCACACGGGCAACCGGGTCCAAACCCGGCCCCAAACGGATCCAGACTCGGTTGGCTTCTTCTATAAATACCAGACCCCTACTCCTTCTCCAGGTAATCAAAACTTTTGCACTCAAACCCTAGTTACTGTTGCTCTCCCTTAGTGACTGACTAGATCGTCGGAGGGTCTGCCACCGGGACCAACCCCGGTGTTCCGAGACCGTCTGCAGGTACACGAGACCCTCGGATCCGAGCCCCAAAGATCCGAGCCAAGCATCAGCCTCCACCTCAATACCGCCTACCCCAGTACCGTTCGTCCAGCCAAGGGTCATCTACATAGGAGTCTCCTCCTTCAATACAAATCGAGTAAGAACTCACGTCTGGTGCATCCACACGTCTCCCAAAAACAAACTGCATCAGGATGGCGCCGTCTGTGGGAAACTACCTATCGTAAATGCCAATCTGAGCCTCACTTCCAACGGTACCCTCGTAGATGCCAACCCGAGCTCTGCCCCCGTCGGCATTCCCGTCGACCCAAGCTCACATGGCGCCCAAAGCCGCAAAAGTTGTTACCTCCGCATGCCGACACGACGTGCCTCCGCAAGGCATCGCTGCCGATGCTCAAGGACCAAACAACAAAGGGGTCAGCCACGGGTCCCAGCCAAATGCCTCCCGTCCGGTCCAGGGCAACCTACGGGGGGTAATCTCGAACCGCCAGGCCAGCCGTGGCAGGGGAGGAGCCGCTTCCAACTCGGCTCCGAACCATCCCAGACCCCCATCCCAAGGGCGGGAGCCTGCGCTCAGCCGGGTCGGTCGGCCACAGTCTGCCCAACCAAACCGAGCCGAAGGAGCCCCGGTTACCCACTAGGAGTTCCAGGACTTCTGAAGGGAAATCTTGGGTGCCATCCGAGGGGTCCCCGTCAATGAGAACGCCCGCCGTTCCTACACACGGTCACTGGCCGAGGCTAGCGTGTCTCGCCCCACAACAATCCCCCCAGAGTATGATGGCGACATTTTGAAGCGCCTCCAAGAAATGGAAGAGCGCCTCGACCATGTTGGCAACGGTGACCCAAGAGAAGCTTAAGGGTACAGGCCGGTTCACCCTCCTTTCTCTGCCCTCATCTTGCAGGCGGAGATACCCCGCAATTTCCGTCTGCCTCAGTTCGAGACATATGACGGCGAGGGCGATCCTGCTGATCACATGGAGGGCTTCAAAACCCTCATGATGATTCATAGCGCATCAGATCCCCTCCTGTGCCGAGCCTTCCCCGCAACACTCCGGGGTCCGGCTCGGGAATGGTTCTCCAAGCTCACCCCCGGCTCCATCTATTCTTTCGACCAGCTAGAGGGCAGCTTCCTCGACCACTTCGTGACCAGCCGAAAGGCCGAAAGAACGAGTGCGTCCCTACTTGGACTCCGGCAAAAGGAGGGGAAGCCACTCCGAGTGTTTGTTCGAAGGTTCACCGCCGAGGCGAGGTCAGTCTCATCCCTCGACCCCGGCGTTGCCTCGGCAGCCTTCTGCCACAACGTCCGACATGGGCAGCAGAAGGCCTCCCTGGCAAAGAAGCCGCCGATAGACTTCCCCGACCTCCTCAACCGGGTCGAAAAATATATTCGAGCCGAGGAGGCCCTCAATCCAGAGGACCAGAAGGAAGTTCCCGGGAAGAGGAAGCGTAAGGCCGACGAAGTTGAGCCGGCAAAAAAAGCTCCAAGAGACGGGGGCTCCGCAAAGAAGGTTCCGCCGATCCCCCACTTCGAGAGGTACACTCCGCTGACGCAGAACGTGTCGACAATCCTCTTGGCGATTGAAGACAGCGACCTCGTCCAATACTCGCCTCGGCCGTCCAACAACACCAGCAAGAAGAGGGATCAGCGGTTCTACTGCCGATTCCACCGGGACAACGGGCATGGCACCGATCGCTGCCGCGCCCTGAAAGATGAAATTGAGGCCCTCATTCAACGAGGGTACCACCGAGAATTCAAAAGGGAAGGTGCCCGGGAACAGAGGGAAAACAGAAACTGGAGGGATTCCCCCCTCCTCGGATGCATCGTCGACGTCCCAAGCAACATCCGGAGCCCGAAGTACCCGAGGGACAGGCAATCCTGCACTGCGTCCATGGAGGGCCCATGGGAGGGGAATCCAACACTTCCCGCAAAGCCTTCTTCTGGGGTACGGCGAATACTCATGGACAACGGGAGCTCGATCAACATTCTGTTCCTGGAAGCATTCGAGAACTTGAAGCTCTCCCGTGAGAAACTAAAACCCGCAGGGTACACCCTGCACAGATTCTCCGGCATCCCTATAACTATATAGGGGATCGGCACCCTCGACGTCACGGCAGGGACGACTCTGAACAGAAGGACCGTGTCCATGGACTTCATGGTTGTGAATGTCAAGGCCGCCTACAATGCCATCCTCGGCCGTCCGGGGCTCTGCTCCCTCCAAGCGGTTCCCTCGGCCTACCATCAGAAAATAAAGTTCCCTACTAACACTGGCATCGGAGTTGTCCGAGGGAACCAAGAAGCAGCACGTTCGTGCTACATGACAGCGATCGGAAGTGGGCTATTTCCCCTTGATGCCGTCGAGCTGGAGCCCGAGAGAACCCAGCCAGAGCCAGAGCCGGCAGACGAGCTGCAAGATGTCTCGTTCGAGATAGGGGATGTGTCGAAGCACTTCCGAGTAAGCTGCTCCCTTGCCCCCGACCTCAAGTCTGCCCTAATCGCCTGCATTCGGCGCAATGTCAACCTCTTTGCCTGGAAGCCCTCTGACATGCCCCGTATCTCCGAAGATCTCATCATGCACAAACTCAGCGTGATTCTCGGGTCGAAACCAGTCGTCCAAAAGCAGCGCAAGTTCGCTCCTGAATGACAACAGGCAGTAAATGCAGAAGTGGATAAGCTCTTGTCCGCGCGTTTCGTACAAGAGGTCAGCTACCTGGAGTGGCTGGCGAACGTCGTCATGGTCAAGAAGGCGAGCGGAGAGTTGGAGGATCTGTATAGATTTCACCGACCTCAACAAGGCATGCCCCAAGGATCCGTTCCCTCTCCCCAGCATTGACGCCCTGATCGATGCGACCTCGGGCCACGAGCTCTTATCGTTCATGGATGCCTTCTCAGGCTATAACCAGATCCGGATGTTCCCTCCGGACATCGCCAAGACATCCTTCGTCACGGACCAGGGACTGTATTGTTACCGGGTCATGCCCTTCGGGTTGAAGAATGCAGGCGCCACCTACCAGAGGCTCATCAACCGAGTCTTTAAAGATCAAATCGGGCACAACATGGAGGTATATGTTGATGACATGCTCGTCAAAAGCCAACAAGGACAGCACCATGTCGCCGACGTGGAAGAGGCCTTTGGGGTCCTTCGAACCCACAACATGAGGCTCAACCCGGCAAAGTGCGCCTTCAGCATCTCTTCGGGGAAGTTCTTAGGGTTCATCGTCAGCCAGCGCGACATCGAGGCGAACCCCGAAAAAATCCGGGACATTATAGACATGGCCCCTCCCAGGAATGTCAAAGAAGTCCAGAGGCTAGCGGGTAGACTGGCGGCCATCGGCCGCTTCCTCTCCAAGTCTGGAGAGAAGTCCCTCCCGTTCTTCAAGGCACTGCGCGGCACAGGAAGGTTCGAGTGGGGTGCTCAACAGCAAGAGGCCTTCACACAGTTGAAAGAGTACCTCGCCAACCCTCCTCTCCTCAGCAAGCCCGAACCAGGGGAGCCACTCTGGCTCTACCTTTCCGCTTCGGAGAACGTGCTCAGCGCCGTTCTTGTCCGAGAAGAGGAAGGGGTTCAAAAGCCCTTCTATTATGTGAGTAAGGTCCTGCTCGACGCCGAGACCCGGTATTCCAGGATGGAGAAGGTGGCGTACGCCTTGGTTATAGCCGCGCGAAAGCTCCGCCCTTACTTTCAGGCGCATTCGATCTAGGTACTCACGGATCAACCCTTGAAGGCCGTGCTCTACAAACCCTAGAGCTCTGGTCGACTAGTCAAATGGTCGATCGAACTCAGCCAGTACGACATCGGCTATCAACCTAGAACGTCCATCAAAGGGCAGGCCCTCGCCGAATTCATCACAGAATGCACCATCTCCGAGCAACCTGCGAGAAAAGAAGCCGACCAGATATGGGAAGTCTACGTCGACGGCTCCTCTTGCGAAATAGGGAGTGGTGTGGGCATCATCCTTCAAGGCCCGGATGGTTTCCTCCTCCAGTATTGTCTCCGCCTCAACTTCCCGGCCTCTAACAACGAGGCGAAATATGAGGCAATGATCGTCGAGCTCAACCTGGCTCATCAAGCCGGTGCCAGACAGATCAGGGCATTTAGCGACTCTCAGCTGGTGGTCAACCAGATCACTGGGGACTACGAGGCTCGTGATGATCAAATGGTCAGGTACCGAGCCATGGTCCAATGCCTATTATCGTCCTTCGACGAATCGGCTGTCGTAAGGATCCCCCGGGAGCTGAACGCTCAGGCCGACGCCCTGTCAAAATTGGCTTCCTCATCCTTTGAAGGCCTCGACCGCACGGTCCTAATTGAAGTCCTGTTGAAGCCAAGTACAGACCCTCCAGAGGTTCTGTGCGTCGAAGACGGAACCCCTCCTGACGACTGGACCACTCTTATCAAAAAATTTCTAATCAAGGGAGAGCTCCCCGAAGACCGAGCTGAAGCAAGGCGGATCAGGATCCGATCTGAAAGATTCACGGTCATCAATGCAACCCTTTTTAAAAGATCCTATACAACAACCGATGGCCGACCCTACCTCCGCTGCCTAAGCCCAGACGAAGCCAAGTATGCCCTCAAGGAGCTGCACGAGGGGATCAGCGGGTGTCACATGAGAAGCCGTTCACTAGCACAGAAAGCGCTAAATCACAGGTACTACTGGCCCACTATGCTGCAAGACGCCCTCGTCCTAGTAAAGAAGTGTGGCCCCTGCCAACGGTTCTCCCCCGTGAAGAGGGCTCCTCAGGAAAACCTACGGTCAATGGCCAGTCTGACCCCCTTTGCAATGTGAGGGATGGATTTGGTAGGCAAATTTCTTAAAGCAACGAGCCAGCGAAAGTTTCTCATTGTGGCGATCGACTATTTCATGAAGTGGATCGAGGTCGAGCCATTAGCAATGATCACCGAGCGACAGGCTCAGCAGTTTTTCTGGAAACACATCGTCTGTCGGTTCGGAATTCTGCAGGTGCTCATCACAGATAATGGGACTCAATTCGCGGGTAAGAATTTCTACAAGTTCTGCCAAGATCTCGGGATCCAGCAGCGCTTCTCCTCAGTGTACCACCCCCAGTCCAACGGTCAGGTCGAGAACGCGAACCGCCAAATCCTCGACGGCCTCAAGAAACGACTTGATAACTCTTCCGGTCGACGAGCTACCCAGCATTCTCTGGGCCCACCGAACAACAAAGAGAATCCCTACGAGAAAATCCCCTTTCAATCTGACATACGGTGCAGAGGCCGATATTCCCTTGGAGATCGGGATCCCTTCACCCCGAATCATGGCTTTCGACGAGACAGCCAACTCCCAACAGTTGCGAGCCAACCTGGACCTCATAGACGAGGTCAGGGAAAAGTCTGCCATTAGAAGAAGCATCTACTAGCAAAGAATTGAGAAGTTCTACAACCAGAAGGTGCGCCCAACCGACATCAAACTCGGAGATCTTATCCTCCGAAAGCTGGCGGTATCCAATCCCGGCCAGAAGAGAAAGTTGGCACCAAATTGGGAGGGTCCCTACAAAGTATCCAAAGTCGTGCGCCCAGGCACGTACCGCCTGACCAGTGCCGAAGGCAAGCCCATCAAGAGGCCCTGGAACGCGGAACACTTAATCAAGTTCTTAGGAGGAGAGTGTAGCGCCCCGATTTTCAACACTGGGAAACCGTGACACGAGCCAAGACCTTTTCTTCAATTAGTCACAATACACAGAAAAAACAGGAGAATTTAAAACTTTTTATTCAATACACAAAGTGTTACAAGTCTGAATATTGTACAACTGTAATACCTTACAATAGAGTTACAATATGACCTTTACATATCCAAGTATTACAACCTTCAACATCTTACATCAGAGAACAAGGAATGAAGAACAACACTCGGTAACTCTCACTTGAGTACTTTTCAACTAATAGATAATCAATACATGTACTGCAGCGGAACTAAACATAACACTGACTCCTTGCTTTCCTTGCCTTGAGTCCTCCTGAATCTCGCATTTGTACTTCGGCGATCCAGTACCTATGGAAGTGGGGACGTCAGTATTCACTGACGCTTACAGGCTGATCATATAGCAGTGAATCTCCCAAACAATATACAAAATATAGCAATGGTGTTGGTGTAGTTTAAGTGTTCGTGAGTGCTAAGACTAGACTCTAATGCGATATTTAAATAGAACTAGGACGCTTCCTATTCTAATGTCAGCAAGTCTCTGAAGCAACATGCAGCCCATACTACATGCGACCCCATCTCAAGCCGTTTCTCCATATATAGGGATTGAACCTGCGTTTAAGAATTCTAATTGTACACAACCTGTTCCTGACAATACTCCATGACTCTGTGAGGTTGCAGAAGAGGTCAAGTCCCCCCATGCAGTCTGCTTATGGTGTCTCCGTTTTCCACTACTACTCGGCATGCCGGACCTCACTCGATCCCAGTATATCGGGCCTCAGTCCAAAATCAAACTATAGGGTTTCGCAAGCGCAGGATAGCTCGAAGCCTACCCTGTGGCACCCTCTGGGGTCTAGCAAGCGCAGGACTGCACCATGCATCCTGTGGCACCCCAGCCACGGTATTTCAGGAATTAACAGAGCAAGATACGCAACCCGTGTCCTCAACTTGTGAGACGGCACCGTGCGTATCCCTTTGACGGGAAGGTACAACCCAATACACCACCTATAATCTGCCTCAAGGAACGAGTTAGTGTAAGGGGGCCCCCTACCACCGACTCCTCTCCCCCGGCAAAAGGGTTTAAGTAAAATGATCCTTGTAAGTCACTATCCTAATGATGTCCCTGTCTCGAACAATCCTAGGGATGACAATATTATAAACTCAACATGCTAGGCCTTTAAAGTAGACTTCACAGGACAACTCTACTAGGCTGCTCAACCTAGACTTACCAGAATCCCTCAGGATCCGGTTCGTGGCTCATCGATCCAAGACTTGGGCCGTGCGAATATACATGCATGCCGCTACCCTAGACTTGGATTTCGTCTATACTCCGGTCCTCGATTAACCTACCCTGGTTAAGATTCGACGGTACACAAGGAGTGACTCCTCCACAGTTCCTTAGGGTAAGAAAACATATGTCTTGATGGTCGATAGCCCTTAGGGTGGTAATATCACCCTAGACGAGCACAACGAACTGTGTACTAGCTAACAAGCTATACACGAGTAACAACCACATACGAGCCAATAAGCTGCGTATGAAACAATAACTACCTACGAGCGAGGCGGGCCTCGTAGGAGATAACCACGTACATACCTAGCCAAATAAGCCGCGTATGAGACCAACAGCTACGCACGGGTCGGTCGAGCCGCGTACGAGACAACAACCTACATACGAGCCAAGTAAGCTACGTATGAGACCCGCAGCTACGTACGGGCCAATCGAGCCACGTACGAGCACAACCATATGCAAACAACTATACAGGTAATCAATCTTAAAAGCAACCAAACGTGCTACTAGCAAACTTGATCTCCTATTATTAGAAGCAACAGAAGAGTCTACTAATATTCTATGGTCGGTATTCTACTACGGAAGAATCCGAAGGCGACATAACGGCCTTTATCGGACTAACTATCACTAGTGGTCTTCCCAATTCTTATTACTTCAACCTATAGCGCCTTAAGTATGGCATACAATTACAAGCATCTTCCTACGACAATCTAATCATATAACACAACCACTCATCATGATACTCCTAAGTATGAATATGATTAAGCTTGTGCTTACATCGAGCTTAGGCATAAAAATCACTACGACCTAGACATGAAGTCCACTATAGTCAAGCATAGGTTACAAATTGAGCATGAAAGCTTACTACTTATCATGACTAATCACCACAACCCAAGCATGGATAGATAACTAATATAAACATACAACATTCCAAGGCATAGTAGGTATTCTAACATTACTCCTACAACGTTCTAAGCATGTATTTGAACTTTAGCATGGTATAGAACATAA
This sequence comes from Hemerocallis citrina, assembly GCA_017893485.1. Taxonomy (NCBI): domain Eukaryota; kingdom Viridiplantae; phylum Streptophyta; class Magnoliopsida; order Asparagales; family Asphodelaceae; genus Hemerocallis; species Hemerocallis citrina. Next base: position 371,337,335 of record CM030359.1, read on the forward strand.
CATAAAATCACTACAACTAACCATGGGTAGTTTCTTTAATCTAAGCATGAATATCATAGTATGGATACCATTAACTTAACATGATCAATAATTAGCATGACACCTACTTACTTAGCATGAATAATGATTAAGCATGATCATCTACTAACATAGCATGAACAAATACTTATCTAAGCATGGGTATCACGTAAACATGAGTATTCATTTAATCTAGCATGGTATACAACTTACTTACAATTTAAACTAGCATGGCATACAACTTACTTGTAATTAAGCTAGCATGGCATACAATTTACTTGCAATTAAGCTAGCATGGCATAGAACTTACTTACAATTAAAACTAGCATGGCATATCACTTACCTACAATTAAACTAGCATGGTATACAACTTTTCTACCACTTATCTAGCATGGGTAACTACTAGTATGAACATTCAACATTCCTAAGTATATATGTATATATACTTCTAACATGGTAAGTAATTTTATCATGGATCCTACAACGTTCTAAGCATAATTAATTTAATCTAAACATGGTAGGAAACTCTTAGATTGAATCCTACAACATTCTAAGCATAAAGGAGTTGATCTAAACATGGTAGGAAACTCTTAGATTGAATCCTACAACATTCTAAGCATAAATAGACTAATCTAAATATGGTAGGAATTTTAGAATTAATCCTACAACATTCTAAGCATAAATAGACTAATCTAAATATGGTAGGATTTTTAGAATTAATCCTACAACATTCTAAGCATAAAAACATGATAGGAAATTTTAGAAAGAAACCTACAACATGTATGTCATTCCTACATATGATAGGCAATTTTAGAATTAATCCTCCAACATTCTAAACATGAAATAGCATTCCTAAAACATGATTAGTAATTTTTAGAAGAAGTCCTACAACATTCTAAGCATGAAATAGCATTCCTAAAGCATGATGGGTAATTTTAGAAAGCATCCTACAACATTCTAAACATAAAAATATGATAGGAAATTTTTAGAAGAATGCTACAACCTCCTAAGCATAAAAACATGATAGGATATTTTTAAAAAGAATCCTACAACCTTCTAAGCATAAAAATATGATAGGTAATTTTTAGAAGAAGTCCTACAACATTCTAAACATCTTTAAACATGCTAGGTATTTTTTTAGAAGAAATCCTACAACATTCTAAGCATATCTAAATTAAACTAATATAATCTTAGCATGGTATTTACTTTATGAACATAAAATAAACATCTACAACTATCTACTACTACTACTACTCCATTTTAACCAAGAACATAACATACAACTACTTACTACTTCATTTTAATCAAGAACACATAACTATCTACCACTACTACTTCTTTATTTTAATCAAGAACATAACACACAACTATCTACCACTACTACTACTTTGTTTTAGCCAAAAACATAACACCCAACTAACTACTACTACTACTACTTCATTTTAATCAAGAACACAACATACAACTATCTACTACTACTACTACTTTATGGACATAAAACATTTACAACTACTTACTATTACTTCTTTATTTTAACAACATATCACTACTACTTTATTTAACCAACATACTACTACTTTATTTTAACATGCTACTACTTAGTTGCCGACTAGTCTTTATTATCACTAGTGATAAAAGAAAAGATCCTTTTTTATTTATTCTACAACTAGTGATTAAAAAGAAAAGATCTTTTTATTTTTTTCTACAACTAGTGATTAATAAAGAAAATGTCTTTTTATTTATTCTACCACTAGTGATTAAAAGAAAAGATCTTTTTATTTATTCTACAACTAGTGATTAAAAAGAAAAGATCTTTTTTATTTTTTCTACAACTAGTAATTAATAAAGAAAAGATCTTTTTATTTATTCTACAACTAGTGATTAATAAAGAAAAGATCTTTTTATTTAAGAAAGAAAACTACAATAAAACATATGCTTATTATTATTTGTCCAAGTCCAATACAAGTTCTACAACCAAAATGGTTGTATAAGAATGTTCATATGCTTATGTATATCAAGTCCTACAAGTCCTACAACCCCCAATCGGTTGTATGTGCAAGTTCATATGTATTATGCCATTTTAGTCCAACAACATACATAAACAACAACTACAATTTTAAAGGTGTGATCTTTATATGTTTAGTAGGTACTACTACTACTTTCTTTCTTTTACTCAATCCCACATTCACAACAACAACAACACACCATCACAAGAACAACCCCAAAGACACAAAAAGAAAACAAAACAAGAAGGTAGGAGAAGAAGTCAAAACACAATACAACCAAACAAGCAAACAAACAACCAAACAAACAAATGGAGAACCCCCACCTTGTTTCCTTTGTTGGAAGAACTTGCTAGCTTAACTTCTCCTTCCCCTAAGCTTTTAGAAAGCTTCTAACACCCTACAAAACAAAACTCTCAAAGTTAACATGGTGATCTCTCTTTCTTTTCCTTTCTTTCTTTCTTTCTTTTTGATCTTTCTAAAATGAGACTAAGGTGAAGGAAGGGGGTATTTATAGGAGGAGAGAGGGGTGGAGAATGCAAATATGCATGCACACAAGTGCAAAAAGGCCCTCCCTTAATATTGGGGCCGGCCATACCCCTAGGGGAGAAGGGGTGAGGTGGAGGGAGGTGTTATGTGGTGGAGGTGTGATGTGGGAGAGATATTTTCTAGTAGGGATTTTTACTTAATCTTCTTATGCATACAAAAACCCTAGATTAAGCCTCCTAATCAAACCCTAACCCTCTAATTAGGTTGTTATAACAAGATAAACACCTAGTCCAAAAATACACAACACACAATTCGTATAATGCACTAATCGACATACTACTCGTACGTGCGCATATATGTCCGTATACCGGAAAATCTTCGCATAATCCATATAAAAATAGTTAAATCTTGGAAATAATAAGAAAATAAATTTTATTATTAGTTCGGAAGATCACGGTATCAATTTGATACAATACGGATGTATACTGACCGATATCTGGATACAGATAATGTCTATGAACAAACCGGGTGAAAATCACCAAAATATTCCAATCTTGGAATTAAAACAAAATAATAATAAAATAATAATTCATACAAGGTAATATCCGTCCGGGATATTACAATACTCCCTCCTTAGAATAGTTCTGTCCTCTGAACTACTTCAAGTTAGGGAAACAGGCAAACATTCATACCTTAATAACTCGGGGAAAGAAAGCTTATGCTGCTTTCTGGCTCCCAAGTGGCTCATTCACGAACTGGTCCTCCAAAGAACCCGACCTTTGCAATTCAGTAGCTACTCCCTCCTTAGAATAGGACGTGTCCTATGGACATCACTTCTGGCCTCCAGGATTCTCTCCTGTAATTTGCTCAAGTTGACGCTCTAGATGTTGAAATCAACAGAACCAATTTTGGAGTTGCCTCCCGCGCACACCTCAACGCTTTGGAAAAATAATTTAGACAAAAGATTATGATGAACCAAGTTTGAACAAAACAGTTGCCTGGATTTCATATATATATAAATCTGACGGTTTACAACAAGTGTTACATCATATATAACTCCTTCCGTCCAAAATAAATTTCAAAAGATGCAACCTTTAGACTTAGTTGCAGTTCTATATGCACATATTGTTACTAGCTCCTTTAACTTGCTCTAAGTACGTGCGAATTCTCACCATTGGTGAACAAGATCCTTTCCCTTAGCGTTCATCTTCGGGGATGATCTGTCGTCATTTTTATGAAGCTGGGGACAGTTTGGCCTAATATGACCAATCTCCCAACAGTTGTAACATGTACGGGTTTCCACCTGAGAGTTCTTCATCGGACATTGTTTCCTGAAATGACCTTGCTCGCCACATAAGAAACAACTTCCCGGGTTGGCACCTCTAATTCTGCCCCTTGTTTTTCGAGTCTTCTGTTTCTGACCTTGGTTCTCAAATCCGGATGCAGGTGTAGATCTTTTTCCTTATCGTCGTGGACAGACTGATTGCTCGTGCCCATCTTCCTCACAAAAATGGCATACTATAACCTTGGCGGTCTCTAGAATTTTCTCCCACTCATGCCGTAGTTGTGCCAATTTGGCGTTGAAATATTCCCGCTCCTCCGCCATGCCTGCTAATGTAGCTATGCAAGCATCACCCAGTTGGTTAGCTTGACGATCTATCCTGGCTACGTACTTCATTATCCTCATTTCTCGGTATATGCTGGCCGCCGCCGCCCTGCGTTGATCCATACTTGGCCCTCACGGTGGTGAAGGCGAGTTCATCTTGAGGTTAACTTGCAGTGAAATCTCCTTCGACACCTCGCTTGAGATCATCGGATCATCCCTTGAAATTAGCAAATTCTCCTCCATCAATACATCCTCGGTTAGGATATCTTCGAATACCATCCTAAAATATACATACTGGAATTAGTCCAGATATAGGAAAATCATAAAACATAAGTTGAAAGGAACAACAATATGAATTACAATTGCCTACAACTAACTAAGACCTGACTCCTAAAAGGTATCCAAGTTTAATTTTCCTGCTGTGTTGGACTGTAAATTGAAGTTAGCTCTGATACCACTCTGTAGCGCCCCGATTTCCAACACTGGAAAACCGTGACACGAGCCAAGACCTTTTCTTCAATTAGTCACAATACACAGAAAAAATAGGAGAATTTAAAACTTCTTATTCAATACACAAAGTGTTACAAGTCTGAATATTGTACAACTGTAATACCTTACAATAGAGTTACAATATGACCTTTACATATCCAAGTATTACAACCTTCAACATCTTACATCAGAGAACAAGGAATGAAGAACAACACTCGGTAACTCTCACTTGAGTACTTTTCAACTAATAGATAATCAATACATGTACTGCAGCGGAACTAAACATAACACTGACTCCTTGCTTTTCTTGCCTTGAGTCCTCCTAAATCTCGCTTTTGTACTTCGGCGATCCAGTACCTATGGAAGTGGGGATGTCAGTATTTACTGACGCTTAAAGGCTGATCATATAGCAGCGAATCTCCCAAACAATATACAAAATATAGCAACGGTGTTGGTGTAGTTTAAGTGTTCGTGAGTGCTAAGACTAGACTCTAATGCGATATTTAAATAGAACTAGGACACTTCCTATTCTAATGTCAGCAAGTCTCTGAAGCAACATGCAGCCCATACTACATGCGACCCCATCTCAAGCCGTTTCTCCATATATAGGGATTGAACCAGCGTTTAAGAATTCTAATTGTACACAACCTGTTCCTCACAATACTCCATGACTCTGTGAGGTTGCAGAAGGGGTCAAGTCCCCCCATGCAGTCTGCTTATGGTGTCTCCGTTTTCCACTACTACCCGGCATGCCGGACCTCACTCGATCCCAGTATATCGGGCCTCAGTCCAAAATTAAACTATAGGGTTTCGCAAGCGTAGGATAGCTCGAAGCCTACCCTGTGGCACCCTCTGGGGTCTAGCAAGCGCAGGACTGCACCATGCATCCTGTGGCACCGCAGCTACGGTATTTCAGGAATTAACAGAGCGAGATACGCAACCCGTGTCCTCAACTTGTGAGACGGCACCGTGCGTATCCCTTTGACGGGAAGGTACAACCCAATACACCACCTATAATCTGCCTCAAGGAACGAGTTAGTGTAAGGGGGCCCCCTACCACCGACTCCTCTCCCCCGGCAAAAGGGTTTAAGTAAAATGATCCTTGTAAGTCACTATCCTAATGATGTCCCTGTCTCGAACAATCCTAGGGATGACAATATTATAAACTCAACATGCTAGGCCTTTAAAGTAGACTTTGCAGGACAACTCTACTAGGCTGCTCAACCTAGACTTACCAGAATCCCTCAGGATCCGGTTCGTGGCTCATCGATCCAAGACTTGGGCCGTGCGAATATACATGCATGCCGCTACCCTAGACTTGGATTTCGTCTATACTCCGGTCCTCGATTAACCTACCCTGGTTAAGATTCGACGGTACACAAGGAGTGACTCCTCCACAGTTCCTTAGGGTAAGAAAACATATGTCTTGACGGTCGATAGCCCTTAGGGTGGTAATATCACCCTAGACGAGCACAACGAACTGTGTACTAGCTAACAAGCTATACACGAGTAACAACCACATACGAGCCAATAAGCTGCGTATGAAACAATAACTACCTACGAGCCAGACGGGCCTCGTAGGAGATAACCACGTACATACCTAGCCAAATAAGCCGCGTATGATACCAACAGCTACGCACCGGCCGGTCGAGCCGCGTACGAGACAACAACCTACATACGAGCCAAGTAAGCTACGTATGAGACCCGCAGCTACGTACGGGCCAGTCGAGCCACGTACGAGCACAACCATATGCAAACAACCATACAGGTAATCAATCTTAAAAGCAACCAAACGTGCTACTAGCAAACTTGATCTCCTATTATTAGAAGCAACAGAAGAGTCTACTAATATTCTATGGTCGGTATTCTACTACGGAAGAATCCGAAGGCGACATAACGGCCTTTATCGGACTAACTATCACTAGTGGTCTTCCCAATTCTTATTACTTCAACCTATAGCGCCTTAAGTATGGCATACAATTACAAGCATCTTCCTACGACAATCTAATCATATAACACAACCACTCATCATGATACTCCTAAGTATGAATATGATTAAGCTTGTGCTTACATCGAGCTTAGGCATAAAAATCACTACAACCTAGACATGAAGTCCACTATAGTCAAGCATAGGTTACAAATTGAGCATGAAAGCTTACTACTTATCATGACTAATCACCACAACCCAAGCATGGATAGATTACTAATATAAACATACAACATTCCAAGGCATAGTAGGTATTCTAACATTACTCCTACAACGTTCTAAGCTTGTATTTGAACTTTAGCATGGTATAGAACATAACATAAAATCACTACAACTAACCATGGGTAGTTTCTTTAATCTAAGCATGAATATCATAGTATGGATACCATTAACTTAACATGATCAATAATTAGCATGACACCTACTTAGCATGAATAATGATTAAGCATGATCATCTACTAACATAGCATGAACAAATACTTATCTAAGCATGGGTATCACGTAAACATGAGTATTCATTTAATCTAGCATGGCATACAACTTACTTACAATTTAAACTAGCATGGCATACAACTTACTTGTAATTAAGCTAGCATGGCATACAATTTACTTGCAATTAAGCTAGCATGGCATAGAACTTACTTACAATTAAAACTAGCATGGCATATCACTTACCTACAATTAAACTAGCATGGTATACAACTTTTCTACCACTTATCTAGCATGGGTAACTACTAGTATGAACATTCAACATTCCTAAGTATATATGTATATATACTTCTAACATGGTAAGTAATTTTATCATGGATCCTACAACGTTCTAAGCATAATTAATTTAATCTAAACATGGTAGGAAACTCTTAGATTGAATCCTACAATATTCTAAGCATAAAGGAGTTGATCTAAACATGGTAGGAAACTCTTAGATTGAATCCTACAACATTCTAAGCATAAATAGACTAATCTAAATATGGTAGGAATTTTAGAATTAATCCTACAACATTCTAAGCATAAATAGACTAATCTAAATATGGTAGGATTTTTAGAATTAATCCTACAACATTCTAAGCATAAAAACATGATAGAAAATTTTAGAAAGAAACCTACAACATGTATGTCATTCCTACATATGATAGGCAATTTTAGAATTAATCCTCCAACATTCTAAACATGAAATAGCATTCCTAAAACATGATTAGTAATTTTTAGAAGAAGTCCTACAACATTCTAAGCATGAAATAGCATTCCTAAAGCATGATGGGTAATTTTAGAAAGCATCCTACAACATTCTAAACATAAAAATATGATAGGAAATTTTTAGAAGAATGCTACAACCTCCTAAGCATAAAAACATGATAGGATATTTTTAAAAAGAATCCTACAACCTTCTAAGCATAAAAATATGATAGGTAATTTTTAGAAGAAGTCCTACAACATTCTAAACATCTTTAAACATGCTAGGTATTTTTTTAGAAGAAATCCTACAACATTCTAAGCATATCTAAATTAAACTAATATAATCTTAGCATGGTATTTACTTTATGAACATAAAATAAACATCTACAACTATCTACTACTACTACTACTCCATTTTAACCAAGAACATAACATACAACTACTTACTACTTCATTTTAATCAAGAACACATAACTATCTACCACTACTACTTCTTTATTTTAATCAAGAACATAACACACAACTATCTACCACTACTACTACTTTGTTTTAGCCAAAAACATAACACCCAACTAACTACTACTACTACTACTTCATTTTAATCAAGAACACAACATACAACTATCTACTACTACTACTACTTTATGGACATAAAACATTTACAACTACTTACTATTACTTCTTTATTTTAACAACATACCACTACTACTTTATTTAACCAACATACTACTACTTTATTTTAACATGCTACTACTTTGTTGCCTACTAGTCTTTATTATCACTAGTGATAAAAGAAAAGATCCTTTTTTATTTATTCTACAACTAGTGATTAAAAAGAAAAGATCTTTTTATTTTTTTCTACAACTAGTGATTAATAAAGAAAAGGTCTTTTTATTTATTCTACAACTAGTGATTAAAAGAAAAGATCTTTTTATTTATTCTACAACTAGTGATTAAAAAGAAAAGATCTTTTTTATTTTTTCTACAACTAGTGATTAATAAAGAAAAGATCTTTTTATTTATTCTACAACTAGTGATTAATAAAGAAAAGATCTTTTTATTTAAGAAAGAAAACTACAATAAAACATATGCTTATTATTATTTGTCCAAGTCCAATACAAGTCCTACAACCAAAATGGATGTATAAGAATGTTCATATGCTTATGTATATCAAGTCCTACAAGTCCTACAACCCCCAATCGGTTGTATGTGCAAGTTCATATGTATTATGCCATTTTAGTCCAACAACATACATAAACAACAACTACAATTTTAAAGATGTGATCTTTATATGTTTAGTAGGTACTACTACTACTTTCTTTCTTTTACTCATCACCACATTCACAACAACAACAACACACCATCACAAGAACAACCCCAAAGACACAAAAAGAAAACAAAACAAGAAGGTAGGAGAAGAAGTCAAAACACAATACAACCAAACAAGAAAACAAACAACCAAACAAACAAATGGAGAACCCCCACCTTGTTTCCTTTGTTGGAAGAACTTGCTAGCTTAACTTCTCCTTCCCCTAAGCTTTTAGAAAGCTTCTAACACCCTACAAAACAAAACTCTCAAAGTTAACATGGTGATCTCTCTTTCTTTTCCTTTCTTTCTTTCTTTCTTTTTGATCTTTCTAAAATGAGACTAAGGTGAAGGAAGGGGGTATTTATAGGAGGAGAGAGGGGTGGAGAATGCAAATATGCATGCACACAAGTGCAAAAAGGCCCTCCCTTAATATTGGGGCCGGCCATACCCCTAGGGGAGAAGGGGTGAGGTGGAGGGAGGTGTTATGTGGTGGAGGTGTGATGTGGGAGAGATATTTTCTAGTAGGATTTTTTACTTAATCTTCTTATGCATACAAAAACCCTAGATTAAGCCTCCTAATCAAACCCTGACCCTCTAATTAGGTTGTTATAACAAGATAAACACCTAGTCCAAAAATACACAACACACAATTCGTATAATGCACTAATCGACATACTACTCGTACGTGCGCATATATGTCCGTATACCGGAAAATCTTCGCATAATCCATATAAAAATAGTTAAATCTTGGAAATAATAATCAAATAAATTTTATTATTAGTTCGGAAGATCACGGTATCAATTTGATACAATACGGATGTATACTGACCGATATCTGGATACAGATAATGTCTATGAACAAACCGGGTGAAAATCACCAAAATATTCCAATCTTGGAATTAAAACAAAATAATAATAAAATAATAATTCATACAAGGTAATATCCGTCCGGGATATTACAGAGAGTAGCCTCCATGTAAATTATCATGATTGTAATTGGCACGTCGTGTTTAGTCTTTTGTAAAGTTCAAATATATTGTAAATATACCAGCTTTCTTAAAAAAGCCTACGGCTTCCTGTTTTGTAACAAATAACGAACATATCTCGGGCTCGGCACTCGGATAACAGCGCGAGCCTGAAAAGCTTCTCTTACAAGCTTGGGGCTCGGTGCTCGGATAACAGCGCGAGCCCAAAAAGCTTCTCTTACAAGCTTGGGGCTCGGGGCTCAGATAACAGCACGAGCCTGAAAAGCTTCTCTTACAAGCTTGGGGCTCGATGCTCGGATAACAGCGTGAGCCCAAAAAGCTTCTCTTACAAGCTTGGGGCTTGGGGCTCGGATAACAACACGAGCCCAAAAAACTTCTCTTACAAGCTTGGGGCTCGGTGCTCGGATAATAGCGCGAGCCCAAAAAGCTTCTCTTACAAGCTTGGAGATCAGGGCTCGGATAACAGCGCGAGCCTGAAAAGCTTTTCTTTCAAGCTTGGGGCTCGGTGCTCGGATAACAGCGCGAGCCCAAAAAGCTTCTCTTACAAGCTTGGGGCTCGGGGCTCGAATAACAGCGCGAGCCCAAAAAGCTTCTCTTACAAGCTTGGGGCTCGGGGCTCGGATAACAGCGCGAGCCTGAAAAGCTTCTCTTACAAGCTTGGGGCTCGGTACTCGTATAACAGCACGAGCCCAAAAAGCTTCTCTTATAAGCTTGGGGCTCGGGGCTCAGATAACAACGCAAGCCCAAAAAGCTTCTCTTACAAGCTTGGGGCTCGGCGCTCGGACCCTGAGAACATGTGCTGGAGCTCGGCATCGGCCCCGAGCAAGGTGGGTACCTTCTTCAAGGCACCGCGACCTTGACGCTCGGTGGCGACCCTCTGCTACGCCCGCAATTGTCTTTCTCACCGGTATGGGGGCTCGGCATCCGTCCCTCGCTCGGTTTGGGCTTCTTCGAGCTCATCAACCTATGTACGAGGCGACATCCGCCAGCCACGCCCGCACCGTCTCTCCCTGAGAACATGTGCTGGAGCTCGGCGTTGGCCCCGAGCAAGGCGGGTACCTTCTTTAAGGCACCTCGACCTTGACGCTCGGCAGCGACCCTCTGCTACGCTCGCAATTGTCTTTCTCACCGGTATGGGGGCTCGGCATCCGTCCCTCGCTCGGTTTGGGCTTCTTCGAGCTCATCAACCTATGTACGAGGCGACATCTGCCAGCCACGCCCGCACCGTCTCTTCCTGAGAACATGTGCTGGAGCTCGGCGTCAGCGCCGAGCAAGGTGGGTACCTTCGTCAAGGCACCTCGACCTTGACGCTCGGCAGCGACCCTCTGCTACGCCCGCAATTGTCCTTCTCACCGGTATGGGGGCTTGGCATCCGTCCCTCGCTCGGTTTGGGCTTCTTCGAGCTCATCAACCTATGTACGAGGCGACATCCGCCAGCCACGCCCACACCATCTCTCTCTGAGAACATGTGCTGGAACTCGGTGTTGGCCCCGAGCAAGGCGGGTACCTTCTTCAAGGCACTGCGACCTTACGCTCGGCGGCGACCCTCTGCTACGCCTGCAATTATCTTTCTCACTGGTATGGGGGCTCGGCATCCGTCCCTCGCTCGGTTTGGGCTTCTTCGAGCTCATCAACCTATGTACGAGGCGACATCCGCCAGCCACGCCCGCACCGTCTCTCCCTGAGAACATGTGCTGGAGCTCGGCGTCGGCCCTGAGCAAGGCGGGTACCTTCGTCAAGGCACCTCGACCTTGACGCTCGGCGGCGACTCTCTGCTACGCCCGCAATTGTCTTTCTCACCGGTATTGGGGCTCGGCATCCGTCCCTCGCTCGGTTTGGGCTTCTTCAAGCTCATCAACCTATGTACGAGGCGACATCGACCAGCCACGCCCGCACCGTCTCTCCCTGAGAACATGTGCTGGAGCTCGGCGTCGACCCCGAGCAAAGCGGGTACCTTCTTCAAAGCACCACGACCTTGACGATCGGCGGTGACCCTCTGCTACTCTTGCAACAGGTTTTCTTGCAAACATGGGGGCTCAACAAACCGGAGCAAGGCCGCAGCTTTCTTCAAAGCCGCTCGACCACCACACTCGGTTACGAGCTACAACCGTGTGTTGACAAAATTTTATTAAGGTTTAGAGCGTCCACCTTCAGCAGACGCCCCGAGCCTCGAGTCGAATTATTGACCACCCTCTCACTCGCGAACAACTCGGGGTTTACAGCTTTTACAAGCCTAAACCCCGAACTGTTCGAGGATGGCAGGGGGGCCATCAACCCACTACTCTCTCCGTCCTGGAACAAACGCTCCGAGCCTTCGAGCCGTTCAGCTAACCCTTCTCTCGCCCCCGAACAACTCGGGGTCTACGGCTCTTACGAGCCCAAAACCCCGAACTGTTTGAGGACGGCAGAAGAGCCACCACGCTTTGGCTCTCTCCGACCCCCGAACCGATCGGTCGGCCCACCGCTCACCAACGAACAACCCGGGGTCTCACGGCTCTAACGGCTTGCACCCCGAATAGTCCGAGGGTGATCAGTGTGCCTCCAATCCGGAGTACTCAGAAAGATTTTATTCTCTGGGCACCCGCCTTCGGCAGGCACCCGAGTCAGATGACTCACTGCCTGACAACCAACAAGGGGAGTGGAGATTATATAGCCCCCTGAGGCCCTCATTTATTGCATCTGGGAATACGAAACGATGGAAGGCGAAACGTCGCCATAAATGTCCATGGGAATGCAAAACGTCGCCAGTTATAGCTTATCGAAAAGCTAAACGTCGCGACAGTCACGCCCGTGGCAATAAGTCACCTCGGAGCCGACCCCTGCACAACAAGCACGGCAACCGTCCCTAGCAACCAAGACAATCAGAGCACGAAAAATCAAATATTCTTATTGATTACTCAATGCTTACAACTCAATGAACGTCGGTACAAATACAAGGAAAAAGCTCATAACTCACTCGCACTCGGCTGGGAACTCGAATCCGGGGCTCCTATCACGTTTGGCCGGACCGGCCTGGGAAGATACTCCCGCCACCGAGCTTCCTGCATCTTCAGGCTGCGCCCCATCCGACAGAAATATCGAAGACTGCCCCGGGGTCGAATTGCTGGCCCCTTCAATCAGACCAGTGCCTAACACCAGCTTCAGCCTGTGAATCTCTAGCTCCTTCTCGACTACGGCCTCACGAAGCAAAGACTTTGAAGCCGACCCCCCGCTCGAAGCATCCAAGAGGGACCAGTCCGTCTCGATTACCCACCAGTCCCGGTCGGCTACGGCCTTTTTCAGGCGTGCCACCTCCAAACCTAGCTCCCTGGACCTGTTCAGAAAATAGTTAACGGCGGCGGCTCGGTCCCGAGCCTGCTTCTGTTGACGAGCCAAAGCTGCCTCCGTGGCCTCCTCCCCCGCTCGAACTGGAGGTACCTCGGCAACAACGGAGAGGGCGACACAGGTCCCGTACGTCTATCAAAAGACGAGAACAAACATTTCAAAAAACACAAGTCTGGAAGGGTCGACGCTCGGATAAAAGCGCGAGCCAATATTTCCCCTTCTATTTCACAGAAGGGTCGACGCTCGGATAGAAGCGCGAACCAATAATTCCCCTCCTATTTCACAGAAAGGTCGACGCTCGGATAAAAGCGCGAGCCAATAATTCCCCTTCTATTTCACAGAAGGGTCGACGCTCGGATAAAAGCGCGAGCCAATAATTCCCCTTCTCTTCCACAGAAGGGTCGACGCTCGGATAGAAGCACGAGCCAATAATTTCTCTTTTATTTCACAGAAGGGTCGACGCTCGGATAGAAGCGCGAGCCAATAATTCCCCTTCTATTCCACAGAAGGGTCGACGCTCAGAAATCAGTGTGCCTCCGATCCGAAGTACTCGGAAAGATTTTATTCTCTGGGCGCCCACCTTCGGCAGGCACCCGAGTCAGACGATTCACTGCCTGACAACCAACAAGGGGAGTGGGGATTATATAGCCCCTGAGGCCCTCATTTATTGCATCTAGGAATAAGAAACGACGGAAGGTGAAACGTCGCTATAAATGTCCAAGGGAATGCGAAACGTCGCCAGTTATAGCTTATCGAAAAGCTAAACATCGCGACAGTCATGCCCGTGGCAATAAATCACCTCGGAGCCGACCCCTGCACAACGAGCACGGCAACCGTCCCTAGCAACCAAGACAATCAGAGCACGAAAAATCAAATGTTCTTATTGATTACTCATTGCTTACAACTCAATGAACGTCGGTACAAATACAAGGAAAAAGCTCACAACTCACTCGCACTCGGCTGGGAACTCGAATCCGGGGCTCCTATCACGTTCGGCCGGACCGGCCTGGGAAGATACTCCTGCCACCGAGCTTCCTGCATCTTCAGGCTGCTCCCCATCCGACAAAAATGTCGGAGACCACCCCAGGGTCGAATTGCTGGCCCCTTCAATCAGACCAGCGCCTAACACCAGCTTCAGCCTGCGAATCTCCAGCTCCTTCTCGACTACGGCCTCACGAAAGAAAGACTCCGAAGTCGACCCCCCGCTCGAAGCATCCGAGAGGGACCAGTCCGTCTCGATTACCCACCAGTCCCGGTCGGCTACGGCCTTCTTCAGGCATGCCACCTCCAAACCTAGCTCCCTGGACCTGTTCAGAAAATAGTTAACGACGGCGGCTCGGTCCCGAGCCTACTTCTGTTGACGAGCCAAAGCTGCCTCCGTGGCCTCCTCCCCCGCTCGAACTGGAGGTACCTTGGCAACAACGGGGAGGGCGACATAGGTCCCGTACTTCTATCAAAAGACAAGAACAAATATCACAAAAAACACAAGTCTGGAAGGGTCGATGCTCAGATAGAAGTGCGAGCCAATAATTCCCCTTCTATTTCACAGAAGGGTCGACGCTCGGATAGAAGCGCGAACCAATAATTCCTCTCCTATTTCATAGAAGGGTCGACGCTCGGATAAAAGCGCGAGCCAATAATTCCCCTTCTATTTCACAGAAGGGTCGACGCTCGGATAAAAGCGCGAGCCAATAATTCCCTTTCTCTTCCACAGAAGGGTCGACGCTCGGATAGAAGTGCGAGCCAATAATTTCCCTTCTATTCAACAGAAGTTTCGACGCTCGGATAGAAGCGCGAGCCAATAATTCCCCTTCTATTTCACAGAAGGGTCGACGCTCGGATAGAAGCGCGAGCCAATAATTCCCCTTCTATTCCACAGAAGGGTCGACGCTCGGATAGAAGCGCGAGCCAATAATTCCCCTTCTATTCCACAGAAGGGTCGACGCTCGGATAGAAGCGCGAGCCAATAATTACCCTTCTATTTCACGGAAGGGTCGACGCTCGGATAGCACCGCGAGCCCTAACTGCCCTCCTTTGATTCAGAGGGGCTCGGAGCTCGGATAGCACTGCGAGCCCCAGCTAGCCACCTTTAATTCAGAGGGGCCCGGAGCGCGGATAACACCGCGAGCCCCAACTGCCCTCCTTTGACTCAGAGGGGCTCGGAGCTCGGATAGCACCGCGAGCCCCAAACTATCCTCCCTTGTTCAGGAGGGCTCGGAGCTCGGATAGAACCGTGAGCCCCATAAGCCCTCCTCTTGTCACGAGGGACTCGTCTGCCGACCCCAGACGCTCGGCAAACCGAGCTCCAACCTGACAGACCTTGACATCCCCTCGCTCTTCCAACTAGCGAGGGGATCGTCTGCCGACCCTCGGAGCTCGTCTGCCGACCCCTAGTGCTCGACAAACCGAGCCCCAGAAGAAGACCTCGCCTCTTCCTTGCTCTTCCAACTAGCGAGGAGGTCATCCCCCGACCCTTGGTACTCAACAAAACGGAACCCAACAGGACCTCGACTCCCCTTTTGCTTTTCCGATAAGTAAGGGCCCTTGCCTGTCGACCCCAGACGCTCAGCAAACTGAGCTCCGACCCGACAGACCTCGACATCCCCTCACTCTTCCAACTAGCGAGGGGATTGTCTGTCGACCCTCGGAGCTCGTCTGTCGACCCCCAGGGCTCGGCGAGCGTCACTCCGACTTTTACATTGAGCATCTCGTGCAAACTCAAATAAGGGATCCTTTCCTCCTACCCCCTGGCCTCTTCTGGAAATAGCAAAACCTACTTTCTCACTGCACCTCCCACCTTGCTCTTCCTACATAGACGAAGAATCACTCCTACATGGCTGGTTCACCCGGCCCTACAAGAGTGTGGGGCTTGTGATATGGGTCAGGAATAACATGGCCCGTCCTGGGCCACAGGATCCCCTCAGGATGCACGCTCCTTCTAAATCCTTCGGATCTGCCACGTCAGCACCGGAAAATTGCCCGAGCCTCTGCCACGTCAGCTCGGAAACTGCCCTGGCGTCTACCATGTCAGCCCTATACCGCCCGGTTTTCCACCGCTTCAGCCACACGGGCAACCGGGTCCAGACCCGGTTGGCTTCTTCTATAAATACTAGACCCCTACTCCTTCTCCAGGTAATCAAAATTTCTACACTCAAACCCTAGTTACTGTTGCTCTCCCTTAGTGACTGACTAGATCGTCGGAGGGTCTGCCACCGGGACCAACCCCGGTGTTCTGAGACCGTCTGCAGGTACACGAGACCCTCAGATCCGAGCCCCAAAGATCCGAGCCGAGCCTCCACCTCAATACTGCCTACCCCAGTACCGTTCGTCCAGCCGAGGGTCATCTACATAGAAATCTCCTCCTTCAATACAAATTGAGTAAGAACTCACGCCTGGTGCATCCACACGTCTCCCAAAAACAAACCGCATCACTAGTATAATGCTACTTGTATACGTGAATTTTGGTCACTAATGTTACTAGTTTCTTCTTCAGGTGATGATTATTTTCTTTTTTAGCTAGCTCGAACTCTGAACGTGATGATTATTTTTTTTTTGGTGTTGCAAGTGACCTGGCAAACAACAATGCATTGCATGGTAACATGCTTTTCGTCATAAAATTTGTCCAGTAGCACTTACCCTCGCATAAATCGCACTAGATGATTGATGCGGTTTGTTTTTAGGGGTGGCTGCACCATGTGTGAGTTTTTCTTGATTTTTATTTTTACGGAAGCTTCGGTACGGATGATACGCCTAACCCTCAGCCAGGGGAACGGTTCGGGGTAGAAACGGGAGCGAGATGGAGGTCAGATGCTCGGCTCGGAGCTGGAGGCTCGGCTCGGATCTGGAAGCTTGGATCCGGGAGTCTCATGTACCTGCACTCGGCCTCGAAACACCGGGGTTGGCCCCGATGGCAGGCCCTCCGACGATCTAGTCAATCAATGAAGAAGAGTAACAGTAACTAGGGTTTAAGAGGGGAAAGATTGATTACATGTTGAAGGGGTAGGAGGCCTGGTATTTATAGAAAGAGCAAACTGGGTCTGGACCCGTCTGGGGCCGGGTCTGGACCCGGTTGTCCATGGGCCTGACATGGCGGAAGCCCAAGTGGCATAGGGCTGATGTGGCACGGGCCCGGGGTAGTTTAGGACTGACATGATGGAGGCCTGAGTAGTTTCCGGGCTGACGTGGCAGATCCGGTGGTGAACGCCTTTTGAGGGGATCCTGTGGCCCAGAAGGGGCCACGTCATCTGACCCATATCAGGAGCCCCTCACTCCTGGAGGGCTGGGTGACCCAATCGTGTAGGAGTGGTTCTTTGCCTCTGTAGGAAGAGCGGGGTGGTGTGTACTGGGATGGATGAGATCGTTATCTTCCAGAAGAGGTCAGGGGGGTAGGGTGAAAGGATCCCTTATTGGAGTCATGCGAAGTGCCGGGCACAGAAGAGTCGGAGCTCGGTTTGCCCGAGCGTCAGGGGTCGGTAGACGAGCCCCTCACCTGTTGGGAAAGCAAGGGAACAGCATCGAGGGTCGGTAGACGAGCCCCCTCACTTGTTGGAAAAGTAAGAGGACGCTGAGATCTGCTGAGTAGGAGGTCTTCTTGCCGAGCGTCGAGGGTCGGTAGACAAGTCCCTTCACTTGTTGGAAAAGCAAGAGGACGTCGAGATCTGCTAAGTAGGGGGTCTTCTTGCCGAGCATCGAGGGTCAGTGGACGAGCCCCCTCACTTGTTGGAAAAGCAAGGGGAAGCCGGGATCTATGGAGTGGAAGTCTTCTTGCCGAGCATCGAGGGACGGTAGACAAGCCCCCTCACTTGTTGGAAAAGCAAGGGGACGCCAAGATCTGTTGAGTAGGGGGTCTTCTTGTCGAGCGTCGAGGGTCGGTGGACGAGCCCCCTCACTGTTGGAAAAGCAAGGGGGATCATGGCAGCTCGCGGTACCATCCGAGCGTCGAACCTCCTGTTGAATAGAGGATAATTTTGGGGCTCGTGGTGCCATCCGCGCTCCGAGCCTCCCATTGAGTAAAGGAGGATTTCGGGACTCGCGGTGCCGTCCGAGCTCCGAGCTCCGAGCCTCCTGTTGAATAGAGGAGGATTTTGGGGCTCGCGGTGCCATCCGAGATCCGAGCCTCCTGTTGAATAGAAGAGTATTTTGGGGCTCGTGGTGCCATCTGAGCTTCGAGCCTCCTGTTGAATAAAGGAGGATTTTGGGGCTCGCGGTGGCATCCGAGCTCCGAGCCTCCTGTTGAATAGAAGAGGGTTTTGGGGCTCGCGGTGCCATCCGAGATCCGAGCCTCCTGTTGAATAGAAGAGGATTTTGGGACTTGCGGTGCCATCCGCGCTCCGAGCCTCCTGTTGAATAGAGGAGGATTTTGGGGCTCGCGGTGCCATCCGAGCTCCAATCCTCCTGACTTGTTGGAAAAGCCTGGGTGTTTTTTGGTGGCTCGCGTTACCATCCGAGCGTCGAGCCTCCTATCGAATAGAGGAGGATTTTGGGGCTCGTGGCACCATCCGAGCGCCGACCCTTCTTACTTGTTGGAAAAGCCTGGGGGTTTTTTGGTGGCTCGCGGTACCATCCGAACTCTGAGCCTCCTGACTTGTTGGAAAAGCCTGGGAATTTTTTGGTTGCTCGCGGTACCATCCGAGCGTCGAGCCTCCTATCGAATAAAGGAGGATTTTGGAGCTCGCGGTGCCATCCGAGTGCCGACCCTTCTGACTTGTTGGAAAAGCCTGGGGATTTTTTGGTGGCTCACGTTACCATTCGAGCGTCAAGCCTCATATCGAATAGAGGAGGATTTTGGGGCTCGTGGCGCCATCCGAGCGCCGACCCTCCTGACTTGTTGGAAAAGCCTGGGGGTTTTTTGGTGGCTCGCGGTACCATCCGAGCTCCGAGCCTCCTGACTTGTTGGAAAATTCTGGGGGTTTACAGGTAATTTGGTGCCACATGCTGACGTTACATGCGCAAGAATCGAAGCGACTTAGACCCTAGTGGCCGTTGGATCTTGATGATTAAGATCCAACGGCTAGATCTTTTTGCGAAAATTGAGGAGTCTCTTTCTGCGTTATAACCCCCCCCCCCCCCCCTTTTTCTTTCCTTCATTTCCTTACTTGTGTTTTCCAACTTTCAAGAACAGGGGGTTTTTCTCATCTGCCGTCGGCAACCTTTTTCCGGTGATCTTTCCATTTTAGTGCGATATTTTTAGGTTAGTATTTCTGATTCGTAATGTCGTGCTCTCAGTCTGGCTCCGAGGCAAGCTCGTCAGGCCGTTCCGAGAAGGAAGCTAAGTCACCCTTGACACCTTGGTCCCTAGGCGATTATGGAATTAAAAAGGAGGTTTCGTCAGATCCAGGGTCAGATGGCAGGGATGAGGTAGTTTTCGTCATGCAACCCTTGAGATCCCATAGGCCAGGGAAGGAGCCTGTGGATGAGAGCAAGGGGAAGGAAGAGGAGGGTGACGAAGAAGAGCAGGACCCCGAGGGAGAAGGGGACGTTGAGGACGAAGAGGACGAGGAGGGCAACGAAGAAGAGCAGGACCCCAAGGGAGAGGGGGACGTTGAGGACGAGGAGGACGAGGAGGGCGACGAAGAAGAGCAAGACCCTGAAGGAGAGGGGGACGTTGAGGACGAGGAGGACGAGGAGGGCGACGAAGAAGAGCAAGACCCTGAAGGAGAGGGGGACATTGAGGACGAGGAGGACGAGGAGGAAGATTCCGAGGGGAACCAGGGGGAGCCCGATCAGGGTGCCGGGGGAGAAGATGTTCGAGGAGATGCGGGGGAAGGTACCGCAGGAGGGGTAGCCAAGGGCGAGGGCGATCTCCCTCCTCTACCACCATTGTCGACACCATCTCCGGAGAGAGAAAACCTCGTCCTCGTAGGAGGAAGAGGAAGTGGATTCGTCCGGATAGCCCCCCCCCCCTCGCCAGATAAATATGCTCCCAGACCAGGGTTCGAGTTTGCCCCTGTCACCTTCAAAAATCCCGGGTCAATTAGGATGTATCCTGATGAAGTTAAGGATCTCGCTCCGCTCCCCTCCGTGCCGGGTGGCGAGATTCGGGTGAAGATCAGGATGGACGGTATCCAGTGTGTCCTGAGAGCGGACTACCTGCACATCCTGAGGGCGGCCTACTTTATCCCCAAGGAGTTCGAACTCCTAATTCCAAACTCCTAATTCCAAGCCCCGTTATTCGTCCAACCACCACTATCGCGCCGGGCTACTGCATTTTTTCCGAGGATGCCTTTATGTCGGGACTTAGGCTACCGTTGCACCCCTTCATCAAAAGAGTCTTGAATTGGGCGAAGTTGAGCCCGATGCAGTATAGCCCCAATTCGTGGAAACATTTGGTCTGCTTTATCTTGAAGTGCCAAGAGAAGGGGATCAAGCCGAGGCTTACGTACTTCCGCACTATCTTGGAGATGAGCTCGTTAGGTGATGTGGAGGGAATCTTCTATCTTTTACCTAGACCTCATAAGAAGGTGATGCACGGCCATCCGGACTCCATCAAAGGATGGAAGGAGAAGTAGTTTATAGTCCAGAGCGAGAAGCCTTGGGGGATTCCGACCGCCTGGAACTTTTTAAAGCCAAACCATAAACCTCTGAAGCGCAGCGAGTTGACGGAGAAACAATGGGCGAAGGTGGAGAAGATCGTTGGGGGGCACAGCATAGGGTGGCCCCGGTGACGAAAATGCACCTGGCCTGAGTCGGACTGAGCTCAGCCGACCCTAGTATGTTTTTGTTCTGAATTTTCCTATCTTTCTGCCTTCGTGTTAACATTTGCCTCTCTTCTTCCATTTTGCAGAGATGAAGGCCAAGCAGCTCGATAATAGGTAGGCCTTGTTGGTCTTTGCTGCCAAGAGGAGGGCGGAGAAGGAAAAGATGGCAGAGCAGGATAAGGCAGCTGCCCAAGGCGCGGGGCCAGCAAGGGGTCGGCCTCGGAGGCTATGGAGCTGTCCCCAAAGAGGGTGAAGAAGCATCACCACACGCCGAGGTCATCTAGGGAGGCGAGGGGAAGCTCTGGGTTCGAGATCCCGGAGCAGAGGCTTCCCCCACCTCAGCCCAGTGCTGAGCAGATGGTTGGGCAACAGGGACTGAGGCCACATGCCCCTGATTGGTCGGTTCTCGCAGGGGATTCCCTGCTTGAGGGTCCCATGGCCATAGAGGTGGTCAGAAATCTTGCCACAGAGCGAGATCGTATGGCTCTGGCGATGCAGATGTCTAAGATGGCCTTTATGCGGTAGTCTCAGGTGCAGCTCTCGGTGAGTGCTCGTAATTTTGCTTTGAGTTTAGACTCTAGGATTTCTTCTAACTTTTTCTTCCTCGGACAGGCAATGCTTTATGGGCAGCACTTTCAGAAGTGCTTGGAGAAGGAGGTCCTTATCGAGAGGAGGAATGTGGAGAAGTATGTTCGGGAGTTGACCAAGCTGTCGGACGAGCTGAAGGAAGCTCGGAGCATGGAGGCAGTCCACGAGGCCTAGATGGCCTCGATAGCCGATTATCATAAGAAAGAGGTGGATCGCCTCAAGGAGAAGGCACGGAAGGCCATGGAGGAGGCAGAGATCACCATGGCGGATACCCTGATCCTGGCACAGGACGAGACCTATGATAAGGCTACAAAGCATTTTCGGTTGATCTATCCGGATAAGAGGGTCGACCACCTCCACTACAACTGGCAACCCGAGCATCCGCTGACACCCAGCAGCGAGGAGATGGGGGACCCTCGCCAAGAGGAGGTCGGGGGTGACCCTACTGACGAAGAGGTGCCACCCCCGCTTCAAGCATAGTTTAGGTTCTCCCTTTTGATTTTTGTAAACGCCTTGCGCGGACTGGCCACCGCCTTTTGTAGCACAAAAATTTTGAACATAATGAAAGATAATTTTTTGGCCGATGCTCCATGACTTGTGCTTTTCTAGTCTCTTTTGTGACTTGTTGTTTTTTCCGTCTTTTTGATAGACGCATGAGGACCTCGGTGCCTATCATATTTCCGTCGAGGCCTCCTTGGTCCGAACTGGGCTGGGGGCCATGGAGACTGCTCTGGCTCGCCAACGAAAGCAGACTCGGAACCGAACAACCACAGTGAATTACTTCATGAACAAGTCTAGGGAGCTTAGCTTAGAGGTCGCTCGTCTGAGGAAAGCCATAGTCGACCAGGACTGGTGGGTAATTGAGACGAACCGGTCGATCTCGGATGCCTCGAGTAGGCGTTCAGCTTCAGAGTCTTTTCTTCATAAGGCCGATATTGAGAAAGAGTTGGAGATCCACAGGTTGAAGCTGGTGCTAGGTGTCGGTTTGATCGAGGAGGCGAGCAATTCCGTACTAGGACCTTCTCCGACAGTTTTCTTGGAGGGGGCCCAGCCTGACGATGTGGAAAGCTCAGTAATGGGAAAGCCTTCCCCGATCGGGCCGGCCGAGCGTAAGAAGGAACCCGAGGGAAGCGCCGAATTTGAGTTTTAAGCCGAGCATGAGTGATTTGTAAGCTTTTCATTGTATTTGTGCTGCCGTTACTGGCACACGATGAGTAATAATAATAAAAAAAACTCCCGCCTTCTTTAACTTTGACGATTCATTGAGTGAGGATTGTTGTCGAGCTCGGCCTTGTAAGGGGTCGCCACCAAGGGAAAAAGGCCACACGGTAACTTCAGGCAGGCAATGCGTAATTAGTGGCGTTTCGCCTTCCGATAAGCATTAATGGCGACATTTTGCCTTCCGATAAGCATTAATGGCGACGTTTCGCCTTCCATCATTTGGGCTTCCCTGATGCAATGACTGCGCTTCTCTGGGGGCTATATAACTCCCATCCCCTCCTTGTTTTTTATCAGGAATTGGGATTGGCTTATTCGCCATACGATTCGGGTGCCTGCCGAAGGCGGGCATCCTAGAAGTAGAACTTTGGTCTGAGAGTTCCGGATTGGTGGCACACCAATCACCCTCGAAAAATTTGGGGTTTTGGCTCTTGAAAGCTGCAAACCTCGAGTTGCTCGTGGATGAGAGGAGGTTCAACCAACGATCGAAGCTCGGGGCATTTGCCGAAGGCGGGCGCCCTAAATCTTAATGAAAACTTTTTTGAAATGGTCATGGCTGAAGGTCGTGGCCGATCGTAAAGGTCGTGTGGCTTTGAAGAAAGCCAAGGCCTTGCTCGAGGTCGACGAAGAGCCCCCACACTTGTTCTCAAGAAGATGGCAAAGGTGTAGCTGGCGGTTGTCGCCGAGCGCATAGGTTGAAAAAGCTCAAACCATGCTAGGGGCAGATGCCGAGCCTCCACACCATGGAGAAAGCCAGTAATGAGCATAGCTGAAGGTAGTCGCCGAGCGTAAAGGTCGCGTGGCTTTGATGAAAGCCAAGGCCTTGCTCGAGGTCGACAACGAGCCCCCACACTTGTTCTCAGGAAGATGGCAAGGGTATAGCTGGCGGTTGCCGCCGAGCGCATAGGTTGATGGTCTTGAAAAAGCCCAAACCATGCTCGGGGCAGATGCCGAGCTCCCACACCATGGAGAAAGTCAGTAATTGGCGTAGCTGAAGGTTGTCGCCGAGCGTAAAGGTCGCGTGGCTTTGAAGAAAGCCAAGGCCTTGCTCGAGGTCGATGACGAGCCCCCACACTTGTTCTCAGGAAGATGGCGAGGGTGTAGCTGGCGGTTGCCGCCAAGCGCATAGGTTGATGGTCTTGAAAAAACCCAAACCATGCTCGGGGCAGGTGCCGAGCCCCCACACCATGGAGAAAGCCAGTAATGGACGTAGCTGAAGGTCGTCGCCGAGCGTAAAGGTTGCGTGGCTTTGAAGAAAGCCAAGGCCTTGCTCGAGGTCGACGACGAGTCCCCATACTTATTTTTAGGAAGAGGGCAAGGGTGTAGCTGGTGGTTGCCGCCGAACGCATAGGTTGATGGTCTTGAAAAAGCCCAAACCATGCTTGGGGCAGGTGCCGAGCCCCCACACCATGGAGAAAGCCAGTAATGGGCGTAGCTGAAGGTCGTGGCCGAGCGTAAAGGTCGCGTGGCTTTGAAGAAAGCCAAGGCCTTGCTCGAGGTCGACGATGAGCCCCCACACTTGTTCTCGGGAAGATGGCAAGGGTGTAGCTGGCGATTGCCACCGAGCGCATAGGTTGATGGTCTTGAAAAAGTCCAAACCATACTCGGGGCAGATGCCGAGCCCCCGCACCATGGAGAAAGCTAGTAATGGGCGTAGCTGAAGGTCTTTGCCGAGCGTAAAGGTCGCGTGGCTTTGAAGAAAGCCAAGGCCTTGCTCGAGGTCGACGACGAGCCCCTACACTTGTACTCATGAAGATGGCAAGGGTTAGCTTTTTGTGGTTCGCGGTACCATCTGAATGCCAAGCCCTAAGCTTGTAGGGGAAGCTTTTTGTGGCTCGCGGTTTCTTCCGAATGCCGAGCCCTAAGCTTGTAAGGGAAGCTTTTTATGGCTCGCGGTTTCTTCCAAATGCCGAGCCCTAAGCTTGTAAGAAAAGCTTTTTGTGGCTCGCGGTTTCTTCCGAGTGCCGAGCCCTAAACTTGTAAGGGAAGCTTTTTGTGGCTTGCGGTTTCTTCCGAGTGCCGAGCCTTAAGATTGAAAGGGATACTTTTTGTGGCTCACGGCACTATCCGAATGCCGAGCCCGAGACAGGCTTTTAATGAGAACTTGTTTCAAGAAAGTTGGCATAATTACAACATACTTGAACCTTACACAAACAAGGCATGACATGCCGATTACATTTTTCATAACTTTACATGTGCTGTAGAGGCTAACCCTCCCCTTCTAGGAATTTGATGAGGTGCTCTGCATTCCAGGGCCTTTTAACAGCCTTACCTCCTGGGTCAGTTAGGAGGTACATGTCCGGGCGTACGACCTCAGATACCTTGTATGGGCCTTCCCAGTTTGGGGCCAGCTTTCTCTTTTGGCTGGGGTTGGATATCGCCAGCTTCCGGAGGACGAGGTCCCCGAGCTTGATGTTCGTGGGACGCACCTTTTTATTGTAGAACCTCTCAATCCTCTGTTGGTAGGTGTTCCTTCGAATGACGGACATCTCCTTGACCTCGTCTATGAGATCTAGGTCGGCACGTAGCTGTACCGAGTTGCATGCTTCATCGAAGGCCATGATCTGGGGCGAAGGGATCCCGATCTCCAGGGGGATGACGGCCTCCGCACCGTATGTTAGATTAAATGGTGACTCTCTCGTGGGGATTCTCTTTGTCGTTCGGTAGGCCCGGAGAACGCTTGGCAGCTCATCGACCCATAACCCCTTGAAAGAGTTATCGAGTCGTTTCTTGAGATCGTCAAGGATTTGGCGGTTCGCGTTCTCAGCCTGGCCATTTGACTGCGGGTGGCACACCGAAGATAAACACTGCTGGATCCCGAGATCTTCGCAGAACTTTCGAAAATGTTTACCTATGAATTGGGTCCCATTGTCTATAATGAGTACCTGTGGGATCCCGAACCGGCAGACGATGTGTTTCTAGAAAAACTGTTGGGTCTGCTGCTCGGTGATCGTGGCTAGTGGCTCGGCCTCGATCCACTTTGTGAAGTAGTCGATTGCCACTATGAGAAATTTTCGTTGGCCCGTTGCCTTCGAAAATGGGCTTACCAGATTCATCCCCCACATTGCAAAGGGGGTCGGACTGGCCAGGAAATGGAGGTTCTCTTACGGAGCCCTTTTCACAAGGGAGAACCGTTGACAGGGGCCACACTTCTTGAACAGGGCGAGGGCGTCTTGTAGCATTATGGGCCAGTAGTACCCGTGATTCAAAGCCTTTCGCACGAGCAAGCGACTTCCCATATGGCACCCCCGATTCCCTCATGCAGCTCCTTGAGAGCGTACTTTGCTTCATTGGGGATTAGGCTGCGGAGGTAGGGTCTTCCGTCCGTCGTCGTGTATGACCTTTTGAAGAGGGTTTCGTTGATCATGGCAAACCTTTCTGAACGGACCCTGACCCTCCTTGCTTCAACTCGGTCTTCGAGGATCCCTCCCTTGATTAGGAAATTTTTGATAGGAGTGGTCCAATCGTCAGGATGGGCTCCGTCTTCGATGCAGAGAGTCTCGGGGAAGTCAGTACTCGGCTTTAGGAGTACTTTAATCAGGATGGTGTGATCGAGGCCCTCGAAGGACGAGGAAGCTAACTTTAACAGAGCGTCGGCTTGGGCATTCTACTCCCTGGGGATCCTTAAGACCACCGACTTGTCGAAGGACGTCAATAGCCGTTGGACCACAGCCAAGTACCTGATCATCCGATCGTCACGGGCCTCGTGCTCTCCGATGATCTGGTTGACCACGAGCTGAGAGTCGCTGAAGGCCCTGATCTGTCTGGCACTGGCCTGATGCGCCAGGGTGAGTTTGGCGATCATGGCCTCGTACTCAGCCTCGTTATTAGAGACCGAAAAGTTGAGGCAAAGGCAATATTGAAGGAGGAAACTGTCGGGACCCCGCAGAATAATACCCGCACCACTCCCTGCTTCGCAGGAGGAGCCATCAATGTAAACTTCCCATGTCTGGTCGGCCTCCTTGCTTTCGGTTTGCTCGGAGATGGTGCATTCCGTGATGAACTCGGCAAGGGCCTGCCCTTGATGGCCGTCCTTGGCTGATAACCGATATCGTATTGACTGAGCTCGATCGACCATTTAACCAATCGTCCGGAGCTCGCGGGCTTGTAGAGCACGGCCTTCAGAGGCTGGTCCGTAAGCACCTGAATCGAGTGTGCCTGAAAATAGGGATGGAGCTTCCGTGCGGCCATGACTAAGGTGTATGCTACCTTCTCCATTCTAGAATATCTGGTTTCGACGGCGAGCAAAACCTTGCTCACATAGTACAGCAGCTTTTGGACTCCGTCCTCTTCTCGAACGAGGACAGCACTGAGCACATTTTCCGAAGCCAAAAGGTAAAGCCAGAGGGGCTCACCTAGTTCGGGCTTACTGAGGAGAGGAGGGTTGGCGAGGTACTATTTTAGTTGGGTGAATGCCTCCTGCTGCTGAGTGCCCCATTCAAAACCTCTGGTTCCGTGCAGAGACCTAAAAATGGGAGAGACTTCTCTCCGAACTTGGAGAGAAAACGGTCGATGGCTGCCAGTCTTCCCGTGAGCCTCTGGACTTCTTTGATGTTTCTGGGAGGGGCCATGTCTAGACCTGAATTTTTTCGGGGTTCGCCTCGATGCCGTGCTGGATGACGAGGAACCCGAGGAATTTTCCTGAGGAGACATCGAACGCACACTTCGCCGGATTGAGTCTTATATTGTGGGTCCGAAGGACCCCAAAGGCTTCTTCCAGGTTGGCGACGTGATCCTATCCCCACTGGTTTTTAATGAGCATGTCATCGACGTACAACTCCATGTTGCGACCAATTTTCTCCTTAAAGACACGGTTAATGAGCCTCTGATAAGTAGCATCGGCGTTCTTCAGCCCGAAGGGCATAACCCGGTAGCAATAAAGCCCTTGGTCCGTGACGAAGAACGTCTTCGCTATATCAGGTAGAAACATTCGGATCTGGTTGTAGCCTGAGAAGGCATCCATGAAAGAAAGGAGCTCGTGAACCGATGTAGCGTCGACCAGAGCGTCGATGCTACGGAGGGGAAACAGATCTTTGGGGCACGCCTTGTTGAGGTCGGTAAAGTCTATGCAGATCCTCCAGCTCCCGCTCGCCTTTCTGACCATTACAACATTCGCCAGCCACTCAGGGTAGCTGACTTCCTGTATGAAGCGAGTGGACAAGAGTTTGTCCACCTCCGCTTTCACCGCTTGGTGCCGCTCCGGGGCTAACTTATGTCGCTTCTGGATGATCAGCTTCAAGCCGGGGATCACGCTGAGTTTGTGCATTATCAGGTCTTCAGAGATGCCGGGCATATCGGAGGGCTTCCAGGTGAAGAGGTCGACATTGCGGCGAATACAGTCGATCAGGGCAGATTTGAGGTTGGGAGCGAGGGAGCAGCTCACTCGGAACCACCCCCGATTACCGTCATATAGCACGATCGTGCCGCTTCTTAGTTTCCTCGGAAAACTCCGATGCCTGACTTGGTGGGGAATTTTAGCTTTTGGTGGTAGGCCGAGGGAACCGTCTGGAGGGAGCAGAGCCCGGGACGGCCGAGGATGACGTTATAGGCAGCCTTGATGTTTACAACCATGAAGTCCATCGACTAGGTCCACTTGTGAGGGGTCGTACTTGCGGTGGCATCTAAGGTCATGATACCCTCGATTGGCACCGGGACGCCGGAGAACCCATGCAGGGTGTACCCGACTGGCTTCAGCTTATCCCAGGAGAGCTTTAGTGTAACTCCTATTTTCCGTATCTGTATTTTTTCTATTGTATTTTTATTTGCTGGTATTCTTGTATTCAATTTGAGGTCCTATACTTTTGTTCCAGTTCGAATAAAAACATTCTTTGGTTTCAACTCAATTTTTGGTGTCAATATCTAATTCAATTGTATTGTTCGTTCTGCACTTTTGTATCGTTCTTAATGTAGAAATAGACTATTCATCTCATCTATCTCTTTTTTCCCATTTTTAATGAATTTTGACCAAGTCCCTAGTTGGATCCCTCTCAAACCCGCTATCCAAATACCCAATAACCCAAACCCTAACTATTTAAACCCTAACCTAACCCTAACCCTAAACTTAACCTAATTACTATTTAAACCCCAACCAACCCGCCACTCTCTTCTCTCCCACTTCCCCGTCTCCTTCTCCTTCACATCATCGAACCCAAATCCCCACCGCCTTCGCCATTACCCTTCATCACCTCCCTCACCAGTCGTCGCCCATCGCCTTCCTCGCCTCCATCATCGCCATCTCCACCGTCGTCTCCCTCGCCGAACCCAACTCCCAAACCCATCCCCATCTCCTCCGATCACCATCGCCTTCCTCTCCTCTCCACCTCTCGCCGCCTCGCCTTCGCTCCCTTTCCACCGCCACAACCCATTACCCTCCGCCCTTACCATCGCCAGTCACCTCCATCATCGTCCTCCGCTCGTGCCGCCAACACCCCGAAACCATTCCTCCGCTCTCCTCCCCTGTTTTCGAACTCGAGAACAGAGCATCGCTGCCATCGTGCCACAGTCGCACCACCGTTGCCTCCCTGCACCGTCGACCTTCCTGTCGTCGCCGTGTCGCGCTGCCTCGCCGCTCACCGCAGTGTCATCACTGCTCTCGCTCACTCTCCCTGGCTGTTTGGTGAAGAAGGAGGGAAGAAGAAGAAGTGGGATTGAATCATGGCTGTCGGATTCGATCAAGATTGTGATCTGATCAGATCTGATCTCAAACACCATATCAGATCTCAGCCGTCCATCCGATCGTGATCTTCTGCTCAGATCGAAGCAGATCCAGCCGTCCGATCGTCTTGATCTTGATCTTCCATCAAGATCCGCTCCGATCCGATCCATCCAATCCCGATCGTCGATCAACGCCCTCATCCAATCAAGGCAAGAATTCATCTTGTACAAATTTTTGTTCTAGTACAAGCGTTTAATTTGAAAATACCGCAAATTGTTAGTAGTCGTGACTCCTCCTTGACTCGTCATTGTCGATCAAATATTATTCATCGTCGATTCCATAATCTTAAGAGTCACAACAATTTCATTGTTATATTTACAAATACTTGGACTCATTTTATCTCCTAGACACTTGAACGTATGAAACTAAGAAACCCTAGACTTGTAGATGTGTGTTGTAGCATGTATGTGATGATCTTACATACCCTTGAGTTGAGAAATAGATGTTGCTTGCTGATTTGATAACCACTATATCCGTATTTGTGTCACACATTAATTTAGACTCATAATAATCAATTATTATGCAACCTATATATGAAAGACATTCACACTTGTTACTGTCCCAAACTTTACTTGCTATTTTGACCCCTTTAAATTCAGAATCTGAACCTAAGCCCTGAACAGTAAATGTAGCTCTAGATGTCTAAATATCGATAGCATCCAGAATTTTTAAATTCCGAGTTACGATCTAGGAGATATTGCAGTTTTACTGCAGCTGTGTCGGTAGTCGCAGATTCACAAAACTGCTGCACATCTTTAGTTTGCAAATTAATTTAACTATGTTATCAGTAAGCGTTTGACTTGAAATTTTACATGCTGTTGCTGAACACCCTAGAGAATATCTCCAAATTTTCTAAGAATTAATTAACAATATTTCAACACCGTTTCACATGTATAAACTCAGAATCACAAGTTCTGCCTGAACACAATAGCTGTGTAGTTCGCTGTTTTGACACATGTTTTCACAACTTTTACGTACCTTAATTATATGTGTTGGAACCGGACAGGAGTCTAGTTTCTAGATCTTCTAACGGATCCTCTTTTGCTATCTTGTAGCAGCGGGAATCGTGGTTTTGGTACAACAACGTCGTGCTATCCAGAATTGAGATTTTCGTTGTTCTTGATATTTTGATTCGTATTGACCCTCGAATATGCTATATAAATATCTCAAACTTGTCTCATGTTCATGATTATGATTTCCTGACTTGTTTTTTTTTTTCACACTTTCATGCTTGGTTAATAACAATAATAAATAACAAGTTGGGATTTAAGGGAAAGACCATAGTAGTGGACAATATAGGTAAGTGTACTCGAAAGGGGGCCCGTGTTTCCCAGTGATCGGTTCATGAACCTGTTGCACCTTGATGTATTCATGGAGCCAGTTACTTGGCTCATGAACCTGTTGTATTCATGAACCCACGGTGTGGATCTTGAACCTGTTAGTATTCACGAACTTGCTTCGTAAACCTGTTATTTATTTTCGTATTCATGAACCGTGCCTGCTTGATACTTAATACCTGAGTACGCAGTCCTATAGACTCCATTACTAGGCCTAAATAAAATTGTATTGAGTGTAGAAACCATGTATTAAAAGTATGGATGCATGAAGTGCTACCTAGATAGTAATAACTACAAGACATGAACATGATACATGCTTACTTGATACTTGATGACATGTTACATGAG
The DNA here is from genome assembly GCA_017893485.1 of Hemerocallis citrina. Lineage (NCBI taxonomy): Eukaryota > Viridiplantae > Streptophyta > Magnoliopsida > Asparagales > Asphodelaceae > Hemerocallis > Hemerocallis citrina. The sequence goes on from CM030359.1 coordinate 371,368,625, forward strand.
ACTTGATACTTGAATATAATACTTGACACTAGACTTGAGACTTGTTACTTGACACTAGACTTGAGACTTTTTACTTGACACTAGACTCAAGACTTGTTACTTGACACTTATACTTGATACCTGCCACTTGATGTTGGATACTCTTATATATCACTAGTCACTTAATCTACTATTAGTATTTGTTACCCAACCTGATCTCTTGAGTTTTCTTTCTTGCTAGTTAGTTCTTGAATTCCCACTGCTTGTTGCATCCCTATTATATTCTTAATTCCAAATTTTGTTTCATATTTCTTTTACTCGTTTTTACTATTTGTGGTCCTAACTTGTACTAAGGGCATTTTCTCTTGTTTTTCCTATTTTTTCCTTTTTATAATTATTAACCAGACTTTGGAAATGAATTGTCTGCTGGAATCGGTGAGCAGACGTTCTGGGCCTTGCTTGGGAAAAGCTTTCTTTAATCATTTCGTTTTGTAATTAAGTTATTTCATTTGTTGTTGCTTAAATCTTGTAACGGGCTTATATTCCTGAGTTTTACCTTTGATCCAGACTTGAAAACTATTTGGATATTATTATTTGTTTTCAATTGTTTTCTATTGCTTAATAAATTATTCATGCATGCTTGGTTGTATATATATCATGTTATATTCTTGTTGTGATGCTGAGTCGATCCTACAACTTATGGATGATGTTAAAATCATTCGTTGGGCTTCGTCACGCACTCGTATTCCATATTTTTAGGAAGCGGGGCATGACATTTAGATTCTCAAATGCCTCTAGAAAGAGGATGTTTACCGAGCTCTCATTGTCCACGAGGATCTGACGGGCCTCGAAGTTTGCCATGCTGAGGCTGACAACGAGTGCATCGCAGTGCGGGAGCCGTACTCCCTCCAGGTCTTCCCCAGAGAAGGAGACAAGGAGTTGCTGGACCTGGGGGGAGAGGGGACCCAGGATGGCATTGACCCCTTGGATGAATGCCTTGTGGGAAGTGTTGGACTCCCCTCCCATGGGCCCGTCATGGACGCAATGCAAGATGGCTTGACCCTCGGGTTCTTCTGGCTTGGGGTCCCGCTCGGGATGCTATCTGAGTGCTCAAGGAGGAGGAGAAGGCCTCCGATTCCTCGTGTCTCTTTGGTCCCGGATGTCTTCCCGTTTGAACTCCCGGAGGTACCCTCGTTGGATGAGGGCCTCGATCTCGTCCTTCAGGGCGTGGCAATGGTCAGTGTCTACCCGTTGTCTCGGTGGAAGCGGTAGTAGAACCGCTGATCCCTCTTTTTGTTGTTGTTGGTCGGCCGAGAAGGGAATTGGACGAGGTCCCTGTCTTCGATCGCTAAGAGGATAGTTGATACATTCTGCGTCAGCGGAGTGTACCTCTCGAAGCGGGGGATCGGAGGGACCCTTTTTGTGATGCTCCCATCTTTTGGGGCCTTCTTTGTTGGCTCCGCCTCGTCGGCCTTGCGTTTCCCCTTTTCAGGAACTTTTTTGGAGTCCTCTGGATTCAGGGCCTCCTCGACCCGGATGTACTTTTCGACCCGATTGAGGAGTTCAGGGAAATCGATCTGAGGCTTCTTCGCCAGGGATGCCTTCAGCTGACCGTGCCAGAGGTTGTGCTGGAATGCTGTCGAGGCGACCCCTGGGTCGAGGGAGGAGACCGACCTCGCCTCTGTGGTGAACATTCGGACGAACAGCCGGAGCTGTAATACCCTAAACTTTTATTTTAGTGAAATATTGATTTTCACGTATTGTGCACGTACAAATTTCGTATGTATATTTAATTATTTATTTTTATATATATAATTTCTTTTGGTAGTATGAACAATTATTTTTCCTTTCCTTCATTTTTCTAAAAGCCTATTTTTAAAGCCTAAAACACTATTTTCTTAGTTTGAGCCCACTTTAATAATTTAGTATTTTATTATTTTGGCCCACAAGTCTAAGCCCACTATTTGTGAAAACCACAAATTTAATTAATCATTTAAATGGTCACACTTGTCATGTAGACACAAATTGTGAATAATTTGATTAATTAAAATTGTACAAACTTCAAATAGGAGGGTACTAGGGGGGCACGTGCATGCACGTAGTGTGCAATGCACACCATTATGGAGGCCGGATTGTGCATGGAGTGATGGTGAGTGGGTGTGTGTGTGCATGGGTAGTTATGTGAGTGTGGGTGGTTGCTACAACTTCCCCTCCTATCCTAGCCATCCATCCTTTAACTATCTAATGAATCATAGCCCTCCAATCCATTATAGAATTAGTATAAATACCCCCTATCTATTTGTATTCTACACTAAGAAACTATTGAAAGAAAGAAAACAAATTTTTGGAACTGTGTATTACATTGATTGTTGGGTCTGGGGTGAAGGAGAGATGACGGGGTCGTGGTCGAAGCTGTTAACTGTGGTGCATAATGGTTTGGTTAAATTAAGTTATGATTTGTTGAGTTAGAATGCCTTGGATTAAATGGAATTGGTTTTTTTTTTTTTTCCGGGCCTGATATGTACACATGGAGCTGATTATGAATTGAGTTTGGCATTGTGTTCGTTGGTTAGGGATATGCCTTAATCAAGTAAGACTTGATTTAATTAAGTTGGAGTTTGAAGTGGAGCTAAGTTCGGATATGCAGGTATGGCTTGGTCTGAAAAGGGGAACTAATGTTAATCTAGGGATTAGTTGGAATAAGAATAAGTTTGTGATTAACTGTTAAGAATCTAATCAATTTAGAATTATGTCAGTTTCAGAACTGTTGGATACATATCAGCTTTCATGAATGTTAGTTTCAGATCCGGGACATATATATATATTTTCAGCTTTTGGTATTGGATAATTTCAGACTTCATTATTCTCATATGTACATTTATTTTCAGATCTCGTTATATGTTGGTTCTAGATTTTCAATTGCTTCCATATTGACCTATATTTTAAATTTAAAATACTGTTAGTTTCAGCTTTCATCCCATCTCAGACTTGCATATATACTTAGATTTTGATGCTTGTTAGTTTCAACTTTCATGGCATCTCAAGATCTGCATATATATATATATATATATATATATATATATATATATATATATATTTTCAGCTTTCATCCCATCTCAGACTTGCATATATACTTAGATTTTGATGCTTGTTAGTTTCAACTTTCATGGCATCTCAAGATCTGCATATATATATATATATATATATATATATATATATATATATATATATATATATATATATATATATATATATATATATACACACACACACACACACACACACACACACACACACACACACACACACACACAAGTTTGATACTTGTTGGTTTCAGATTTCATTATTGTAACATGTTACCGCTAAATCTGGTGTGGGGGTAAACAGATAGTATTTGTGAGTTCTTGGAAAACCTGAATAGCAAACACCTAACCTGTTCCGCCGGAGTTTGACCGCTGACTCCCGCCGTTCACCTGCAAGGAAGTGCGAGACACCGGGGTTGATCCCGGCGACGCACCCTCCGACGCTCAAGTCAGTAACCAGAAATAATTATGAAAGAGCGTTTAACTAGCAAAAGATTGATTACCTCTTAATGGAGATGGATGGGGGGTATTTATAGGCGTCTTAGGGAACAGATTAGGCATGTAATTCCCGTGTGTATAGATAAGGAATGTAATCCCTAATCCCCAGTGAAAGGATAGATATGAATCAGGGCCGTTGATTAATGTTAATCAGAAACCCTAATTCTATCCTACTGGACCGGGTTTGTTGCGGGTTGAAGCCCGCACCCAGTTGTGGTGGGTCCGTTCGCGGGTTATTGGATCTGTGAGAAGGAGACCCAGTACCCGCTTCAGACCCGTTTGTAGGTAAAATTACTATTTTACCCCTGGGCTTTAGGATTCGTGTCCAATTTGGACAGTCTCGATTAAACCCCTATTTTTAGCCACATCACGAGCCCCCCACTCCTAAAGGCTGAGGGCGATCAGTCTTTGTGGAGTAGTTAGACTGTTTTAGTGGCTAGTGGAGTTGTATCGGAGTCCGAATGGGTGATTTTGAATCCTGAAGTGGGTGGTAAGGTAACTTCTTCTTTTTTTGAAGCCATATGATGTTCCGAGGCCGTATCGAGTTTTTATCTATTTTTTCGGGCTATTTATTTAATTTTGCGATGTGTTAACTAATCGTTCGGGGGGCTTAACAGTACATTCTAGGCAATAATTGTTCGTTCAGGGGCTCAAAAATATCCCCCCGAATTTTTAATTATTGTCTAGAATTTTTAGCTAATTTTCCCGAATTTGTAGCAATTTTTTACAATTTTTAAATAAATAAAACGATTTAAATAAATGAAAATCGATTTTTAAATATTAATTTATGACGTGGCGTAATCTGGACCTTCGATCAGCGCGGAGCGCGAACTTCTGAGTAATCAGACGGTCCCCGTTCCTCGGCAGGCTTTTTTGCCGTATACGAGGGTCGGTGTAACGCCCCGAATCCCAAATACACTGAATTCGAGATGTTTTACAGGATCTTTTCACTTTCTTTAGTACAATTTTACAAGGAAATTTAAACTTTTCATCTTACATCAGAGTTTATATCAATATTACACTTTTCTTTTGCACAGCGGAAGTAAAATTTACAACAATTAAACAAATGTACAACAACATGGTAAAATCTTTATGCATCCATTCCTCTTACACATGCAATTACCTGCATACAAACTGTGGGTACGTCAGTTTATTCAACCGACGATAATTATACATGGCCATCCTCTCTATGCCAGAAACAGTATAACGATTCTCATTTCTTAACAGATCACAAACTTGTTCACATAACAATTAAAGTAAAGGGGGAAGAATCTTAATGATGTCGTGTCGTGTCGTGCACTTAATCCTTAATGCAATTACTTAATTTACATGACACTAATGCGCACTTGTTCGGATTCTATGCATCCCATACTACATAGGTCCGAGGGCAAGCCTCTTAACCGTTCTTCATTTTTGTAGGGTTCAATCCCTCGCCATGACTTAATCTACTTCTGCAATTACAGTGAGTATCCTAGATGATCTATGAGTACAAGCACGTGTCCTGGCCCCTGGAGTAGAATTCTGCACCATGTCTTGACTCATCAAGCATGCATTCTGCGGCAATTCAGCCTCCTCCCTGAACACGATCCTCTTGCAGTCACCAAACATCCCACAAGCGTGACTAAAGTCCGATCATTCTGAGTTGTGCCCGCGCCATGTCTTGACTCATCAAGCATGCATTCTGCGGCTCACACACCCGCACCGTAAACTCTAGTTCTCATACTTATGTTTTTCTCTCACTTTCATCACCTCTTCACTATGTACTAAATATTGGAATCATGAATACAAATCAAAGCTCTAGAGTTAGCCTCTCCACCAAACCGGACTTATTCATTTCATTTACACATGACCAACCTTGGTCTTCCTTTCAATTTCATTTCATTTCCATTGCCGGGGGAGACTTAGCTACTCTTGATTTCAATTTACAATTCACAACTTCCAATTGAGCACTTTCAGCTCATGATTCAATTTAGAGTCTCACAGACTTTCTTATCATGATCTTAGCCTTTTTCATGTTCATTTAATTCTAATCTCACATCTATGATTCCTTTCATATCAATTCATACAATTCTAAGAGTTCATTGACATCAATCACAAAGTTCACAACTTTCAGCAATAAGCAAACTAGAATCTCTGACATATCAAAAATTCACTCTGTACAGTCGACTTGGAAGGATACCAGTCGACTCGTACAGTCAATACAAGTTCATCATAAACACTCGGGAGAGTCGACTGCTGCACACGGCCAGTCGGCTGTCCCGCAACTTTTCATGTTCACAGTGTTATCCACGTGACAGTCGACTGTTCATCCATCAGTCGTCTGTTCTGGGATTCTTTTAATAGTACATTTCTATGTTCAGCTCAGTCGACTTGCTACACGCATTAAGTCGACTGGACAGTTTCAGAATTCAAAATCAGGAATGCACTTTCATCACAGTACACATACATTCATGTTTCATAAACACCACACTTCTTACTTGTTCAGTAACCTCGCAGCATGAAATTTCAAGTTACTAATATTGCCTTTTCTTTAAGGAAAATACTTTAAACATGCACTTACACTTATTCATAACTTTCTTGCAAAGATGAAAATATAAATCTCAAGTCATTATACTATGTCAACATAATGGAATATCTCATTTCATGGAGTTGCCGATTAATCATAATTAAATCAATGCACCAGTCGGCTGAACACATCGTCAGTTGACTGCACCGACCGTTCTTAATTTTGTTAATCATCGCTAGTTCTTTTCATCCGTTCACCTTCCCTCCATCATATGTGGCATAGGGAAATATGAACTTAGTAATCGTACTATTACGTCTGTTTTGCATACATGTTTATTACCACATCATAAAAATAATTGTCTCGTACCAGTCGACTTGTTCATGTGACAGTCGACTGTACCGACCCTTTTGTTCTTATCATCATCAGCATGCTCAGGCAATTTCTAATACATTGCATTTACTTCTCATAACATGGTAGCAATTATAATAATCATGGTATAATTCCTACATTAGAAGTCCTGAGAAACACCCACCTTATTTGAAGAAATAATCGAAATCCCGCAAAAGCTCCTTAAAGTAGTGAACGACTCCTCGCTCCTTGCTCCTTACTCCACACCGAACTCTTCAGAAACTACTCGGCCTCCACAGAAAAGCACCCACACACAACTCACAAAATACCTCTCTTACAATAATAATCTTAGTGTAAAAGAGATAGGGAATGAGAGGGGTATTTATACTAGAAAATAAGTGGAATAGAGGGCTAGGATTTATTAGGGAGTTGTAAGATCAAGGGTTAGGATGCACTAGGGGGTTGAAATAACTACCCACACCTCTACACAACTACCCATGATTCCAAACCATTACTCCACCCAACCGGCCACCAAAAGTGCTCAATGCACGTGTATGCGAAATGCACGTGCATGCACAAACCACACTAATAAAACTTGTACACTCATGACAAGTCTTATAAAAAAAGGTGTTACACAAAACAAGTTGTAAAAATAAAAGGATTTAAACCATGGGCTTTAATTAGTTTGGGCCAAAATAATTATTTCAAAAGAAAATAAGCAAACTAATCATTGGGCTTTAAGAAAATGCTTTATAGAAAACAATACTCTTTAATCATCACGTTGGGAAATAATAGTCGACATGCTACCCAAGCATACCATATGTGAAAATAAATAATCTTTCGTATATTTGAAAAATCGGAGTATTACATCACTCCCTCCTTAGAATAGTTCTGTCCCCGTAACTACAATCAAGAGCGAGAAAACAGAGAATACAACACAACAACAAAGAAAAGATACAAAGATACAAAGATACAATCAAGCAAACAGCTCAGGATAGTCCTTCAACATCTTCTCCTCAGATTCCCAAGTAGCCTCTTCAACCAAGTGGTTTCTCCAGACTACCCTGACCATCGGTATCGTCTTATTCCTCAAGACTTTCTCCCTACGGTCAACAATCTCAACAGGAGACTCGATGTAATTCAGGTCTAACTGCAAACCTTCCGGCACTTCAGGCAAATTATGACTCGGATCTGGAATATAACCTCTCAGCATAGACACATGGAAGACATTGTGCACCTGAGACAACTCTTCCGGTAATTCAAGCCGGTAAGCAGTTTTCCCGATCCTTTTCAATATCTTATACGGGCCTATAAACCTCGGGGCTACCTTCCCACCTTTGCCAAAACGAACCACACCGTTGCTGGGCGATACCTTCAGAAAGACGAAGTCACCAACCTCAAACTCAAGGTCCCTTCTCCGGTTGTCTGCATAGCTTTTCTGCCTGCTCTGAGCTTCCACCAACCTCTTCCTGATCAGATCAATCTTCTCAGAAGTTAGCTGCACAAGCTCAGGACCAAACAACTGACGCTCCCCAACTTCATACCAACAAACAGGAGTCCTGCACTTCCTGCCATACAAAGCTTCGTACGGCGCCATCCCAATGCTAGCCTGAAAACTGTTGTTGTAGGCAAATTCTACCAAAGGTAAATGCCTTTCCCAACTGCCTCCAAAGTCTAGTATACAACACCTAAGCATATTCTCAAGAATACGATTGACTCTCTCGGTCTGCCCATCGGTTTGCGGATGAAAAGCAGTGCTGAAATCTGTCTTGGTACCCAAAGCTGTCTGAAGACTCCTCCAGAAATGCAAAGTAAACCGCGCATCTCGATCAGACACAATAGTTGAAGGAACACCATGAAGCCTGACGATCTCACCAACATACATCTCAGCCAACTTGTCCATCGAAGCAGTGAGTTTCATCGCCAAAAAGTGAGCGGACTTGGTCAGTCGATCGACTATAACCCAAATTGCGTCATTGCCTTTAGGACTCTTAGGCAATCCCATAATGAAATCCATACTGATGTTATCCCACTTCCATTCTGGAATAGGTAACGGCTGTAATAGACCTCCGGGTCTCTGATTTTCGGCTTTGACTTGCTGACAAACCTCACACTTCGCAACAAAATTAGCCACATCCCGCTTCAAACCTGACCACCAGAAATGCTGTTTGATGTCTTTGTACATCTTAGTACTCCCAGGATGTACCGACAAAAGAGTAGCATGCGCCTCCTGAAGAATACTCTCTTTCAGGTCCACCTGATTTGGAACACACAGCCTATCTCCGAACCACAGCTGTAATACCCTGACTTTTTAATATATGGAAGATTATTCATTTTTATATAGTATACTTGTGCAATATTATTGACTAGTATTTTTTCAACATCGTTTTATAAAGCATTAATTTACTTATTTCTACAAAATAACTAGTTTGGCCCAAATTGGTTTTAAGCCCATGAATTTAAACCCTCTTACTATTTTCTACAACTTGTAATGTAGCATTTCTTACTCTATTTTATTCCCGGGTATTTAATGTACATATTGTAGTGTGACTTGTGCCTACACGTGCACTTTATGTACACGTGCAATGAGCACACTTCTTGACCGGATTGTGGAGTGATGGGTGAGATCATGGGTGGTTACATTTTGAGGTGTGGGTAGTTTCTAAACTTCCGATTTAATCTCAGCCCTTGTTTCTTCAACTCCCTGATAGATCTCAACCCTTCATTCTATTTATCTTCTAATATAAATACCCCCTTCTAATCCCTATCTTTTTACACTAAAATTCCTGAGATTTTAAGAGTATCTGAGAGTTGTGTGGGAGTTTCCTGTGGAGGCAAGCAGCATTGCTGAGGAGTCGGAGTGGAGCAAAGGAACAAGAAGTGCTGCGCTATATTGAAGGACTTGCGGGATTTCGTTATTTTTCTTCATAAAAGGTGGGTGTTTCTCAGGACTTCTAACGTAGGAGTAATACTATAATTGTCATGATGGATACCATGTTACAAAAGAGAATTGAATGCGGTAGAAATTGCTTGAACATGCTATTAATTTGAGGCGAGACTGTCGGTACAGTCGACTGCCATATGAGCCAGCCGACTGAAACGAGACATTTACTTTTATAAAGTGCTGATAAAATGTGTATGAATAGCCATGATGGTGTGATTATTAAATGTATGTTTTTCCCTATGACACATATGATGGAGGGAAGGTAGACAAACAAAAAGAACTAAAGGTGATAAATATCTGAAGTTGTCGGCTCAGTCGACTGACTTGGGGTAAGTCGACTGGTGCTCGTTCTGAAAGTGACTGTTTGATAGTTCCCCGAATAAAGATGTTCTATTTATGTAGACCCATGATGATGACTTGAAATTTATATCCCCATTGTCGTATGTAAGTATGAGCAATGTGAATGCATGTTTAGAGTAGTTTTCTCTAAAGAGCATGTTAATAACTGGGAAAATTGTGCTGTAAATGCTACTGAACAAGAGGAACTCTGTTTATGAAACATGAATTGGTATATATTGTTAATTGATATCATGATGCAAGTATATGTAAGAAACTGTAAGTAAATTCCCAAATTAAAATGGATCTGTCCAGTCGACCGATGCATGTGGCAAGTCGACTGATCTGGACTTAGAAATATTGCTGTTGAAATCTCCAGGACAGACGACTGATTACTTACCAGTCGACTGTCATGTGGATAATATTGTGAATATGAACGGTTGCGGGACAGGCGACTGGTTGAGTGCAACAGTCGACTATCCCGAGCAACTGCGATGATACTGTGTGACTGTATAAGTCGACTGGTACCTTCCCAGGTCGACTGTACAGAGAGGACTTCGACAATTTGATTCATGTATTTCACTGTTGATAATGATGAACTTTATGCTTTCATTGATGGATTCTGATTATGGCTGCATGAATTATGTGAAAGGAATCATAGATGAGAATTGAGAATTTTATGAATAATTATGAAAGGCTAAATCATGAAAAGAAAGTCTGTGGGACTCTAAAATGAATTATGAGCTGATGATGCTCCATTGGATATTGTGAATTTGAAATTGAACGAAAGAGTAGCTAAGTCTCCCCGGCGGTGAATGAAATGATATTGAGAATTAGACCAGGTTGGTCAAGTGAAATGAAATGATAAGTCCGGTTGATGGAGAGGCTAACTCTAGAGCTTGATTTTATTCATGATTCTAATGTAACTTAAATACATAGTGTGGAGGTGATGAAGGTGAGAGAAAAACATGAGTATGAGAGCTAGGGTACGGTGCGGGTGTGTGAGCCGCAGAATGCATGCTTGATGAGTCAAGACATGGCGCGGGCACAACTCAGTAATGATCGGACTCTAGTCACGCTTGTGGGATGTTTTGGTGACTACAAGAGGAGTGTGTTCAGGGAGGAGGCTGAATTGTCGCAGAATGCATGCTTGACGAGTCAAGACATGGCGCGAAATTCTACTCCAGGGGCCAGGATACATGCTTGTACTCATAGATTCATCTAGGATACTCATTGGAATTACAGAAGTAGAATAAGTCATGGCGGGGGATTGAACCCTACAAAAGGATGAAGATCGTTTAAGAGGCTTGCCCTCGAACCTATGTAGTATGGGATGCATAGAATTCGAACAAGTGCGCATTAGTGTCATGTTAATTAAGTAAATTGCATTAAGGATTTAAGTGCACAATCACGACACGACATCATTAAAAGTTCCCCCTTATTTGCAAGCTTATGTTGAACCAGTTTGTGATTTGTAAGAAATGAGATTCATTATACTGTTTCTGGCATAGAGAGGATGGCCATGTATAATTATTGTCGGTTGAATAAACTGACGTACCCACAGTGTTTTATGCAGGATAATTACATGTAAGAGGAATGGATGCACAAAGAGTTCATTATGTTGTTGTTCATTTATGTAAATATTGTATATTTTGCTTCCGCTGTGTAAATTCAAATGTAATATGTTGTAAACTTTGATGTAAAAGTAAAGTTTTAAAATTCCTTGTAAAATTGTATGTGAAGAAAGTGAAAAGATCCTGAAGAACATCTCGAATTCAGTAAATTGGGATTCGGGGCGTTACAACAGCACTCCATCCCTGATTTGAAATCCGGACAACCTGCCAGCACTAACCTGCTCCTTCATCTCCAAGATATCAGCATCAAGCTCCTGACTTGCAATGATCCTTGCATTCAAAGTAGGCTGAAGCCTCAACCGATCCAAAGATGCTCCCAATCCTTGCAAGACAACCTCAATACCTGCTCGATCCAACTCCTCAATCAAATGCCTCTGAGTCGTAATCAAACTGGCCAAACTGCTCTTGCGACTAAGTGCATCAGCAACAACATTAGCTTTTCCAGGATGATACTTGATCTCAGGTCGCATATCCTCGAGCACTTCCAACCATCTCCGCTGCCTCAGATTGAGATCCCTCTGCTGATATATGTATTTCAAGCTCTTGTGGTCCGTGTACATGTTCAACTTCTCACCGTACACGTAGTGCCTCCATTGCTTCAAAGCAAAGATAATCGCAGCCAACTCTAGATCATGAGTCGGGTAATTCTTCTCATGCGGTCGTAGTTGCCTAGACCCATAAGCGATTACTCTACCTTCTTGCATTAAGACACAACCAAGCCCCCGATGTGAAGCATCGCTATAAACATCATACTCAACACCTGCTCTAGGCAAAGCCAGGATAGGTGCAGTAGTCAGCTTATCTTTCAACTCCTAAAAGCTCGCCTCACATTGCTCAGTCCACTTGAAGTTCACATTCTTCTTGGTCAGTCCAGTAAGCGGTACAGCTATCTGAGCATAACCTTGAATGAATCTCCTGTAGTATCCAGTCATCCCAAGAAAACTTCTGACTTCTTTTACTGTAGTAGGCCTAGCCCAATCTCTCACTGCCTCTATCTTCTGTGGGTCAGTTGCCACTCCCTCCTTAGAAAGGATGTGACCTAGGAATGCCACTTCAGATTTCCAGAAGTCACACTTGGATAACTTGGCATACAACCTCTGCTCTTCCAGCTTCTGCAAAACTGCTGCCAGATGCTCGGTGTGCTCCTCCTCTGACTTGGAGTACACGAGAATATCGTCGATAAACACCACGACGAAAGAATCAATGAACGGCCTCAGAACTCTGTTCATCAAATCCATGAAGATCGCGGGTGCATTTGTCACTCCGAATGGCATAACTAAGAATTCGTAATGCCCATGCCGAGTTCTAAATGCAGTTTTATGCACATCTTCAGCTTTCACTCGCACTTGGTGATATCCTGATCGAAGATCTATTTTGGAGAATACAGCTGCTCCTTGTAGACGATCGAACAAGTCATCAATTCGAGGAATCGGATACTTATTCTGAACAGTGACCTTATTCAGCTCTCGGTAATCGATACACATTCTCATCGATCCATCCTTCTTCTTTACCAAAAGCACGGGTGTTCCCCAAGGTGACGCACTAGGTTGAATAAAGCCCTTCCCCAATAGTTCCTCAATCTGCCGTTTCACCTCATCCTGTTCCACTGGAGCCATCCTATACGGTGCCTTAGAGATGGGTGCACTTCCCGGTTGAACAGTGATGTTGAACTCTACATCAGGATGCGGGGGTAGCCCAGGAAAATCTTCCAAGAACACGGTCGGATAGTCCCGAACCACATGAATCCCTTGCACTTCCACAGGAGTCTCTTCCTTGCGGATAGTTGCCACCAGCTTAAAACACTTCTGCTTCCCTTGGAAAGTGACTTCAGGTCCACCTGAAGCCTTCACTGTTACGGTCTTGGTCTTGCACTCGATGCTTGCACTGTACACTGACATCCAATCAATGCCAATTATAACATCGACTCCCAAGATAGTCAGCTCGATCAGATCAATGCCAAAGATTCTATCCCCAATCACAATCTCGCAATCAGCATAATACCGATCAGTGGTCAAAGTTTCCCCTGACGGAGTAGCTACTGCTAAGATCTTGCCTGAAAAAATCTTCGGTTCCACTCCCAACACTTTAGCAAATCTAGGAGACACAAAAGTATGAGAGGATCCAGTATCGAACAATACGACAGCTCTCTTTCCATTAATATAGAGTTCGCCTGTTACATAATACACACCATTACATAACAGTTTCACAATATGAGCGGGAAGAAGAAATGACAAAAACCACACTAAACATCAGCCCTCGTACCAGAGATGACCTGATCTGCTTCCTCAGCATCAGCCTCTGTCAAGGCAAATACTCGCCCTGGTTGGTACGGCCTCTTCCCAGTCTACTGTATTGGCACATTGTGATTGCCAGCCCGTGGTTTGAGACATCGAGATTGGTAATGTCCCACTTCACCACAGTTGTAGCAAGTGACTGCAGAAGGTCTCACCACATTGTTTCCAGGTCCTCCAGCCACACCAATAGCGTTCGCCCCTGTCGGTTTGAACCTCTGTGCAGATGGTTGCCCCTTGAAACTCCCCGATTGTGCAGACCTCTTCCCGGACTGCCAGTTGTTCCTCTGGTGCTGAGCAACATGGAACTGCTCCATATCCGCCTCCGTTGCTGCCGCCCTCTTGACCAGCTTGTCGAAACGCCTGATACCAAGGGGTATCATCCGGGATCTCAAGCTCGGCCTCAATCCATGCTCAAACTTGCGAGCCTTCTTAGCCTCATCCATCACCAGTTCTGGAGCATACCTGGAGAGCTGAGTAAATTTAGTCTCATACTCCCTCACTGACATGCCGCCTTGCTGAAGTGACAGAAACTCCATCGCCTTCTTCTCCTGGACGTCGGAGGGGAAATAGTGGCTGCGGAATTCTTCCAGTCCCAGCCGAGCAACATGCCTCCCATAGTCCTCTTCACCGACTGCCACCAAACAGCCGCATCCTTCTCGAATTGCAAAGTCGCCAACTTGACCTTGCTGCCCTCCGGTGTCTCCAACACCTCAAAGATTGTCTCCACTTGCCGAATCCAGTTGTCAGCTGCATTTGGGTCTGACTTTCCCTCGAATACAGGTGGTTTCATTCTTTTGAACGATTCCACTAGCTTAATCGCCTCGGGCACTGGATTCACTGGCCCCCTTCCTTGATTCATGGCCACTGCATTCAACGTCTGGTAGACCCTAGCAAGTTCGGTCTCCAAATCCAACCCCTCACCATTCCTAGCTCCTCTTCTCGACATATTCTAATGCAAAAGATCCATTAAATTCAAAGTATAAGGCAAGAACTTAAATCAACTTGCATTTCATTGAATTCCAAAGTTTATACATTCGAATAAAAAAACATTTTTGACATCAGAAATGAAAGAAATAGAAGCTACAACAATCTAACTCCTACGGTTCCTCTTCGCTTCTCGAAGTTCTCCCCGTAGTTCATCCACTTCATCCTTCAGCACATCCGTCAGGTTCTTTCTCTTCTCAAGTTCCCACCCCCGGTGACTGAGAACAGAGAAATCGTCCTTTCGCTTCGCCAGCTGAGCTTCCAAAACTCCAACTCTCTCTTTCAGGGTCTCCACCTGCCTCTGAAGAGAAGCCACAGTGCCACTCAGAGCTGGTCCCTCTTCTTCATCGAAAGAAGAATCGTCAGATGAATCTGGAGGTGGGGTAATCTCTCGAGATTCAGGCCATTCCTCATCATCAGAATCTGCTTGCCCAGGGTGATACTCGTCCTCAGAATCAGCCTGTCCAGAATGGTACTCTTCCTCAATGATATGCCAGTCGTCATCTCCAGCAGGGTCGAAGTGATCAGCCATCTTAGAATTAGAGAGGAAGAAACATAAATCTTAGAGCAACACAAATGTAAGTCACTTACATTTAAATCTCTAAACTCAAACACACACTCTAATGTCCACATCTAGGGTGTCGTTCCTTATAAATTTGTACAAGTGTGAAAGCGTAGAAAGCGTGGAAAACCTGGCTCTGATAACACTCTGTAACGCCCCGAATCCCAAATACACTGAATTCGAGATGTTCTACAGGATCTTTTCACTTTCTTTAGTACAATTTTACAAGGAAATTTAAACTTTTCATCTTACATCAGAGTTTACATCAATATTACACTTTTCTTTTGCACAGCGGAAGTAAAATTTACAACAATTAAACAAATGTACAACAACATGGTAAAATCTTTATGCATCCATTCCTCTTACACATGCAATTACCTGCATAAAAACTGTGGGTACGTCAGTTTATTCAACCGACGATAATTATACATGGCCATCCTCTCTATGCCAGAAACAGTATAACGATTCTCATTTCTTAACAGATCACAAACTTGTTCACATAACAATTAAAGTAAAGGGGGAAGAATCTTAATGATGTCGTGTCGTGATCGTGCACTTAATCCTTAATGCAATTACTTAATTTACATGACACTAATGCGCACTTGTTCGGATTCTATGCATCCCATACTACATAGGTCCGAGGGCAAGCCTCTTAACCGTTCTTCATTTTTGTAGGGTTCAATCCCTCGCCATGACTTAATCTACTTCTGCAATTACAGTGAGTATCCTAGATGATCTATGAGTACAAGCACGTGTCCTGGCCCCTGGAGTAGAATTCCGCGCCATGTCTTGACTCATCAAGCATGCATTCTGCGGCAATTCAGCCTCCTCCCTGAACACGATCCTCTTGCAGTCACCAAACATCCCACAAGCGTGACTAAAGTCCGATCATTCTGAGTTGTGCCCGCGCCATGTCTTGACTCATCAAGCATGCATTCTGCAGCTCACACACCCGCACCGTAAACTCTAGTTCTCATACTTATGTTTTTCTCTCACTTTCATCACCTCTTCACTATGTACTAAATATTGGAATCATGAATACAAATCAAAGCTCTAGAGTTAGCCTCTCCACCAAACCGGACTTATTCATTTCATTTACACATGACCAACCTTGGTCTTCCTTTCAATTTCATTTCATTTCCATTGCCGGGGGAGACTTAGCTACTCTTGATTTCAATTTACAATTCACAACTTCCAATTGAGCACTTTCAGCTCATGATTCAATTTAGAGTCTTACAGACTTTCTTATCATGATCTTAGCCTTTTTCATGTTCATTTAATTCTAATCTCACATCTATGATTCCTTTCATATCAATTCATACAATTCTAAGAGTTCATTGACATCAATCACAAAGTTCACAACTTTCAGCAATAAGCAAACTAGAATCTATGACATATCAAAAATTCACTCTGTACAGTCGACTTGGAAGGATACCAGTCGACTCGTACAGTCAATACAAGTTCATCATAAACACTCGGGAGAGTCGACTGCTGCACACGGCCAGTCGGCTGTCCCGCAACTTTTCATGTTCACAGTGTTATCCACGTGACAGTCGACTGTTCATCCATCAGTCGTCTGTTCTGGGATTCTTTTAATAGTACATTTCTATGTTCAGCTCAGTCGACTTGCTACACGCATTAAGTCGACTGGACAGTTTCAGAATTCAAAATCAGGAATGCACTTTCATCACAGTACACATACATTCATGTTTCATAAACACCACACTTCTTACTTGTTCAGTAACCTCGCAGCATGAAATTTCAAGTTACTAATATTGCCTTTTCTTTAAGGAAAATACTTTAAACATGCATTTACACTTATTCATAACTTTCTTGCAAAGATGAAAATATAAATCTCAAGTCATTATACTATGTCAACATAATGGAATATCTCATTTCATGGAGTTGCCGATTAATCATAATTAAATCAATGCACCAGTCGGCTGAACACATCGTCAGTCGACTGCACCGACCGTTCTTAATTTTGTTAATCATCGCTAGTTCTTTTCATCCGTTCACCTTCCCTCCATCATATGTGGCATAGGGAAATATGAACTTAGTAATCGTACTATTACGTCTGTTTTGCATACATGTTTATTACCACATCATAAAAATAATTGTCTCGTACCAGTCGACTTGTTCATGTGACAGTCGACTGTACCGACCCTTTTGTTCTTATCATCATCAGCATGCTCAGGCAATTTCTAATACATTGCATTTACTTTTCATAACATGGTAGCAATTATAATAATCATGGTATAATTCCTACATTAGAAGTCCTGAGAAACACCCACCTTATTTGAAGAAATAATCGAAATCCCGCAAAAGCTCCTTAAAGTAGTGAACGACTCCTCGCTCCTTGCTCCTTGCTCCACACCGAACTCTTCAGAAACTACTCGGCCTCCACAGAAAAGCACCCACACACAACTCACAAAATACCTCTCTTACAATAATAATCTTAGTGTAAAAGAGATAGGGAATGAGAGGGGTATTTATACTAGAAAATAAGTGGAATAGAGGGCTAGGATTTATTAGGGAGTTGTAAGATCAAGGGTTAGGATGCACTAGGGGGTTGAAATAACTATCCACACCTCTACACAACTACCCATGATTCCAAACCATTACTCCACCCAACCGGCCACCAAAAGTGCTCAATGCACGTGTATGCGAAATGCACGTGCATGCACAAACCACACTAATAAAACTTGTACACTCATGACAAGTCTTATAAAAAAAGGTGTTACACAAAACAAGTTGTAAAAATAAAAGGATTTAAACCATGGGCTTTAATTAGTTTGGGCCAAAATAATTATTTCAAAAGAAAATAAGCAAACTAATCATTGGGCTTTAAGAAAATACTTTATAGAAAACAATACTCTTTAATCATCACGTTGGGAAATAATAGTCGACATGCTACCCAAGCATACCATATGTGAAAATAAATAATCTTTCGTATATTTGAAAAATTGGGGTATTACAGTCGGCTCCTCGGCTCCTCGGCTCGGAGGGTCAGCGCCTCGGCTCGGAGGATCAGTGCCTCGGCTCGGAGGATCCGAGGTACGTGGCATCATCTGGGCCGTCCATCCCAGCGTAGATCCCCATAAAATGCTATCTTGTCGTGTAGTGGACGTGGCAGGATCTGGGCCGTCCATCATGACGAGCGCGCTTTTTTACATGATCCAACGGCTGATATGGGTCGGCGTGTTTTTTCACCATATACGAGGGTCGGTTCCTCGTCATTTCGGCTTGGCATTATCCTTTACGAGGTACGAGGGTCAGTTCCTCGTCTCCTCGGTTCGGAGGATTGGTCCCTCGGCTCGGAGGATGGTTCCTCGGCTCGGTAGATTGGCTCCTCAACTCGAACTCTCCGAGGTACGTGGCGTCATCTGGGCCGTTCATCTCAGCGCAGATCCCCATAAAACGCTATCTTGTCATGTAGTGGACGTGGCAAGATCTGAACCGTCCATCATGACGAGTGCGCTTTTCGACAAGATCTAACGGCTGATATGGGTCGGCAAGTTTTTTCGTCATATACGAGGGTCGGTTCCTCGTCATCTAGGCTCGGAGACTCAGTGCTGTTGGCCGAGGCGCTGAGTTGGATATTTTGAAGGAAGCATCTCTTGATGGTTCCATTTTTTCGAGCCCAGTGGCTCAGCTGCTCGACTAAGCTGTTCGGTAGCTCGGTTGAGCAGGTCGATGGCAGGCAGTTCGGAAGGTACACGTGGGTGGATCTGGTCCGTCCATCATGGTGCGCATCACGAGGATGGGGTTCAGATCACGAGAAAACGTTATCTTGTCGTTTTGTGGGCGTGGCAAGATCTGAACCGTCCATCGAATTCTGACGCGAATTTTGGAGAGATCCGACGGTGACTTCGCCTCGGAAGGATTTTTCTCCATATACGAGGGTCAGTTCCTCGTCATCTCGGCTCGGAGCCTCAGTACTGTTGGCCGAGGCGCTGAGTTGGATATTTTGAAGGAAGCGTCTCTTGATGGTTCCATTTTTTCGAGCCCAGTGGCTCGGCTGCTCGACTAAGCTGTTCGGTAGCTCGGTTGAGCAGGCCGATGGCAGGCAGTTCGGAAGGTACACGTGGGCGGATCTGGTCCGTCCATCATGGTGCGCATCACGAGGATGGGGTTTAGATCACGAGAAAATGTTATCTTGTTATTTTGTGGGCTTGGCAAGATCTGAACCGTCCATCGAATTCTGACGCGAATTTTGGAGAGATCCGACGGTGACTTCGCCTCGGAAGGATTTTTCTCCATATACGAGGGTCGGTTCCTCGTCATCTCGGCTCAGAGCCTCAGTGCTGTTGGCCGAGGCGCTGAGTTGGATATTTTGAAGGAACTCAGTAGCTCGGTTGCTTATCTGGGCTGTTCGATAGCTCGGATTGGCAGGCCGGTGGCCGAGTCGTTGATTTGAGTGATTTGAAGAGTTTTTTGCTTCTCGTAACGTCACAACTTTCCGCTTGGCGCTTTGGCTTCTTAGTGGGCCTTTGAGGTTCCCAAGGAGGCCCACTATCCCTTGGGGTTATAAGTTCACTCCCCCACCCCCAAGCTCATTTCTTACTTTTCACTCCAAGATTTTACTTTTGTTCTCTAAGTTCTCTTCTAGCGGCGACTCTTGCTCCAAGGTGGTGACGTTAACTGTCGCGTGGGCCAGGCAATTTCCGGCGAGCACATTCCGACCGTGAACGTCACTTCAAAGGTCAGTCTACTTAGCCTTAACTTTTTTCTAAAGATGTCAAGAGTGAACTCGGGGAGTGGGGCCTCGTCTTCGAGCGATGATGGCGTCGAGGAGAGGAGAAGGGCGGAGGTCCGAAGGAAGGGAAAGCAGGTCGCCGAACCGTCGGCTACCGAGGCGAGGCAGGTGAAGAAGAAGAGGAGGGTGGCGACCCAAACTCCCGTGGTTGAGGTGATTGTGGAAAACCCGAAGCAAGCCCCCGAGATGGGACGATACCCCTCTGTTCTGTCCGGGCATTCGGGGGTCAGGCAGTACGAGGGCGACCTTTTGGAGAAGGCGGTCTACGGAAAGTCGAAAGTCCTCGAAGAACCCAACCCGGCCCTTCCCACCGAAGCCGACGAGCTCACTTCGGTGCTATCCGAGAGGGATCTCCTTCGGATCAGAAAGGGATTTGCCATTCCTCCGGAGTACAAGCTGATGATCCCCGGCCCCGGGATGCGAGCGAATTCCAAGCTGTCATCGTCAGATATGTGCATGTTCGACTTCGACTCCTTGAATGGCGGACTACGTTTTCCACTGCATCCATTCATCCTCCAGATCCTCGGCTGGTTCTGCCTCGCGCCGACCCATTTCATGCCGAATACATGGCGTCACGTGAATGCTTTCTTGCTTCAGTGCCGCAAAGCTGAGGTAGAGCCGGACCTAACGGTCTTCCGAGGCCTGTATCGGATAAACCGAATGCACAGGACGGAGCATCGGTACTACTTGGGGCCGAGGAAGGGTGTTAGGATCATAGAAAACCCGGACTCAATTAAGGGTTGGAAAGAGAAGTATTTTATATTAAGGGGGGAGGCGATACGGCACATTCCGACCCGGTGGAAACTGGATGTGCCGAAATTTGCGAGAGCCGACCCTGTATTGTCTGCGGCCGAGGAGGAGGCGGCGAGGAAGATCATGGCCCTTCCCTTGCTGAGTTGGAGGGAGTTGACGGAGGAGGTGCTGTTCGGGTCCGGCCTTAGCCCCATCGACCCGAGTATGCTCCTGACATCTCATTTATTTTCGTTTTTCTTCCAAGTTTTTAGTTCGTCTTGCTGACTCGTTTTTTGTTGTCCGATGCAGAAGCGATGAAGATCGATTTCAATGCTATGATGGCCGATAGGTCCAAGTTGGCCGGGGGCAGAAAGAGGAAGAGGGCGATCGCGGCTGCCTCGTCGACTCCGCAGCCCACGGTTGCCTCTACCACCACCCCGCCTCCTCCAGCTACTGAGGTGCCTTCGGAGGTGGTTATTGCCGAGGAGCCCTCAGTCCCTGTGGCCCCGCCCATGGTTGAGGGGGCCTTTGATGTTAACGCGGTGCTGGCACTTGAGGCTTCGCCGTTGACCAAGGCGGTCGAGGAAATCCTGACCGAGCAGCACAAGCAGTTGTTTGTGCCGAACTGGCGGGTGAAGAACCACGACGGATTTCTTGGCAACTCGCAGATGTCGGTGCAGGTCGTCAAGCACTTGGCGACGCCGAAGGACAGAGCCGCGCTGAAGGCGGGGACAGTCGGCGACGACACCTATGAAGTGGCTCGGTCGCTCGTGTCGGTAAGTTTCTCTTTGCGAATTTCTTCAAGTTTTCTGCTCGGCTTGCACATTGCTCTGATCGTTGCCTTTGCAGGCCACCTGCCACTTCGGCCACCTTCTCGAGACGTTCGCCGAGCAGGAGAAGGAGCTGAAGGCCGCCAGCGACAAAGACAGGGCGGAGAAGGTCAAGGCGGTTCGGCAGCTCGAGGCCGAGCAGAGGCGGGTCGAGGCCTTGGAAGTTCGGGTCGTCGATCTCGTGGCCGACTTGGAGAGAGTCAAGGGGCAACTTGATGCGGAGTCTGCCAAGGCCACGAAGGCTGTCGAGGAGCTGGCCGCATCGGCGAAGTCTCTGGCTGACCTGAAGGCGGAGAAGGAGGCGCTGGCCGTGACGATTAGGGCCAAGGTCGAGGCCAAGGCCGAGGCTGAGGCGAAGAAGCACATGTCCAAGAACATGGAGTTGTCCTATCAGAGGGCACTCGACCATGTTCAGGAACGTGTCCCCGGCTTCGAGTGGGTCGGCTACAGACTGTGGCCCGAGTCGCCCTCAGGCGGTGAGGAGGAGGGAGGCGAAGGCGACGAGGTCGAAGGCGACGACGAGGAGGAGGAGGGCGACCCACCTGTTGCGAACGCCCATGTCGAGGGGAGGATCGAGAGGCCATCTGGCGACGCGCCCGCGGTCGAAGCGGCGACGCAGGTGGACCCCTGATCCCCTCGTAAATTTTTTGTAGTTTTTTGTTTTGTCTTTTCTTTCAAACAGTGTAATGCCTTTTGCGGACTGGCCACCGCTTTTGATGAATGAAAAGTGGTGTGTTTTGAATTTGGACTTCTGTCTAAGTGTTTGGTTCGGCCATATAGTACTTCAATGTTGTCCCTTTTTCATTTCAGATCGCCGACCATACTCTTATCACCGCGGCGGCTCGGCGCCGCGCTGAGCTATTTCAGCAGTCCCGGGAGGATCGTCTCGAGGGCGAGGTTCATCTGACGAGGAGAATACTTTATAATGTAGAGAAGAGGAACAGTGAGCTGTTGGTCGAGCTGCACCATCTGCGGATAGTCGAGGCCGAGCTATCTGCGAAGGAGGAAGAGTTGGTTCGGGTTTCGGCCGAACGAGATGACTTCGCAAGGAAGGTAGAACAGTTGTAAAAGGTGACGGTCGACAAGAGCATCGAGGTGACCCACTTGCGCCGTGTTATATCCGACAGCGCCGAGTATCCCGGTTCGGCGAAACTTCCTCTATTCAAAGTGATTGTGAAGGACGACACGCTGATGGACCGGATCGTCGAACTAGAGGAAGAGGTTGCTCGGCTCAAGCCTCAGCCGGTGAGGGCTAATGTCCGGAGCACCTCGTGCACTCGCGAAGAGATTGAGCGAGGGATTACGTTCTATCAAGCCGCGAGCCGAACCCCCATCATAGGTAGGACAGCAGCCGATGCCCAAAGTGGTGTAGCGGTGTCTTCCAGTGGTTCTTCGGTTGGAGCGACTGTCAGGGTCAGTGGTGAGGGGGCGTCTCGATTCGTTGGTCTAGAGACGAGCTCGGAGGTCAAGAAGCGCCGACCCAAGGTATCGCTGAACCGGAGCATCCCCCTTCCTCGGAGGCAGTAAACGGGTCGTGTCTTGTCTTCGGACTTCCGAACTATGTTTTGTTGTAATCTTTTTGTAAATTTATCCAAGTTATATTAATAAAATTGGAGTTGATTTATCCGAACTGTCCTTTGCTGGCTTCTTGTTGTGCTGTAATTGCGCTAGCTAGGGTAGGCTCGAAATGAACCGCAAGGCAAGTGTTTGCTTCGTCGAGCATCTTGGCCTCGAAACTCATGCTTTTGCTGCGGTTCTGAATTTTGCTCGGCGCCTTCAGGTGCGGCTCGGTGCGGCGGCTAAGGTACAGCTGTTTCGAAGCTGCGGCCACGCGGCCTGATTAAGAGTGCGGGCCCTTGGCCGTCCGAGCGTCGTTCTGAAAAGATGGGACCAGTTCCCTAACAGCATTAATGGTGCTCCGGGATCCGTGGGGGCATTCCGCCTTCCCAACAGCGTTGAGAGTGGTGCCCTATTATTAATACGCGGCGCTTCAGCTCCCTAGGCGCGACTGTTGGACTTACGAGGGTCATAATGACAGTCTCTTGGGGGAAGGCTATAAGTACCACACCCCCCTTGTAGTTTTAGTCACTGCAGTTTTGAATCCTAGTGGCATCGATGGTGTCTGCCCTTGGGCGGATGCCAACCTTGTGAAAAATTTTGACCTCGAGAGGTTCGGGGGGGTGGTCACCCTTCTGCCTTGTTCTTCTCCCGTTCCTGACGGTAACGATGTGGGTGTCAGGGGCGGGGGAGGACAGGGCAGAAGAGTTGGCGACCGTAGTCCGGACCCGAGGGAAAGGCTCTTCGGGAGGATGGGTTGCCGTTCTTCAACCGTGATCTTCTCCCGATTCTAACGGCTCCGATGTGGGGGTCAGGATCGGGGGAGATCACGGTAGAAGAGGTGGTGACCGAAGTCCGGAAGCTTGAAGGGAGGTCGCTTCGGGAGGACGGGTGGTTGCTCTTCCACCATGATCTTCTCCTGACTCTGACGGCTCCGATGTGGGTGTCAGGGTCAGGGGAGATCATGGTGGATGAGGTGATGACCAAAGTCCGGAACCGAGGGGAATGTAGCGCCCCGATTTCCGACACTGGGAAACCGTGACACGAGCCAAGATCTTTTCTTCAATTAGTCACAATACACAGAAAAACAGGAGAATTTAAAACTTTTTATTCAATACACAATACGTTACAAGTCTGAATATTGTACAACTGTAGTACCTTACAATAGAGTTACAATATTACCTTTACATTTCTAAGTATTACAACCTTCAACATCTTACATCAGAGTACTTCTCAACTAATACATAATCAGTACATAGACTGCAGCGGAACTAAACATAACCCTGACTCCTTGCTTTCCTTGCCTTGAGTCCTCTTGAACCTCGCCTTTGTACTTCGGCAATCCAGTACCTATGGAAGTGGGGACGTCAGTATTCACTGACGCTTAAAGGCTGATCATATAGCAGCGAATCTTCCAAACAATATACAAAATATAACAATGGTGTTGGTGTAGTTTAAGTGTTCGTGAGTGCTATGACTAGACACTAATGCGATACTTAAAATAGAACTAATTAGACACAACCCGTTCCTGACAATACTCCATGACTCTGTGAGGTTGCAGAAGGGGTCAAGTCCCCCTATGCAGTCTGCTTATGGTGTCTCCGTTTTCCACTACTACCCGGCATGCCGGATCTCACTCAAACAAGGTTGCAGGTGCGGTCTAGTTCCGCCACTGCAGTCATATAGTGGTATCCATGTTTGCCACTATTGCCCAGTGTATCGGGCCTTAATCCAAAATCCAATCATAGGGTTTCGCAAGCGCAGGGCAGCGCGAAGCCTACCCTGTGGCACCCTCTGGGGTATCGCAAGCGCAAGACTGCACAATGCATCCTGTGGCACCCCAGCCACGGTATTTCAGGAATTAACAGAGCGAGATACGTAACCCGTGTCCTCAACCTGTGAGATGGCACCGTACGTATCCCTTTGACGGGAAGGTAGGACAAGGACGCTTCCTATTCTAATGTCAGCAAGTCTCCGAAAGCAACATGCAGCCCATACTACATGCGACTCCATCTCAAGCCGTTTCTCCATATATAGGGATTGAACCCGCGTGACACATTCTAATTGTACACAACCTGTTCCTGACACCCACACGTGACTCGCGAGGCTGCAGATGTGGTCATGTGCCACTGTTGCATTTCGCCCGTGGTGTCTATGTTCGCCACCGCGACCCGGCTAACCGGACCTCACTCAAAATAGACGAACCCAATATATCGGGCGTCATAACAAAAATCAAACCATAGAGTTTCGCAAGCGCAGGGTAGCACGAAGCCTACCCTGTGGCACTCTCTGGGGTATCGCAAGCGCAGGACTGCACAATGCATCCTGTGGCACCCCTAGCCACGGTACTCCAGGAATTAACAGAGCGAGATACGCAACCCGTGTCCTCAACTTGTGAGATGGCACCGTACGTATCCCTTTGACAGGAAGGCACAACCCTGTACACCACCTATGATCTGCCTCAAGGGACGAGTTAGTGTAAGGGGCCCCCTACAACTGACCCCTCTCTCCCGGCAAAAGGGTTTAAGTAAACTGATCCTTATAAGTTACTATCCTAGTGATGTCCCTGGCTCGAACAATCCTAGGGATGACGATATTATAACACAACATGCTAGGCCTTAAATTAGGCTTCGCAAGACAACTCTACTAGGCCGCTCAACCTAGATTTACCAGAATCCTTCAGGACCCGGTTCGTGGCTCATCGATCCAAGACTTTGGCCGTTGCGAATATATACGCACGCCGCTACCCTAGACTTGGATTCTGTCTATACTCCGGTCCTCGATCAACCTACCCTGGTTAAGATTCGACGGTACACAAGGAGCGACTCATCCACAGTTCCTTAGGGTAGAAACATATGTCTTGATGGTCGATAGCCCTTAGGGTGGTAACATCACCCTAGATAGCACAACTAACTGTGTACTAGCTAACAAGCTATACACGAGTAATAACCACATACGAGCCAACTAAGCTACGTATGAAACAATAACTACCTACGAGCCAGGCGGGCCTCGTAGGAGATCACCACGTACATACCAGCCAAATAAGTCGCGTATGAGACCAACAGCTACGCACGGGCCGGTCGGGCCGCGTACGAGACAATAACCTACATACGAGCCGACTAAGCTACGTATGAGACCCACAGCTACATACGGGCCAGTCGAGCCACGTACGAGCACGACCGTGTGCAAACAACCATACAGGTAATCAATCATAGAAGCAACCAAACGTGCTTACTAACAAACTTAATCTTCTACTATTAGAAGCAACAAAGGGATCTACTAGTAGTCTATGATGGGTATTGTACTAGGAAAGAACCGAAGGCGATAAAATGGCCTTTATCGGACTAACTATCCCTAGTGGTCTTCCCAATCCTTCCTACTTCAACCTATTGCGCCTTAAGTATGGCATACAATTATAAGCAGCTTCTTACGACAATCAATCATATAACACAACCACCATGATATTCCTATGTATGAATGTGATTAATGCTTATGCTTACATTGAGCTCAAGCATGAAAATCACTAATGTCCTTAAACATAAAATTCTCTATAGTCAATCGTAGGTTACCAATTGAGCATGGAAGCCTACTACTTATCATAACCAACCACCATCACCCAACTAAGCAATATTCCAAGGTATAGTAGGTAGTCCTAACACTACTCCTACAACATTCTAAGCAAGTATTACTCTAGCATGGTATAGAACCCCACATAAATCACTACAACTAGCTATGGGTAGTTTCTTTACTTTAAGCATGAACATCATAGTATGGGTATCCTTAACTTAACATGATTAATAATTAGCATGATACCTACTTACTTAGCATAAGTCATGATCATCTACTAACATAACATACACTTCTCTACCATTTATCTAACATGGTATACAATTTGCATACAATTTAAACTAGCATGATATGCAAAGTACTTACAATTAAGCTAGTATGGTATATCGCTTTCCAACAATTAAACTAGCATGGTATATGATTCCATCATGGATCCTACAACACTCTAGGCACAATAAAAATTTATCCACACATGGTAGGAAACTCTTGGATTGAATCCTACACATTCTAAGCCTAACTAAGTCACTAAACATAATAGGAAACTTTAGGAATGAATCCTACAAAATTCTAGCATAAGTGAGTTACTAAACATGATAGGAAAAGAATCCTACAACATTACCAAGCATGCTAGGAAAAGAATCCTACAACATTCTAAACGTTAAGCATGGTAGGATATTTTTAGAAAGTCCTACAACATCCTAAACATAAAGCATGATGGGGATAATTTTATAAAACATCCTACAACTAATTAACATAGAATCATGGTAGGATAATTTTATAAGTAATCCTACAACTAATTAAGCATGAATATGGCTTCTAAATATTTTTAGAAGCAAAGCCACAACTAACTAAGCATGGTAAACATGGTAGGATATATTTTAAAAGCAATCCTACAACTAACTAAGCATGGATTATGGCTTCTAATTATTTTTAGAAATAATCCTACAACACTTGAAGCATAGATATGGCTTCTAAATATTTTTAGAAATGATCCTACAACATGTGAAGCATGAATAAGGCTTCTAATCATTTTTAGAAATGATCCTACAACATGTGAAGCATGAATAAGGCTTCTAATCATTTTTAGAAATGATCCTACAACATGTGAAGCATGAATAAGGCTTCTAAATATTTTTAGAAGTGATCCTACAACATAAGTAGCATGAATATGGCTTCTAATCATTTTTAGAAATGATCCTACAACATGTGAAGCATGAATAAGGCTTCTAATCATTTTTAGAAATGATCCTACAATATTAGAAGTATGAATATGACTTCTAAATATTTTTAGAAGTAATCCTACAATATTAGTAGTATGGAAATGGCTTCTAAATATTTTTAGAAGCAATCCTACAACATTTTACTACTACTACTACTCCTATTTTAAACAAAACATAATTATCTACTACTACTACTACAACATACAACTTACTACTATTGCTACTACTTCATTCTCATCAAAAATCACAACATACAACTTACTACTATTACTACTTCTTCATTCTCATAAAAATCACAACATACAACTCACTACTATTACTACTACCTTATTAATCAACATACATGCTACTACTACTTCATTTTATTACATACTACTACTTATTATTTTAGCTTACTACTACTTAGTTGCTTACTAATCTTTGTTATTACTAGTGATAAAAGAAAGATCCTTTTTATTTTACTTTACAAGAGAAAAGATCTTTTTTAATTAGCTACAACTAGTGATTTAGAAATGAAAGAAAAGATCCTTTTTAATTAATTACAACTAGTGATTATAAATAAAAGAAAGATCTTTTTAATTAATTACAACTAGTGGTTAAATAAAAAGAAGATCTTTTTATTAAGTTACAACTAGTGATTAAATAAAAAGAAGATCTTTTTATTAAGCTACAACAAGTGATTAAATAAAAAGAAAATCTTTTTATTAAGTTACAACTAGTGGTTAAATAAAAAGAAGATCTTTTTATTAAGCTATAACTAGTGATTAAACAAAAAGAAGATCTTTTTAATTATTTCTATCACTAGTGTTTAGTAAAGAAAGGAAAGATCTTTTTGATTATTACATTAGTTCAATCAAGTCCTACAACCAACAATGGTTGTATTGTTCCACAATATGCAATATGTATGGTTCCATATCAAGTCCTACAACCTTACATGGTTGTATGAAAAAGTTATGTGTATGTATCTTTTTAGTCCAAGTAGTTAACAACATTCAAATGAGAAAACTCATACAACCACACCACTACAAAGTAACCATACCAAAAGAAAAATAAACAAGAGGGTAAGAGAAAGAAGAACATCAAAACCATCATTCAAATAAACAAACAAACAATCAAACAAAGAAAGCATGAAGAAACCCCCACCTTGTTTCTTTCTTTGATGGAAGAACTAGCTAGCTACCTTCTCCTTCCCCTAGCTTTTTAGAACTCCTAAGAACCCTACAATAAAACTCTCTTTTGTTAGTATGAAACCTCTCTTTCTTTTCCTTTCTTTCTTTCTTTCTTTCTTTCTTTCTTTCTTTCTTTTGTTTTCTAAAATGAGAGAAGGAGGAGAATGAAGGGCTATTTATGGAAGGAGATGGGAGGTGGTAAGTGCACCACATGGCACAAAATAACCCCAAAACAAGGAGGTAGGATTGGGGGGAGGTGTTATGTGAGGGAAAATTGATGTGGAGGAGGGTTTGTTCTAGAAGAATTCTTAACCTTCTTATGTAAACTTAACCTATGTTAAACCTCCTAATCAAATCCTTAACCATCCCTACTAGGTTATAGCAAAATAAGTGTTGTCCAAAATATACAACACATAATTCGTATAATGCACTAATCGACATACTACTCGCACGTGCGCATATATGTCTGTATACCGGAAAATCTTCGCATAATCCGCATAAAAATAATTAAATCTTGGAAATAATAATAAAATAAATTTTATTATTAGTTCGGAAGATCACGGTATCAATTTGATACAATACGGATATATACTAGCCGATATCTGGATACAGATAGTGTCTAGGAGCAAACCGGGTAAAAATCACCAAAATGTTCTAATTTTGGAATTAAAACAAAATAATAATAAAATAATAATAAAATATCAATTTATATACGGTAATATCCGTCCGGGATATTACAGGGAAAGTCCCCTAAACCTTAACTCAAACTTTCTTTTGGGGCTCGGCTGGATACTTGCTCGGCACGGGTCGGCTGCGCTTTCGTAGCTTGGTAACCGGAGTGACTTTTGCCGAAGGTTGGTTCTGGTTGCCTGTCGCTCGGCATTTGGGGCCGAGCGAAGTGAGGTGATCAGAGCCGTTGGATGGTGGCACGAATCTTGAGGCGGGTCCAGTTCCCAAGAAAACGTTATCTTGTCGTTTTGTGGACACGTGGCTGAATCAGATCCGTTCATCACACTCTAGCACACATTTTGAGACGATCTGACGGCGGTTTCGCCTCGGAAGGTTTTTTCGCCATATACGAGGGTCGGTACCTCGTCCGCTCAGTTCGATGGTCGTGGGGGCAGTTCGGAATGGCCATCAACCTCCGGCCCGCTTAAGGACGGGCCAGTGAAGTAAAGTCGAGCCATAGGACCCCGACCATCGTTAGATTAGTTCAATGGTTGTAGGAGCAATTCCGAATGGCGAACTACTTCTAGCTCGCTTAGGAGCGAACTTGCGAAGTAGAATCGAGCCAAGTGTTGGACTCCAAACCACTCAACGGCTGTGGGAGCAATTCCGAACGGCGATTTACTTCTGGCTCGCCTATGGGCGAGCCGGGGAAGTAAAGTCGAACCGAGTGTTGGACTCCAAACCATCATTAGATTAGTTCAACGGTTGTAGGAGCAATTCCGAATGGCGAACTACTTCTAGCTTGCTTAGGAGCGAACTTGCGAAATAGAATGGAGCCAAGTGTTGGACTCCGAACCACTCAACGGCTGTGGGAGCAATTCCGAACGGCGATTTACTTCTGGCTCGCCTATGGGCGAGCCGGGGAAGTAAAGTCGAACCGAGTGTTGGACTCCGAACCATCGTTAGATTAGTTCAACGGTTGTGGGAGCAATTCCGAATGGCAAACTACTTCTAGCTCGCTTAGGAGCGAACTTGCGAAGTAGGATCGAGCCAAGTGTTGGACTCCGAACCATCATTAGATTAGTTCAACGGTTGTGGGAGCAATTCCGAATAGCGAACTACTTCTAGCTCGCTTAGGAGCGAACTTGCGAAGTAGAATCGAGCCAAGTGTTGGACTCCGAACCATCGTTAGATTTGTTCAACGGTTGTGGGAGCAATTCCGAATGGCGAACTACTTCTAGCTCGCTTAGGAGCGAGCTTGCGAAGTAGAATCGAGCCAAGTGTTGGACTCCGAACCATCGTTAGATTAGTTCAACGGTTGTGGGAGCAATTCCGAATGGCGAACTACTTCTAGCTCGCTTAGGAGCGAACTTGCGAAGTAGAATCGAGCCAAGTGTTGGACTCCGAACCATCGTTAGATTGAAGAGTTAAAAGTAGAGAGATGTAACAGTAGCAAAAATACGAAAAAACTTTATTGATTAATATCCAATGATCGGCTGCTTCTAAAGTTGCTAGCCGTTATTACAATGAAAAATAAAAGAAAATTACTACAAGTAATAGGAAAGGAACGGTTCGACATCTCGAATTACTTAGAGAGGCATTGTTGCTCTCTCTTGGTATTTTAAGAGATGGTCGGCATTCCAAGTCCTGGGAATCTCCCTGCCTTCGAGATCTTCTAGTCTGTATGTGCCGGGGCGGATTTCTTTAGAAATCTTGTAAGGTCCCTCCCAGTTCGGGGCCAATTTGCTTTTCTGACTAGGGAACGAGATGGCCAACTTTCGGAGGACCAGATCCCCTTCTTTGAGGTCCGTTGGGCGGACTATTTTGTTGTATGCTAGCTCGATCCTTCTTCAGTAAGTTTTCTGGCGTATGGCAGCTCTCTCTCGAATTTCGTCTATCAGATCTAGACTTGCTCTGAGCTCCTTAGCATTCTGTTCTTCTTCATAAGCTATCAGGCAAGGAGAGGGCAACCCGACTTCTACGGGGATGATGGCCTCGGACCCGTAGGTGAGATTGAATGGGCTCTCGCCTGTTGGGGTCCGCTTTGTGGTGCGGTAATTTTAGAGCACGTTGGGCAGCTGATTGACCCACAAGCCTTTGGAACACTTGTCTAACCTCTTCTTAATACCTGAAAGGATCTGTCGGTTGGCATTCTCGGCCTGGCCATTCGACTGAGGATGGGAGACGGAGGAGAACCGGTGTTGTATGGCGAGGTCTTCACATAAAGCTTGGAAGGCAGCCCCCGTGAATTGCGTTCCGTTGTCCGTAATTAGGACCCTGGGGATGCCGAATCGGTAGATCACGCTCTTCCAGAAGAATTGAACAACCTTGTTTTCGGTAATCGTGGCCAGGGGCTCGGCCTCTATCCATTTCGAGAAATAGTCGACTGCCACGACTAGGAACTTGAGCTGTCCGGGGACTGGCGGAAACGGCCCTAGTAAATCCATCCCCCACATTGCGAAGGGGATTGGACTTGATAGGGAAGTGAGTGGTGCTTGTGGAAGGCATCGGATGTCAGAGTGCTTCTGACAGGAGCTGCATTGCCGAACGTGTCATTCAGCGTCCCGTAGGAGAGTGGGCCAGAAATACCCGTAGTTCAACACTTTGCGCGCCAGGGCTCTGGAGCCAGAATGGGCCCCGCCGATGTCCTCATGAAGTTCTTGAAGGGCGTAGTCGGCTTGCCCGGGGGAGAGGCACCTCAGGTAGGGCCGTCCGTCCACCTGGGTGAAAGAGCATTTATACAGGATGCCTCCGATTAGTGTGTAACGCTCGGCTCGGGTTCTTATTCTTCGTGTTTCCTTCGGATCCTCGGGGAGGAGTCCGTCCCTTAAGAATTCGACGAGGGGTTTCATCCAATTGTCTTCGAGGAGGACAGGCAACGCTTCAACGGAGTCAAGTGTATCGTCCTCTATGCTCGGCTTCAGGAGGACTTCTATCAAAACAGTCTGTTCGAGGCCTTGAAGGGAAGAGGAGGCTAATTTGGATAGGGCGTCGGCCTGAGCATTTTCTTCTCTGGGGATCCTTTGGATGAGGGCCTCTTCGAACAGTGCCATGAGGCTTCTGACTTTAGCCAAGTATTTAACCATCCTGTCATCGCGGGCTTCATACTTGCCGAGGACCTGATTGACGACCAACTGAGAGTCGCTGAAGATCTGCAGGCGTTGTGCCCCTGCATTTCGGGCCATTCCAAGACCGGCGATTAGCGCCTCGTATTCAGCTTCGTTGTTCGAGGCTTTGAAGTTTATACGGAGGGAGTATTGAAGGATGAAGTCATCTGGGCCTGCCAGGATGACCCCTGCCCCGCTTCCCTCATTGCAAGAGGATCCGTCAACATAAACCGACCAGACGGGTGGTCCCTTCACTGTTTGGCTGGACTCGGGGATAGTACTCTCAACTATGAATTCGGCTAGCGCCTGAGCCTTGATCGCGGTCCGAGGCTGATAAGTTATATCGTGTTGGCTCAGCTCGATCGACCATTTCATAAGGCGGCCCGAAGTCTCGGGCTTGTGAAGAACTTGCTTCAGCGGCTGGTCAGTGAGAACGACCACCGAATGGGATTGAAAATACGGGCGGAGTTTTCTCGCGGCCATTACCAGAGCATAAGCCATCTTTTCTATCTTCGGGTATCGGAGCTCGGCGTCCCGAAGCACTTTGCTGACGTAGTAAATGGGCTTCTGAGCCCGGTCTTCTTCCCTCACTAAAACTGCACTGAGGGTCTGCTCGGAGGCTGTCAGGTAAAGGTAGAGGGGTTTACCAGGGATCGGTTTGCTGAGGAGAGGGGGATTGACGAGGTAAGCCTTGAGCTGGTCGAAGGACTCCTGTTGCTGCTGTCCCCACTCGAAACCTTTAGCCCCCCTGAGGGCCTTGAAGAAGGGGAGGCATTTTTCCCCGGACTTTGAGAGAAAGCGCCCTATGGCGGCGAGGCGGCCTGTTAATCTCTGGACTTCTTTAACATTTCTAGGAGGGGCCATGTCCAATATGGCCTTGATCTTCTCCGGGTTTGCTTCAATTCCTCGTTGGCTAACCATGAAGCCGAGGAACTTCCCTGATGAGATGCCGAATGCACACTTGTTCGGGTTGAGTCTCATATTGTGCTTTCTCAAAACGTCAAACGCCTCTTGGAGGTCGGTTACATGATCAATGCCTCGGACGCTTTTCACAAACATGTCGTCAACATACACCTCCATGTTCCAGCCGATCTGAGCCTGGAAAACCTTGTTGACGAGGCGTTGGTATGTTGCCCCTGCATTCTTTAGACCGAACGGCATGACTCTGTAGCAATAGAGGCCCTGGTCGGTCACGAACGAGGTCTTCGGGATATCTAGAGGGAACATCCGGATCTGATTGTAGGCTGAAAAAGGCGTCCATGAAGCTGAGGAGCTCATGTCCCGAAGTTGCATCGATCAGGATGTCAATGCTCGGAAGAGGAAATGGATCCTTGGAGCAAGCTTTGTTGAGGTCGGTGAAATCAATACAAATCCTCCAAGTCCCATTGGACTTCTTCACCATTACTACATTCGATAACCACTCAGGATAGTTCACTTCCTGTCTCCAAGTCCCATTGGACTTCTTCACCATTACTACATTCGATAACCACTCAGGATAGTTCACTTCCTGTATGAACCGGGCCTTCAAGAGCTTGTCTACCTCCTCTTTTATAGCGAGCTGACGCTCGGGGGCGAACTTGCGCCTCTTCTGCTGAACCGATTTGGACCCCGGATCAACGCTTAGGCGGTGGACTAAGAGCTCTTCGGAGATACCGGGCATATTTGCAGCTGACCAAGCGAAGAGGTCTTGATTCCTTCGGATGCATTGTACAATGTCTGAGCATAGGGCGGACGGGAGGGTCTTGCTAACAAAGAACTTGCGGGCTGGCTCCTGCTCAGAGAAGAGCACTTCCTCCAATTCGTCCACCGGCTCGAAAGTTGGTCGAGCAACATCTTGGGGGATTTCCAGAGTTTCTAAGGAGAGGACGGGTCCGAGGGTAGAGGTCATATAGCACTTGCGGGCCTGCTCCTGATTGCCCCTCACTTCTCCTACTCCGGCCCGAGTGGGAAATTTCATTTTGAGATGGTAGGCAGAAGGGACGGCTTCAAGGGCAGCCAGGCCGGGCCGACCCAAAATGACATTGTAGGCTGCTGGGACATCTACGACCATGAAGTCCATCGACTCCGTTCGGGTAGTAGGAGTTTTGCCAGCGGTTACGTCGAGGGTAATTACCCCTTCAATAGTCACTGGCACTCCCGTGAACCCATGGAGCGTGTAGCCGGAGGGCTTGAGTCTGTCTCGGGAGAGTTTTAGGCCTTTAAAAGCGGTGAGGAAGAGGATGTTGATGGAGCTGCCATTGTCTACTAAGATCCTCTCCACTTTGAAGTTCGCCATGTGGAGACTGATGACGAGTGCGTCACAATGAGGGGTGCGGACACCTTCAAGATCTTCGTCGGAGAATGTGACGGGCACTCCGAGGCCTTTGGGAGGAGGGGTGGTTCGGACCGAGTTGACTTCTCTTATAAATGCCTTCCGAGAGGAGTTCGAGGAGCCCCCCATTGGGCCCCCATGAATGAGGTGGAGGACTCGCTCTTCCTCAAAGTCAGGCATCTCTTCTCGTTCCGGACGCTTGTTAGCGCCCCGAGGCGGGAGAGGAAGTTCGGCTCGGTCCTTTCTTACAAACCTGGTCAGCTGCCCCCTCTGGATA
Source organism: Hemerocallis citrina (assembly GCA_017893485.1). Taxonomy (NCBI): domain Eukaryota; kingdom Viridiplantae; phylum Streptophyta; class Magnoliopsida; order Asparagales; family Asphodelaceae; genus Hemerocallis; species Hemerocallis citrina. Next base: position 371,403,991 of record CM030359.1, read on the forward strand.
AGGGCTTCTATCTCGTTTTTTAAGGCACGACAATCGTTGGTGTCATGCCCGTGGTCCCGGTGATAACGGCACCATTTTTCTTGATCTTTCCTCTTGGCGGGGGTATTCATCCTCGGAGCTGGAGGTATTATCCCTTCCTTTTTGACTTCCATGAGAATGGTTGAGACATTAGTGGTGAGGGGAGTGAATTTCTCGAATCTGGGGGGAGGTCGGCGCTGGCCGGCATTATCCTTCTGGAGCTTCTTAGCTCCTTCCTCTTCTGTTCCCTTTCTCTTGAAGCCGGAGGAAGACCCCTCCCAGTTGGGTCGCTGTTCGGCCTCTTCAGCCCGGATGTACTTTTCACTGCGAAGGAGGAGGTCGGAAAAGTTCTGTGGAGGCTTCTTGGCGAGGGAGGAGCGGAGGTTGGAATTGAGGACATTAGATTGAAATGCTGCCGCAGCGACCGACTGGTCGAGGGATGCTATGGACCTGGCCTTGGCTGTGAACCTCTTCACATAGTCTCTCAATTTCTCTCCCTTCTTCTGGTGGAGGTGCAATAGGGAGATGCTGGTCTTCTCAGCCCTACGGCTGCTTACGAAATGGGTGACGAAAAGGGTTTCGAACTACTCGAAGAAGAATATTGAGGAGGGGGCAAGGCGAGAGTACCATTCTCGAGCTGGGCCTTGAGAGTTGCGGGGAAGGTTTTGCAGAGGAGGGCATCGGAAGCTTGATGGAGGAGCATCAAGGTCTTAAAGCTTTCGATGTGGTCAACTGGGTCGGTCTCCCCGGTGTAAGTCTCAAATTGGGGAGGTTTGAAGCCGAACGGCACAGGTGCATCCACAATGGTTCGGGAGAAAGGGGGTCGGCTAGGACGTAGGGTCCTCCCCCTAAGCTCTTCTTCTCGGTCTATCTGACCCTGGCGCCTCTCTACCTCATGAAGACGGCGGTACATGGTGTCGTCCCTCCGACGATAATCAGCCGAGCCTCTAGACTCGTCTTCGTATGAGGGAGAGCGGGGGCTACGGTGACGGTAACTTCGGGACCGACGAGGACTTGGGGTACGTCGGGAGTTGCTAGGAGCAGGACGAGGAGATGGGGACCGTCGGCGAGGGCTTCGGACCGGAGGAGGAGATGGAATCTTGGGTGCGTTGGTGTTGGGACGGAGATTGAGAGCTTGTAGGACGGTCGCTTGGAACTGCTGGAACTCTGCACGGGTGATGGGTGCCTCATTGTTCCTGGGCTGTTGCCGACCCATAGGGGAGTGTGGCCTTCTTCGGTAGTGCTCGGGGGATTCTTTCCGACCCCTCTGGTTAGGGGACCTTCTATACTCCTGGTGGCGAAGGTACCGCTCGTCCGGACGGCGTTGGCGGGAGGTTCCCTCTCGGGCCCGCTTCTCATCCAGATGGCGGCGAAGGTCATCATCTTTCTGGCGGTTGAGGGCGGTATTATGGCGACCAGAGGCTCGGGGATGATGGGAGGCCATAGAGTCCGTAGAGGCATTGTGGATGGAGACGTGTTCTTGGTGGAGAGGCTGTTTTTGAGGGTTAGGACCCTTTGGAGGAGGCTGATTTGGAGGAGGAAGGTCCTGTTGGAGTGGGTCCTCTGCTTGAGGAGGAAGCTGTCCCTGCTGTTGGGTAGGCTGGATGGGAACTTCTTGCTGCTGGTCAGGGTTGGGTCCTCTGTTGGACCCTCTTGATCTGACTTTCCTGGGAGGCATGGCTGGAGAAGATCTGTTCACCGGGAAGAGGAGAGGTTTCTATTCGTTAATTTCCCACAGACGGCGCCAATCTGTTACCGCTAAATCTGGTGTGGGGGTAAACAGATAGTATTTGTGAGTTCTTGGAAAACCTGAATAGCAAACACCTAACCTGTTCCGCCGGAGTTTGACCGCTGACTCCCGCCGTTCACCTGCAAGGAAGTGCGAGACACCGGGGTTGATCCCGGCGACGCACCCTCCGATGCTCAAGTCAGTAACCAGAAATGATTATGAAAGAGCGTTTAACTAGCAAAAGATTGATTACCTCTTAATGGAGATGGGTGGGGGGTATTTATAGGCGTTTTAGGGAACAGATTAGGCATGTAATTCCCGTGTGTATAGATAAGGAATGTAATCCCTAATCCCCAGTGAAAAGATAGATATGAATCAGGGCCGTTGATTAATGTTAATCAGAAACCCTAATTATATCCTGCTGGACCGGGTTTGTTGCGGGTTAAAGCCCGCACCCAGTTGTGGTGGGTCCGTTCACGGGTTATTGGATCTGTGAGAAGGAGACCCAGTACCCGCTTCAGACCCGTTTGTAGGTGAAATTACTATTTTACCCCTGCGCTTTAGGATTCGTGTCCAATTTGGACGGTCTCGATTAAACCCCTATTTTTAGCCACATCATAACATATGTATATAAATCAGGATTCGGCATTGATTGGTTTTAAGTCTTTATGCTCTCTGATGTGTTTATATATATTCAGATCATAACAACTGCTAGTTTCATACTTTCATATTACTATATTTCGGGATTTGATATTGATCAGTTTTCATGTTTCCATGCTCTCTGAAGTGAGTGTATTGTCTCAGAGTTCAATATGCTTAGTTTCAAATTTTATCCCTATATATGAGTATATAGTCCCAAATTTTACTCGTATAAGGTCTATATCCTTGGTATTTACTATTTTAGACTGCAGAGAAGTTTATGTTTCATATTTAGAAATTATGTTCATATTTTAATAGTGTAAATTTCATATTTTTGGGATGAGATCCCACATGTTTACGAGACTTGTTTCAGTCGAATTGAATGAATCTCAAGTAAAATTGATTGATCTTTATGAATGAATAAAAAGGGATAACTAAAGGGTGATTTTTTTAAAGATTTTTTCGTAAGTTGGATATGTTTCCATATATGCAAGAGTCTTTATGGGAATATCGGTTGATTTAAAAGAATGTGATTAATGAAGAGAAAATTGTATAATTTAAACAAAGTTGGGTTTTGATTTGAGGCTTAGGGTTATGATGTGGACCCTAGAAAGATTATTAATAATATTTTGAGTTATGAGACTCTAGAGCTTGAGTGGGACCCTAGTATACCGGCAGATGAGATTTTGTGGTTATGGCTAGTCGGGGCCTTGATGTTGATTAGTTGAGTTAAGTCTGGTAGGGTACACCAACTCTAGGAAAACTTTGGTTAATTAAATGAACTTAATAAATATAAGGACAGGCACTAGATGGTGATATGATGAAATGAGAGCAAACATGAGTTATGGACTCCAGGATGATCTGAGGAGTGAGACATTCCCCGTTACTCCGGGACGATGGATGAAATAGGCCACAGAATGATCCACAGAGGGGGTTGGTCTCCAGTATTCCAAGGACGAGAGCACGCTCATGGGATGTTTGTGCAATGAGGGTTCCAGGATGACCTGCAGAGTGAGACATTTCCCATTACTTCCGGACGATGGATGAAATAGGCCACAGAATGATCCACGGAGGGAATTGGTCTCCAGTATTCCAAGGTCGAGAGTCGATACTTGAAAAATGTCTAAATCTCGTAGAATTCATTGTAGTAGGATATTTGCATAACATGGGATCGAACCCTATAAAGTGGAGAACGATAAGGGCTTGCACCGGAATCATGTAGAGTGGGGAGCGTAGATTCGAAAAGTATGCATTAGCATTCATTATCAGCATTTTGATTTCTTGACTCGTTTTATGCATGCATATTTTCTTTGTTTTCCTTACACTTGACACAGCCTAGTTTCATATTGATGATTTATGGTACATTTATTATTTCATGTTCCATCCGTTATTGCTATGTTAATATGTTGACTATGATTTTGTTCTTCATGTTTCATTTATGTTGTATTTCTTTTGAATATCACTCATACCGTTATAACTGACCCCTGTAGTTTTGGGGGTTAGGGTTATCTCTAGCCTCGTATTTTACAGGTATGTACCATTACCGTGAAGTTGGGAGCATGTGGTAGAATAGTAAATGTTCATGTAAATTTTGTAAATAGATTGAATGTAAAGAGAAAATTGTAATTCAATGTATTTAATTTCCGCTATGTTTTGTGTAAGAAATGATGTAATAAAAGTTTTAAAATTTTTCTGTGTTTGTACTGTGTTTATTATTGCAATTGAAGTTGATGCTGGGAATTTGTGCCATGCATTTCGAATTTATTTATTTGAAATTCGGAGCGCTACAGAGTTGGTATCAGAGCATGCTTCAATAGTAATGTTAAACATGGTCTGAGGAATAGACCTACATGGACACTAGAGCGTGAGTACCTAGGTGTGGACATTAGAGTGTGAGTATCACACATGAAATTAAAACAAAATGAAATAGTTTGAACATGAGTAAATAACTTTTGCAATAGGAAATTGGTGCAATGTGATGTATGTTGTAGTGCTCTAACATTTTTCCATATTTTGCAGTATTCAGTATAATGGCAGGACCCAGGACCAGGTATGGTGGGAATGGTGATGAGGCTGAAGGTTCCTATGGGGCCCGACTTGATCTGGAAACAGAGATTGCCAGAGTGTATCAAACTTTGAATGCATTCATGGCAGCCAGTACAACTCGGAACCAAGGAGCAGGGCCAGTACCCATTAATGCAGACCCTATCAACCAGGTGGAGTCCTTCAAGTTGATGAAGCCGCCATTTTGAGGGGCAGACTGATCCAAATGAGGCCAGATGGGAGTAGTCTTCGAGGTTTTGGAAACCCCAGCAACCAACAAGGTGAAAATGGCTACTATGCAGCTGGAAAAAGATGCTGGCGTCTGGTGGTAGTCAGTGAAGAGGACTTTTAGGAAAGGGCAGGTGACTTGGGAAGCTTTTCTTGAGGAGTTCAGGGATTATTATTTTCCCCTGGACATTCAGGAGAAGAAGACAATGGAATTCTTGAATCTATAGCAAGACAGCATGACAGTGCGCAAATATGAGACTAAGTTCGTCCAGCTATCAAAGTATGCATCGAAGTTGGTGGTCGATGAAGCGAAGAAGGCCAAGAAATTCGAGCAGGGCTTGAGGTCGAATTTGAGATCTCGGATGATACCGTTGGGCATCAGAAGATTCGAAAAGCTGGTCAGAAGAGAAGTCATGACGGAGGAAGATATGGATCAGTTCCAGAAGAAGCAGGAAACCTGGAACAGGAAGAAAAGGCCAGCAGCAAACTAGAGTGGAAGGAAGTTCCCGATGAAGCAGGGCAGGTTCAGTAAGCCCGAGTAGAAGGCACCCGCAACTCAAGGGGTGACTTGCTACTACTGTGGTGAGGCGGGTCACTACAAGTCGGCATGTCCCAAGCTGGGGAAGCGAACTTGTTTCCAATGTGGACGAGAGGGGCATACTAAGCAGTTCTGCCCACAGCTTAAGAAGGATGGTGCGGATGGGAGCAAATTCCAGTGGCAGGGGCGAGTATTCGCATTGACTGAGGAGGATGCGGGTAACTCAGAATATGTGATTCAGTGTATGCAAGAATTTTAATTCATTTATTTGATGTATTAAGTAAAACTTTATTTATGAATAAAATGGAGTTTTGAGTATCATTCTTCATGTAAGATGATTCGTCTTGATTAATGGAATAAAAGCAAAAGTTTTATTTAATACTAGTTCTTCGCATACTTTTGTGTCGCCCAATTTCGCTAAAGTTTTAGGTGTGGAACCTAAGATATTTCCAGGCAGAGTCTTGTCAGTGACAATACCATCAGGAGAAGAATTGATTACTGATCGGTATTATGAGGGTTGTGATATCGAGATTGGTGGGAGAATTTTTGGTATTGAACTCATCGAACTGCAGATCTTGGGTGTAGATGTGATTATGGGCATCGATTGGATGACAATATATGATGCTACAATTGAATGCAAGAACAAATAGGTGTTAGTGAAGGCACCAGGAGGACCCGCAGTGACTTTTCAAGGGAAGAAGAGAAATTCAAAGGTGGTCGCAACTGTATGATTGATGATTCCGGATGAGGTCAGAGGCATTCCAGTTGTCAGAGATTTTCCATCTGTGTTCTTGGAGGAGCTACCAGGGTTACCACCACAGAGAAATGTTGAGTTTTGCATTAATATTCAGCCGGGAAGTGCTCCAATTTCTAAGGCTCCGTACAAGATGGCACCTATAGAGCAGGATGAAGTTAAGAAGCGGATTGAGGAGTTGTTAAGTAAGGGATTCATCAGGCAGAGTACTTCACCTTGGTTTGCACCAGTGTTGCTAGTAAAGAAGAAGTATGGGTTAATGAGGATGTGCATTGACTATCGGGAATTGAACCGGGTGACCATTCAGAACAAATATCCGCTTCCACAGATTGATGATCTATTCGATAGGCTTCAGGGAGCGGTTGTGTTTTCGAAGATTGATCTCCGTTCGGGGTATCATCCGGTCCGAGTCAAAGAGGAAGATGTAAGCAAGACCGCTTTCAGAACTCGGCATGGGCTTTATGAGTTTTTGGTGATGCCATTCAAAGTGATGAATGCGCCGGCGGTGTTTATGGATATGATGAACTGGATCTTGCGGCTGTTTATTGATTCCTTTGTGGTGGTATTCATAGATGATATTCTGGTGTATTCGAAGTTGGAGGAAGAGCACTCTGAGCACTTGGTAGAGGTATTGAAGAAGTTGCAGGAGCATAACTTGTATGCCAAGCTATTGAAGTGTGAGTTTTGGAAATTCGAGGTAGCATTCCTTGGTCTTATCCTTTCTAAGAAGGGAGTGACCACTGATCCTCAGAAGGTTCAAGCAGTTAAGAATTGGCCAAGACCGACGACAGTGAGGGAGGTCAGGAGTTTCTTGGGATTGGCTGGGTATTACAGGAGATTCATTCAAGGCTATGCACATATCGTAGTTCCTTTGACAGGTTGACTCGGAAGAATGTGGATTTCACTTGGAATGATAAGTGAGAGGCGAGTTTCCTAGAGCTAAAGGAGAGGTTGACGACTGCACATGTCCTAGCTTTACCGCAAGCTGAGAAGGACTATGATATCTACAGTGATGCATCACTCAGAGGTTTGGGGTGCGTCTTTATGCAGGAAAGGAAGGTTACTGCATATGGTTCGAGGTAGTTGTGTCTGCATGGGAAGAACTATCTGACGCACGATCTTGATCTTGCAGCTATTATCTTTGGCTTGAAGCAGTGGATGCATTATGTGTATGGAGAGAATGTCAACATGTTCACCGACAACAAGAGCTTGAAGTACATTTATCAGCAGAGAGATCTAAATGTTTGGCAGAGAGGGTGGTTGGAAGTATTGGAAGACATTCGCCCTGAGATCAAGTACCATCCAGACAAGGCGAATGTAGTGGCTAATGGGCTTAGCCGGAAGACTAGTTTGTCATGTTTGATCACGACTCAGAGGAAGTTGACAGCAGAGTTAGATCGGGCAGGTATCGAGGTGGTTTTGTAGGGTTTAGGAGATTCGTTGGCATAGTTGAGGCTTCAACCTAATTTGAAGGAGCAGATTCTGGAAGGCCAAAAATCAGATACGGAGATTCAGAAGATGTTACAGCAGATTTTCGATGGCAAATTAACAGAGTTCCGCATCCAAGATGGGATTCTATAGATGGGTGAGAGGTTGTGTATACCGAAGATCACAGATTTGAAGGAGAGTATATTGCAGGATGCGCACAATACTTTGTTTTCAGTTCATCCTGGAGGCACGAAGATTTACAAGGACATCAAACAATACTATTGGTGGCCAGGAATGAAGAAAGATGTGGCGGACTTTGTGGCGAGGTGTTTGACTTGCCAGCAAATTAAGGCGGAAACTCAGAAACCTGGAGGCTTGTTACAACCATTGCCTATCCCGGAATGGAAGTGGGCAAATATCGGCATGGATTTCATCACTGGGATGCCGAAAAAGTCTGAAGGGCAACGACTTGATTTAGGTTATTGTGGATCGTTTGACTATGTCGGCTCACTTCTTGTCTATGAAGATTACTTGGTCATTGGAGAAGCTGGCAGAGTTGTACATAGATGAGATTGTTAGAGTTCATGGGGTTCCAGTGTCAATTGTTTCCGACTGTAACGCCCCGAATCCCAATACACTGAATTCGAGATGTTCTACAGGATCTTTTCACTTTCTTTAGTACAATTTTACAAGGAAATTTAAACTTTTCATCTTACATCAGAGTTTACATCAATATTACACTTTTCTTTTGCACAGCGGAAGTAAAATACAACAATTAAATAAATACACAACACATGGTACAATCTTTCAGCATCCATTCCTCTTTAATCTTTAACATGTCATTTACCTGCATATAAGACTGTGGGTACGTCAGTTTATTCAACCGACGAACATTATACACGGCCATCCTCTCTATGCCGGAAATAGTATAACTCACCTTTTCTAATTTAGCAAACACAAACTTGTCACATTTCAAACTAAAGGGACTACCCTATTGATGTCGTGTTGTGATTGTGCACTTAATCCTTAATGCGTTTATTTATGTTACATGACACTAATGCGCACTTGTTCGGATTCTATGCATCCCATACTACATAGGTCCGAGGGCAAGCCCTTATTCGTTCTTCATCTTGATAGGGTTCAATCCCTCGTTATGACTTAATCTACTACTGTAATTACGGTAAGTATCCTAGATGTTTTCTGACCTACGAACTCATGTCTAGGCACTCTGGAGGGAATCCCATCGCTGACATGACTCATCATGCAGACATCCTGTGGTAATTCAGCTCTCACCATAGACATGACACCACCCGTAGTCTTCAAACATCCCACGAGCGTCGCCACCGGGACGGTACTCTGGAGCAGCATCCTCACCCAGACTCATCATGGAAATTCCTGGGATACGCTCTCGCCGCTACCCAGGGCCCTCATACTCAATGTTTTTCTCTTACTTTCATCACATCTTCACTATGTACTAGTCCTTAGTTTTATAGAATCATGAATTAAATCAAAGTTCTAGAGTTAGCCTCTCCACTAAGCCGGACTTACTCATTTATACAAACGTGACCAACCTTGGTCTTTCATTTCAATATTTCATTTCTTTTTTTCCTTTCCAATTGCCGGGGGAGACTTAGCTACTCTTTCAATTCAATTCCAATTCACAATGTCCACATTGAGTACTTACAACTCATAAAATTCATATTCATAGCCAACGAATTTCTTTTTCATTAACATGATCTCTAATTCCTTCATTAATCCATAATCATACTTGAACTCATGCACTTCATAATTTCACATTCGAAATTCACATCACTAATGAACATTCATACTTCATATTTTTTGCACATTATTCTCAAGTGAGAATAAATAGTATTATGTCACACAACAAGGTTTCTTTTGCCAAATCATCTTCTAATACTCTATTTCAATTTATTCTTATAAGCTATAATTTTTCACAAGTGTATATTCTAGAACCATAGTTCTAATTGTGTCTTTTGTTCACAAACCATAGTGTATTTCATTCAAATAATGCCCAAATCACTCTTATAAAATTCCTTACATTTTTATGAGAATAACCATATTTTTTTCACAATTTTTGGACGCTTAGAAACCCCAAAAAAAATATTCTTTCAAAGTGCCGAGGGTAGGAATCGAACCCAGGCACAACGGAAACAAAGCCAAGAGCACCCGCCGCTAGGCCAATCTGTGCTAGCATTATAAAGGGGGTCAAAATAGTATATATCACTTTCGGTCGGTATGTTATATGTTTACAAAAATAATGTGAAAAAATGTTGCGGCTACAGGGATTCGAACAGATCGACCCAGAGAACCCAACCACACACAGTGACTGCCTGAGCTACAAGATCAGGTTGTCTCAGTACGAATTAAAAACTTTTTGAACCATTTTGCCACTGTTGTTAGAAATACTCGATGTTCAGTTAACCTTTGTTTCATATTGCCTTTGTAAAAGTTACTAAAAAATTCCAGATTAACTTCCCCTCACAAGATCTTCATATCAGCATGATTAAAATAATTTTTTGCACTAATAAAAATATATTTTTCACACAATCAATGAATTATTCATTAAAACTACTAATTTTTCATTTTCGACATTGCTTAACAATTGGTCTTCAAATCTTTTCATTCACAATTTTCTTATATTAATCTGCTATTATTAATCTCTTATTCAACATACATATCTATACTTTTTTTTTTGGATTTATCCAACCCCACAAAATATCTTTTCAAAACATAAATTAGCACTAACACAAGTACTAACTTTTACATACAATTAGTGATGGTAATAAATGTATTTCCTTTAAATCAACAATACTTCTAGTCCAATCATGTACATCACAAATTATATAACTACTTATCCATTAACAAGCTCACAACTCAAATATTCAAAAAAAGTTACTCTTTCAAAAAGCGTGCTCTTTCTTAATCAATTTCATGCTTTCAATTTTCAATTAAACTAGCATTCTCATTCGTATTTTCAAACATCAATACTAGCATCATTCTTAAGAAAATTGAACCACTATCATTCATTTATTCTAATAAGCATGGAGAATTCTATACACAATTTAATTTAATACTAGAATCACATACAAATCAAACACCACATCTCAATTAATTCGTAAACTAACTTCTCAATTAAAGTGGGTTCTTATTAGTATTTTTCATGCATAATTTTGATAGTTAAATCTAGCATGGATCCCTATATTAGAAATATGAAAGGTTACCCACCTTGTATGGAGAGAAATAAACACTCAAAGCAACAAATCCTTGCGAATGAAAGCACCTCCTCCTAGACGATGAGCGCACAAACTCCACAATCACCACCACCGAATGCTTCTCCTTGTGATGGCCGGCCTCTCCTTCAAGCAAAATGCAAGCAATCCCACACAACTCTCACTCTCTTTTTAACTCACTATTACTAAGTTAGACTATAGTTTGGAAAGATATAATTGCATATGAATATAGCCATGGGAGGGGGGGGTATTTATACTAGAAAACAAGTGAAATAGATGGCTAGGATTGACTAGTTAGTTGTAGGATGGAGGAACAAGATTAGAGTAGGAGTTATAAAAACTACCCACAACTACATAACCACCCCCATGAACACCACTCAACAATTTGAAAATCCCTCCAAAAAAGAAGCAATCCGGCCTTGGAAAAAGTGTGCATTGCACGTGTACGTGTAGTGCACGTGCATGCAACTAGGACCAAATTGTACATTTTAATTTGTACAAAAATAAAATAGTAATAAAATAGTCTTCTACATGACAAGTTTAAAATAAATATAGTTTAATTCATGGGCTTTAGTTTGGGCCAAAATTGTTATTTAAAAATAAATACAATAAAATACATTTTGGGCTTTTAAGAAAAGGCTTTTTCATTAAATTAAAATAAGGCTTTCTATTTTTTAAAGAAAAGGGCTTTTGTATTAAATAACTTGAGAATACATATTTAAATATTTATACACATCATAATAAAATAATTATAAGATTTAATTTAACCAAAAAATATTGCACGTGCACACTACGTGCAAAATAAATAATTTTTCATTAATTGAAAAATCAGGGTATTACAACACTCCCTCCTTAGAATAGTTCCGTCCCCGGAACTACAATCAAGAGCGAGAAAACAGACATACAATACACACACAAGAACAAAAGATACAAAAATACAATCAAGCAAAAAGCTCAGGATAGTCCTTCAACATCCTCTCCTCAGATTCCCAAGTAGCCTCTTCAACCAAGTGGTTCTCCAGACTACCTTGACCATCGGTATCGTCTTATTCCTCAAGACTTTCTCTCGACAATCAACAATCTCAACAGGAGACTCGATGTAATTCAGGTCTAACTGCAAACCTTCCGGCACTTCAGGCAAATGATGACTCGGGTCTGGAATATAACCTCTCAGCATAGACACATGAAAGACATTGTGCACCTGAGACAACTCTTCCGGTAATTCAAGCCGGTAAGCAGTTTTCCCGATCCTTTTCAATATCTTATACGGGCCTATAAACCTCGGGGCTAACTTCCCGCCTTTGCCAAATCGAACCACACCTTTACTGGGCGATACCTTCAGAAAGACGAAGTCACCAACCTCAAACTCAAGGTCCCTTCTCCGGTTGTCTGCCTTGTTCGATCGTACTCATGAGAATTTTGATTTCATCTACACTATGCCTTGTTCGGTCGTGTAGACATTTGCTGCTATTGAAATTTGTATGAAATATTTTGCATCTGGATAGATAAGGATTTATTAGGATGCTCTGTTTGATGTTCTGATGGGAAAAACTTGACTCGCAATTGGTTTATAAGCAAATGGTCAGGGGCAAATTTACCTAACAGGATTGTGAAAATGTATAATGAATTGTAGAATGGTTTCTATTTGAGCTTGAACTATATACGCCTAATACGGCATGGACTTCTTTCACAGATAACTATATACATATATGCATGTTTCCACCTTGAAGAAGCATCATCAGAATACTCTTTTTGTAAATGAATTGTATACAACTTGAAGTTCTTCACCCAAATATTAAAGCTTTAGAGTTGCTTTATATATGTATATACATATATTTCATTACAGGAAAAGAGATTTGTAACCCCTATTTTCCTTTTTTTGTGTGGATTTTATTGTATTTTCTTTTCTTTTCTTGATTATTGTATCTGAATTGCTTTTAATAATAAGTTTTTGCTTTTCTTGGGTTCTTTTATTCTCTCTCGATCATTCCGTACTCTTTTGGCTTGAATCCTGCTATTTTTGGCTCACTGCAAATTTTGTTCTTCATGTTTTAAGCTTGAGTTGTTCCTCTATATGTTCATCTTATTGATTTATATTTATTCTTCTCTTTTTGGAGCCTAAACCTGTACTCTAAACCCATTAACCCACAACCCCAAAATCCCACATCTTAATCTCCTATATAAATACCCCCCTAAAACCCTAATTATTATATCTATTTCCTCTCTCCTCCACCGCTTTCCTCTCTCTCCTCACATCCCGCTCACTCTCCCATCCCCTGTTTCACTTCAAACTCAATCCACCCAAGCCCGTCGCCTCTGACCACCACTTCGACCACCCACGACCCCTCATCATCACCACCATCCCACCGTCAGCGTACACCCGAGCACCCCTCGCCGCCAGCGTCGCCACCAGTCCACCATGAGCCGCTGTCCTTCTTCCCCTCTCCTCTGTCGTTGCTGTTCGGGAAGTGAAGAAGGGAATCAGTATTGGTGTTTGCTATTTTAGTGTGGGGGGATTGAGAATCAGTGTCTGTTGTTTGGGATCGATTGGTTTGTTGTTTGCTGTTTTATTGTTTTGTACGTAGCTCGCATGTATTTCCGTGTTCGTGGTTCGTCGACCGGGATTCTCAACCCGTTATTCTAAATATTCGAATCTCTCATATAAAAGACAAGTCTCTTCTTGAACTAGTTTATTATTTTGTGCAAGATTCCTTGATCACTGCAAGTAGATCCAAATCCTTTTTATCGTACTGTTATTTGAATTTCGTTAAGTATATTGAGGGTTTACACGAGCTAACCCGATATATTCTTAACATCGTGCCTACATCTTTGATCTAAAACCTAGTCCCTCTTGCACATTGCATATGCACGTTTACATGAAAAATAACTAGATCCATGTCATAGAATTGTTGATGAAGTGAATATGTTAGATTGAATTTGAATTAATGATTTGATTACCATGCCTGTGAAATTGCATCTTAAAAATGGAATTATGCATGTTAAACATCTATTAGAACTTTGGTTATTAATTAGCATGAACTAAATGGTTGTATGAGAAAGTTGTCTTCTATTCATATCAAAATATTTTCTGGACTGCTGTTTGTTTCGTTTTGTAATAGATTTTCGACCATGTTACTGTTGTAATTTGAAATAACTTTCTGAATATAATTTATAATCCCATGAGTCTATTTTCCAGAACTTTTGACGGATTTGAATTCCGAGTTATAATCTGTGAGATACCAGTATTTTAGTACAACTGTGTCTGAATTTCCAGATTCACAAATTCATACATATCTTTCAATTTCATAATTAAATAGAACATGTTAACAGTAAAATAAAAATATGAAATTAATTTTTCTGAAACTAGACATGTGTAGGAATCACCCTGAATTTTTGTAGATTTAATTGATAAGTTTTCTGACCCGTTTCATATGTGTTTAAACAATTTATAACTTGATGCCCGAACATAAAATCTGAAAAGAATAGGATTTTCGACCTAGTTTCTATAACTTATATGTCGTGTACATATTTGCCGGAACCAGCAGAGAGTCTATTTTCTAGAATTTCCAATGGATCCAGATTATCTTTTCTGTAGTAGCAGTAATCTGTTTTTTGTACAGCAACGTCATGCTGTCCAGATTGTGTAATTTGTGTGTAATTAATATGATTGCTTATTGATTTGTCCATAATGAGTAGAATTAGTCACACCTAGCATAATACAACCTTGACACCTTCTTGCATGCTCACATAGGATGAAAATAAACTATTAACAAGCCGGAATATTATAGGATGACTTGGTAGGGAACGATCGGAAAATATACTCGGTAAAAGCTTTCTTGCTTGCATGATTTATTATATGGAAGGTGGAGAATTGCTTGTCATTGTGTGATCACTCTATCATGATATCTTGTCATCTTGTTACCGAGTACACGATTCATGAATTCACCATCAGTCTAAAACGTTCACTGTGTGCTTGCACCGAACCTGTGGTATGAAACATATGGGATGCAGTAGTACGTGTACTAGATAGATTAATAAAATGATTAATAACCTGCATTTGACATTCCATGCTTGATCCTATATATCGCCATCAAGATAGAATGTAAATTTACATTATTCATTACTTGCATGATTAAATATAGACATTTGATAGTATTACATATCTTTGATTTTGTTATTGACTTTGATCTCGTCCCTTTTCTTTGATATACATGCTCCCTATTATTCTCTGTTTTCCTCTACTTATTGTCCATGACTTGCTCTAAGGACATTATTTTCTTTTTTTTTAGATCAAGAATTTACAGGTACTGAAGGATCAATACCAGCAGGAATTGGTGAGCAACGATTCTAGAAGATGGAACTAGAGATTGAGCTGCTTAGTTTATTTTGTTGCCAGATTTATTTCTTTTGAACATTGTCTGGATATTATACTTTGTTTTGGACTTTTGTTCCCGTCGTTTATTTTTATTCCCAGATATTGGATATTGTGTTAGATATTATTTGGACTATTTCATTATTATTGATGTTTATCTTTGATTCATGTGATTATATCTTTCTTGTGTGGCTGTGTTTATTGTTCATATTGCTGAGTTAGTCTGGTATAGGTTATGGATGGTGTTTACATCATTCGCTGGGCCTACGTTACGTACTCATATTCCGTATTTTTGGAAGCGGGGCGTGACAAAGTTTTTAGTGGTATCAGAGCCCAGGGTTGGATAATATATCAGTCAAATGTGACTAACTTTATGGAGGTCTAGCTTTGATTGATATATTAGTCCAGTTTGGCTCTGGCCATGTTAGCTCAGTAATGTGCACACCACGATGATCACATGAAGGTATATATAATAACCAACAAATAATCTGGGTATTTTTTGATCCTTTTTGTCCCTTCATTTCGTATTGTCTTTTGCCCCTTCCAATCATTGATTCCTTATTGGATATGATTTTATCCCTTTTGTACCCACATTCTTTTGATTCCGGTGTTATTTCTTTTTTCTCTTGCACAATTATTCGTGCATATATCCTGCTTGCATCTTATTCTTTTGTTTGATCTTCTTCTAGGTGTTATTTTAGTCCTCTGCCTTCCAGCTCATGTTTTGTTTGACTCTGGTGCTACCCACTCTTTCATTCCTCCCGCTTTGTTGATCAGCATAGTTTGGTAAGCGATGCTATGCCCGCAGCTTGGGACATCACCACAGGTGGAGGTGTCAATGTTTGTTCTAGGGTATGCAAGCAAAGTCCGTTGCTGATTGGTGGTGTGGATTTCTTGGCTGATTTCATTGTGATTCCCAATTACGGTTTCGATGCCATTATGGGCATGGACTGGTTGGGTGTTTCTTGTGCCGTGTTTGATTGCCAAGAGAAGAATGTGACTTTCAGGCTTTCTGGTCAACCAGAGTTTAATTTCCATGTGTGTGGGACATCGTCAGGGCATGTCAAGAACTCGATGGACCCTAAGACTGTTTCACTTGTGTCGTTGGGATCTGATGGGGTTGTTGCACCCTTAGTTGTGCAGAATTTCCTTGATGTCTTTCCCGAGAATTTGCCCAGTTTCCCGCCAAACCGAGATGTGGAGTTCAGCATTGATGTTTAGCCAGGTACGGCTCCTATTTCCAAGAGTCCGTATCGTATGGCACTGATTGAATTGGCAGAACTGAAGGTGCAAGTTCCAGAGCTGCTTGATAAGGATTTTATCAGGCCTAGTGTTTCATCTTGGGGAGCCCCAGTTCTATTCGTCAACAAGAAGGATGGCAGCCGCAGGCTTTGCATTGACTACAGAGAGTTGAACAATGCCACTGTGAAGAACCGGTACCCATTGCCGAGGATTGATGATTTGTTCGACCAATTGGGAGGTTCTTCGGTGTTCTCGAAGTTGGATCTTCGTTCTGGGTATCATCAAGTTAAAGTGAAGTCAGAAGATGTTCCACAAACAGCTTTCCGAACGAGGTACAGGCATTACGAGTTCTTGGTGATGCCTTTCGGAGTTACTAATGCACCGGTTTTGTTCATGAGTCTGATGGACAGGGTGTTCTCGCCGTTCTTGGATCAGTTTGTCATGGTCTTCATTGATGACATATTGGTGTATTCTCGAAATAGGGAAGATCATGCTGAGCATTTGAAGGTTGTTCTGCAGACCTTGAGGGAGAACCAGCTGTATGGGAAGCTCAATAAGTCTGAGTTCTAGCGGGATCGGGTTTCTTTTCTGGGCCATATTATTTCTGGTGCTGGTGTTTCTGTGGATCTGTCGAAGATCTCTGTGGTCAAGAATTGGCAGATTTCGAAGTCTGTTTCTGAGGTGCAAAGTTTTCTTGCTTTGGCCGGTATTATCAAAAGTTCGTTTGGGATTTATCGAAGATTGCTAGGCCTCTGACCAGTTTGACAAAGGAGCAGAAGTTTGATTGGGAAGAAGCTTTTGTAAAGTTGAAGCGTCGGTTAACGTCAGTGCCTATGTTGACTATACCAGACAGTTCGGGTGGTTTTGTGATCTATTGTGATGCATCGAGTAGAGATCTGGGAGCAGTACTGATGCAGCGAGGTAGGGTTGTAGCTTATGCATCGAGGCAATCGAGACCCCTTGAGAAGAAATATCCCAAGCATGATCTGGGCTTGCGGCCGTGATTTTTTTCCTAAAGTTGTGGAGGCATTATCTGCTTGGAGATAGAGTGGAGATATTCACAGATCACAAGAGCCTCAAGTATGTGTTCACGCAGAAGGAAATGAACATGAGGCAAAGAAGATGGTTGGAATTGATGGCAGACTTTGACATCAATTTGCAGTATCACCTGGGCAGAGTGAACTTGGTGCCTGATGCTTTGAGTAGGAGGCCCGTTGCTATGTTCCTCACTAAGCAGAAGGAATTAGTGGAGGATATAAGGAGGCTAGAGTTGGATGTGTTACTTCCTGGATTAGCTCAGCAGTTCATGATGTTGCTGTTGCAGTCTTCCTTAGTAGAGTAGATTAAGAAAGCCCAAGCGGGTGACCAGCAGTTGCAGGAGTTTCAGAGTGAAGTGGAAGCCGGTTTGAGATCCGATTTGGTCATTCATGCTGAGGGTCGCTTCGTTTTGGCTCTAGCTTGTGTGTACCTAGAGGAGAATTCAGAGAGAAGCTACTTGAGGAAGCCCATCGGTCTTTGTATTCTATTCATCCAGGTGGTACTAAGATGTACAAAAACTTGAAGCAACATTTTTGATGGCATGGTATGAAGAGAGCTGTGGCTAGATATGTCTCTCAGTGCCTAATCTGTCAGCAGGTGAAGGCAGAGCATCAGAGGACCGCAGGACTTTTGCAACCTCTTCCAATCCCAAAGTGGAAGTGGGAGAATATCACAATGGATTTTGTGACAGCATTGCTAATGAGTCCCATGGGTCATAATGCTATATGGGTGATAGTGGATCAGCTGACGAAGTGTGCTCACTTCATTCTTTCCGTGTGGGTCAGTCCACGGAGAGTTTAGCTGAGAAGTATGTTCATGAGGTTGTTCGTCTGGATGGAGTTCCTGTCAGTATCGTATCAAATAGCGATACGAGATTTAGGTCTCAGTTCTGGGAAAGTCTACAGAAGAGCTTGGGTACTAAGCTGAGCTACAGTACAGCGTTCCATCCTCAGACGGATGGACAGTCAGAAATGACGATTCAGAACCTAGAAGACATGTTGAGATCCCGCGTTCTTCAGTTTGGAGGTTCGTGGGAAGATCATCTTTACTTAGCTGAGTTCTCTTATAATAACAGTTACCAGGCGAGTCTCAAGGCTGCTCCATTTGAGGTTTGTATGGGCGCAAGTGTAGATCGCCGGTCTGTTGGGATGATATCGGCGAAAGGAAGCTTTTGGGTTTTGAGTTGATCACAAAGACAGTTGATGTCGTGGCTCAGATCCGGAGGCACTTGCAGGCTGCTCAGGATAGGCAGAGGAGGTGGGCTGACTGTCGCCGTAGACCTCTAGAGTTAAAATCTGTGAGATATCAGTATTTTAGTACAATTGTGTCTGAATTTCCAAATTCACAAATTCATGCATATCTTTATGTGAGTATAATTAGTCACACCTAGCATAATAAAACGTTGACACCTTCTTGCATGCTCACATAGGATGAAAATAAACTATTAACAAGCCGGGGTATTATGGGATGACTTGGTAGTGAACGATCGGAAAATGTACTCGGTAAAGGTCTTCTTGCTTTCATGATTTATTAAATGGAAGGTGGAGAATTGCTTGTCATTGTGTGATCACGCTATCATGACATCTTGTCATCTTGTTACCGAGTACACGATCCGTGAATTCACCATCAATCTAAAATGTTCACTGTGTGTTTGTACCTAACCTATGGTATGGAACGTATGGACCGTAGTAGTACGTGCACTAGATAGATTAATAAAATGATTAATAACCTGCATTTGATATTCCATGCTTGATCCTGTATTTCGCCATCAAGATAGAATTTAAATTGACATCATTCATTTCATGAATGATTAAATATAAACCTTTGATAGTATTGCCTATCTTTGATTTTGTTATTGACTTTGATTCTGTCTCTTTTCTTTGATATATATGCTCCCTATTATTCTCTGTTTTCCTCTACTTGCTGTCCATGACTTGATCTAAGGGCATTATTTTCTTTCTTTTTAGATCAAGAATTTATAGGTACTGAATAATCAATACCAGCAGGAATTGGTGAGCAACGATTCTAGAAGATGGAACTAGAGATTGAACTGCTTAGTTTATTTTGTTGCCAGATTTTCTTTTGAACATTTTCTGGATATTATACTTTGTTTTGGGCTTTTGTTCTCGTCGTTTATTTTTATTCCCAGATATTGGATATTGTGTTGGATATTATTTGGATTATTTCATTATTATTGATGTTTATCTTTGATTCATGTGATTATATCTTTCTTGTGTGGCTGTGTTTATTATTCATATTGCTGAGTAAGTCTGGTACAGCTTATGGATGGTGTATACATCATTCACTGGACCTACGTTACGTACTCGTATTCCGTATTTTGGGAAGCAGGGCATGACAAGATTTTCTATATCATATACACATATATACAGACTTTATTATAGGCGAGAATTTCTCTTATGTCATATATACATACACATATGCTTCATCACAGGAAAAAGGATTTCTATATCTATACATATACACTAGCTTGATGCAATGAATATTTTTAAGCACAAGGAGAATTACTAAATTTTTTTCTGTTATTTTAATCTCAGATTTCGGGTTAAATATTTGGATTTTTGGATTCTAAACTAATAATTTAATTAGAGTCTCAATCTACAAATTTTTGTAACTGTGCATTACATCGATTGTTGGGTCTGGGGTGAAGGACAGATGACGAGGTCGTGGTCAACGCTGTTAACTGTGGTGCATAATGGTTTGGTTAAATTAAGTTATGATCTATAGAGTTAGAATGCCTTGGATTAAATGGAATTGGTTATTCCTTTTTTTTTCGGCCCTGATATGTACACAGGGAGCTGATTATGAAATTAGTTTGGCATTGTGTTCATTGGTTAAGGATATGCCTTAATCAAGTAAGACTTGTGAGGTAGGATAAAAATGGCCTGAGGTCCAGGATGGCTCTCGCTCAAAGTCAAGCCAGCTCGGCCCCGGACCACCACAGGCTCGGTGCCGAGCCGTAAGTTCACCGCCACGAAACTGGCCTCCTCGTTCCGACGATCCGCCCCGACCTTCGGTCCCCGATCCTCGACCGTCCCCCGGGCCTTCCACTCAGCCGGGTAAGGGAGGGGGATGACCTGGCGCAACCTAGCCCCTCCGATTCTTCCAGAGACACAGGGCCCCCACGATCTGCCATATCAGCTCCAAAACCACTTGGGGCTTTGCCATGTCAGTCCTAAACCACTCTTGGCGCTGCCACGTATGCCCTAAACCCCCTGGGCCTCTTGCCACGTCAGGCCCATGGGCTTTCGGGTCCAGCCCGGCCCCCAAGCGGATCCAAACCCGGTTGGGGTTATCTATAAATACCAGACCCTCACCCACCTTCAAAGGTAATCAATCTTCACCACTTAAATCCCTAGTTACTGCTACTCTCTCTCAGAGACTGACTAGATCGTCGGAGGGTCTGCCACCGGGATAAACCCCGGTGTTCCCAGACCGTCTGTAGGTACCCGAGGCAAGGCCGACCGAGCCGACCCTTCAGTGCCGGAGCGAGCCTCCAGCTCACCGTCCGTTACCGAGCTCTTTCCCCCTTACAAATTGAGTCCGAACTCACACCTGGTGCATCCACACCCTCTCCAAAAACAAACCGCATCAGGTTGGCGCCGTCTGTGGGAAGCTTATTTATTCGGTAAGGACGACAGTCCGAGCCTCGCCACCGACGCTCTCCCTTCGACCCACTCTCCCATGCCTCCCAGGGCCCGGAGACCGACTCCTTCCTCCCGCCAAGACGGGCCTCCTCTTCAGGACGCCCTCGACGGAAGGCAAGGATCAAATAATTCGGGGGCGAACCCCGGACCCCAACAAGACAAACCTCATGTCGAGCAACCCGACCTTCGTCGGGTCATTATGAACCGAAGGGCTAGCCAGGCCAGGGGAGGGACCGCTTCCAACTCGGCCCCGAACCATTCCAGGCCTGTGCCCGAAGTGAGACCGTCGGTACTCAGCCGCATTAGCCGAATTCCTACGCCCCGACCCGACCCTTCTGACCATGGCGCGATCACCAGGGCCGAGTTTCGGTGCTTCCGGGATGAAATCATGGAGGCTCTTCACGGAGCGCCGAGGTCCGCGATGCTGGACCGACCCCGTCAAATGAGCGAAGGAAGGAGCTACACTCGTGCGCCACCTCCTCCACCGGAGCGCGCAGATCAGGTACTCCATCGCCTCATAGAGATGGAGAATCGCCTCGAGCGCATCGGCGATGGGAATCCGAACCCCGTCCTAGGCCGAGCGCCTTCCCGGCCGCCATTCTCCGTCAAACATCTTAGAAGCGGAGATCCCCCGGAACTTCCGGCCTCCGCAATTCGAGACTTACAATGGCGAGGGTGATCCAGCTAATCACATGGAGGGCTTCAAGACCCTCATGATGATTCACAGCGCTTCGGATCCCCTGCTGTGCCGAGCATTCCCGGCCACCCTCCGGGGCCCGGCCAGGGAATGGTTCTCCAGGCTCTCCCCCGGTTCAATCTTCTCGTTCGATCAGCTGGAAGCCAACTTCTTGGGCCACTTCGTCACCAGCAGGAAAGCCGGGAAGACGAGCGCATCCCTGCTCGACCTCCGCCAGAGGGAGGGGGAGCCACTCCGTGATTTCGTCAAAAGGTTCACAACCGAGGCAAGATCCGTCTCTGCCCTCGACGGCGGGGTCGCCTCGGCCGCCTTCCGACATAATGTCCGGCACAATCAGCTGAAGGTCTCCCTGGCAAAGAAGCCACCTCTGGACTTCCCTGACCTCCTCAATCGAGTCGAGAAATACATACGAGCAGAAGAAGCTCTGAACCTAGAGGGCAGCAAAGAAGTCATAGGAAAGGGCAAACGCAGGGCTGACGAGATCGAACCTGCCCGAAAAGCGGCAAAGGAAGGGGTCGGCGCAAAGAGGGTACCTCCGGTCCCTCGCTTCGAAAGGTACACCCCGCTGACACAGAACGTGTCTGCCATCCTCTTAGAAATTGAGGACAAGGGCCTCGTCCGACTTCCTCCTCGACCAAGCAACAACAAGAAGCGAGACCAACACTTCTACTGCCATTTCCCCGGGGATCATGGGCACGAAACCGACCAGTGTCGGGTGCTGAAAGACGAAATCGAGGCCCTCATCTCATGAGGGTACCTCCGGGAGTTCACAAGAGAGAACCAACGGGATCGGCGAGATACCAGGAACCGGAGGCCTTCGCCTCCGAACCCTACTCCGAACCTCATTCAGGGTCGAGATCCCGAGCCCGAGGGAGCCGGAACCCCGACAATTCTGCATTGCGTCAACGGAGGGCCGATGAGGGGAGAGTCAAATACTTCTCGGAAGGCCTTCATTCGTGAGGTGAACACTGTCCAAGACCTCCCCTCACCCCGATTACAAATGGTCCCTGTCTCCTTCTCCGTAGAGGACCTCGAAGGCGTCCGCCTCCCTCATTGCGACGCCCTTGTTATTGGCCTCCACAAGGCTAATTGTGAAGTACGCCGAATCCTTGTCGACAACGGCAGCTCGGTGAACATCCTCTTTCTCGAAGCCTTCGAGAATCTCAAACTGCCCAGGGGCAAGCTTAAGCTGGCCGGATACACCCTGCACGGGTTCTCCGGCATCCCTGTCATGATAGAAGGGATCGTGACTCTCGACGTCACCGCATGCTCGGTTCCCATTCAGCGAACCGAGTCTATGGACTTCATGGTGGTAAACGTCAAGGCAGCATACAATGCCATACTTGGCTGACCGGGGCTGTGCTCCCTTCAGGCGGTACCGTCGGCCTATCACTTGAAGCTGAAGTTCCCCACCCAGCAAGGGGTCGGTGTCGTCCGAGGCAGCCAAGAAGCAGCGCGGTCCTGTTACATGACCGCCATCGGAGGAGGTGTCTTCCCCCTCGACGCTGTCGAGCTCGGGCCCGAGGGCAACGGTTCCACCCCTGAGCCTGCCGACGAGCTGGAAGAGGTCCCGTTCGGGGCCGCAGATGAGTCGAAGTGGTTCCGAGTGAGCCGCTCGCTTTCCGATGGTCTGAAGGCGAGCATAATTGACTGCATCCGCCGCAACGTCGATCTCTTCGCCTGGAAGCCCTCCGACATGCCCGGGATATCCGAAGACCTGATCATGCACAGACTGAGCGTCATCCCGGGATCCAAGCCGGTCGCTCAGAAGAGGCGCAAATTTGCCCCGGAAAGGCAGCAAGCTGTGAAAGCAGAGGTGGACAAACTCTTGTCCGCTCGGTTCATTCAGGAGGTCAGCTACCCCGAGTGGTTGGCCAACGTCATCTTGGTTAAAAAGGCAACCGGGGGGTGGCAGATCTGCATAGACTTCACAGATCTAAACAAAGCATGCCCTAAAGATCCTTTCCCCCTCCCCAGCATCGACGCTTTGATCGACGCGACCTCGGGACACGAGCTGCTATCCTTCATGGACGCCTTCGCAGGGTATAACCAAATCCGAATGTTCCTGCCTGACATTGCGAAGACCTCGTTCGTCACTGACCAGGGCCTCTTTTGTTATTGCGTTATGCCCTTCGGGCTGAAAAACGCCGGAGCCACCTATCAACGGCTCGTGAACCGGATTTTCAAAGACCTAATCGGCCGCAACATGGAGGTCTACGTCGACGATATGCTCGTTAAGAGCCGGGCCGGGCCGGACCACGTCGCCGACCTCGAGGAAGCCTTCGGAATACTCCGACGTCATAACATGAGGCTCAACCCGGCCAAATGTGCATTCGGGGTCTCCTCGGAAAAGTTTCTAGGGTTCGTCGTCAGCCAGCGCGGTATCGAGGCAAACCCAGAAAAGATCCAGGCCATAATAAACATGGCCCCGCCCCGGAATGTCAAGGAGGTTCAGAGACTTATGGGCAGGCTGGCGGCCATCGGTCGCTTCCTCTCCAAATCAGGGGAGAAATCTCTCCCCTTCTTCAAAGCTCTGCACAGAAAAGGGGGCTTCAAATGGGGTGCCCCTCAACAAGAGGCCTTCGAACAGCTGAAACTGTACCTCGCCAACACTCCTCTCCTCAGCAAACCCGAGCCGGGTGAACCCCTTTGGCTCTACCTGTCCGCCTCGGATTGCGCCCTCAACGCCGTCCTCGTCCGAGAAGAGGACGGGGTCCAGAGGCTGCTGTATTATGAAAGCAAGGTCCTACTTCCCACCAAGACGAGGTACGCGAAGATCGAAAAGGTGGCCTATGCTCTGGTCATGGCGGCCCGGAAGCTCCGCCCTTACTTCCAAGCCCACTCCATCCAAGTTCTAACCGACCAGCCCTTAAAGACCATCCTCTACAAACCAGAGAACTCTGGTCGCTTGGTCAAGTGGTCAATTGAGCTGAGCCAATACGATATCGGCTATCAGCCAAGAACGGCGATCAAAGGCCAGGCCCTCGCCGAGTTCATCACCGAGTGCACTGCTTCCGAGCAACCCATTGTCGAGGATTCGGACCCGACCTGGGAGGTCTATGTCGACGGATCCTCCTGCGAAACAGGGAGTGGTGTTGGTATCATCCTCCGGGGCCCCGACCAATTCCTCCTCCAATACTCCCTCCGCATTAACTTCCCAGCCTCTAACAACGAGGCGGAATATGAGGCCATGATCGCCGGACTAACCCTAGCACACCGAGCCAGAGCCAAGCAAATCCGGGCCTTCAGTGATTCTCAGCTCGTGGTCAATCAGATCACCGGAGAATACGAGGCCTGCGACGACCGGATGGTGAAGTATTTGGCTGTGGTCCGGCGTCTCCTAGCATCCTTCTGCTGCTCCACGGTCGTTAGAGTCCCCCGGGAGCAGAACGCCCAAGCAGACGTCTTGTCAAAACTCGCCTCTTTCTCCTTCGAGGGCCTCGACCAAACGGTACTCATCGAAATCCTCTTGAAGCCAAGTATCAATGACCAAGACCAGGAGGCAATGTGCATACAAGGCGGTATCAGTCCGAACGACTGGACCGCCCCTATTCGAAGATTCTTAGTCAGTGCCGAGCTTCCCGAAGACCAGGCCGAGGCAAGACGTGTCAGGATCCGAGCTGAAAGGTTCGTCATGATCGACGAAATCCTCTTCAAACACTCGTACACACTGACCGACGGTAAGCCGTACCTCTGCTGTCTCACCAATAACGAAGCCAGCTACGTGCTGAAAGAGCTTCATGAGGGGATCGGCAGATGCCATATGGGGAGCAGATCACTCGCTCGCAAAGCCCTGAATCAGGGGTACTATTAGCCAACCATGCTCCAACACTCCCAAGATCTGGTCAAGAGGTGCGGCCCATGCCAGAGGTTCTCCCCTATCGAGAGGCCTCCTCAAGCCAACCTCCAGTCCCTGGCTAGTCCTACGCCATTCGCCATGGGGGGCATGGACCTCGTGGGCCCCTTCCCCGTAGCGACAGGGCAAAGGAAATTCTTGATAGTCGCCATCGACTATTTCACAAAATGGCTCGAAGCCGAGCCACTGTCCAGCATTACCGAGCGGCAAACGCAGCAGTTCTTCTGGAAGAACATCGTTTGCCGGTTCGGAATCCCTCAGGTCCTCGTCACGGACAACGGAACCCAGTTCGCAGGTCAAAACATCCGAAAGTTCTGCGAAGACATCGGCGTCCAGCAATGCTTCTCCGCTATATGCCACCCTCAGTCCAACGGCCAAGCGGAGAATGCAAACAGGCAAATCCTTGACGGTCTCAAGAAGCGCCTCGACAGTTCCCCCAAAGGGCTGTGGGTGGAAGAGCTGCCCAGCGTGCTATGGGCGCACCTAACCACCAAGAGGATCCCCACAGGAGAGACACTGTTCAGTTTGACCTACGGGACCGAGGCAGTGATCCTCGTAGAGGTCGGTTTACCCTCTCCCCGGATCATGGCCTTCGACGAAGCCGACAACTCATCCGGCCTAAGGGACAACCTGGACCTCGTCGCCGAAGTTAGGGAGAAGTCCTCCGTCCGAAGGAGCATCTACCAACAGCGGATCGAGAGGTTTTACAACAAGAAGGTCCGCCCGACAGACATCAAAGCTGGGGACCTCGTGTTGCGCAAATTGTCCGTCTCTGATCCGACCAAGAAGAGGAAGCTGGCCCCCAACTGGGAGGGCCCATACAGGGTAGCCGAGGCCATACGTCCCGGCACTTACCGACTGGAGGATATGAAGGGTCGGGCTATCAAGCGACCCTGGAACGCCGAACACCTGATGAAGTTCCTGGAAGAACGGATATAGGTTCCTGCTTGGCTAATGTAAATAATAATTTTGTAAGCTTTCATATGTAAAAGGCCCTTTTAGTGCCCCTCTCTACATGTATGAAAGAGATCCCTTTTTGTCAACTCCAAATGCCTCGGCAGGTCCGACCTAACACCGGACAATGGGATCACTTTCTCAAAGCTTCGGCACCCGAGTCCTCACTCTGGTGTCGTCCCCCGACATCTCGGTTGGTCCGAACCGGCTTCAGGCCAGGGAGTCGCCATAACGCCTCCCGGTGCCCAAAATGCCACGCTCGGTACCGATCCCTCACGGATCGGCAGGACCTCACCTCACCTCCACCACCAATCAATAGGCTATTGGCTAGGGCAACGAATGAAAAGAAACTCCTTATTCATACTCCCTTATTAGTTCTGAAAAACAAACAAAGACCGTTACAGGACCACTCCACTCATTTCAAACAGAAAGAATTCACTCTTAGGGCCCCTCGGGTCCGAGGGATGGCAATCCCACTCCGATCGAACGACTAGGAGCTCTCTCCTCGTCACGGTGGTCCTTGGGGTCAGCCACGGTCGACAAACCAACCACGGAGCTCTGGGCGTCAACCGGTCGGACACGCTCCAGCAGCAGCAACGCTGAAGGAACCCCCTCCGTTCGCCGGTCTCCCGAGGAGGATGCCATCCTCGTCCCGGACACACCCAGCATCGCCTTATAATGGTGTATCTCCATCTCCTTCTCCACTATAACGTCGCGAAGAAGTCTCTCAGACGGGGGCCTCTGAACCGACACACTCGACATGGTGTACCCGAGACCGACACTTCCGAGGTCCCGATCTACCATCGCCTGGGACCCTGTTGGAAAGCAGATCAGCCCACCTCCCATCTCTAACTCCTTCGGGCTGACAACCATCAGAAGCTGTCGGCTCGGAATGAAGACAGAGATCGGAGAGGACCCATCCGTCCGAGGCACCTTACCCCCCGGGTCCGAACTTCGGTCGTCATCCCTCCCGCCCTGATCTCCCCTGGGTCTAACAATCGTATCAGGGCCGTCAGAACCAGGAGAAGATCACGGCGGCAGAGTAACCACCCATCCGACGCTCTCAGGGTTGGAATTTTTCAAGTAACAGGCGTCCGCCCAAGGCAGACACCTCTGATGGTCGATGAACCACCCTTGCTGTGATCGAAGCTACAGGGGGGGAGCGGGGTATTTATAACCTCCCCCAAAGACCAGCCATTATGGCCCTTGGGAGGCCAAGCGACGGAAGCCCAGTCATCACGCCTAGGGAGCTGAAGTGCCATACATTTATTAGAGGACGCCATTTAATGACCCCGGGAAGTTGGAACGCTGCACAAATCCCGGAGCGCCATTAATGCTCCATGAAGGCAGCCAGCAGCTCAGCTTAGCCTTCTCACGAAGGCCCAACGGTTCGCCATCGCCCTTGCCGATCCGTAAACCCTCGCCAGTCCGAGGTAAGGTCTGACACCAGGGTAGCCTTCTCACGAAGGCCCAACGGTTCGCCATCGCCCTTGCCGACCCATAAACCCTCGCCAGTCCGAGGTAAGGTTTGGCACCAGGGTAGCCTTCTCACAAAGGCCCAATGGTTCGCCATCGCCCTTGCCGACCCATAAACCATCGCCAGTCCGAGGTAAGGTCTGGCACCAGGGTAGCCTTCTCACGAAGGCCCAACGGTTCGCCATCGCCCTTGCCGACCCTTAAACCCTCGCCAGTCCGAGGTAAGGTCTGCCACCAGGGTAGCCTTCTCACGAATGCCCAACGGTTCGCCATCGCCCTTGCCGACCCATAAACCCTCGCCAGTCCGAGGTAAGGTCTGGCACCAGGGTAGCCTTCTCACGAAGGCCCTCGCCAGTCCGAGGTAAGGTCTGGCACCAGGATAGCCTTCTCACGAAGGCCCAACGGTTCGCCATCGCCCTTGCCGACCCATAAACCCTCGCCAGTCCAAGGTAAGGTCTGGCACCAGGCTAGCCTTCTCACGAAGGCCCAACGGTTCGCCATTGCCCTTGCCGACCCGTAAACCCTCGCCAGTCCGAGGTAAGGTCTGACACCAGGGTAGCCTTCTCACGAAGGCCCAACGATTCGCCATCGCCCTTGCCGACCCATAAACCCTCGCCAGTCCGAGGTAAGGTCTGGCACCAGGGTAGCCTTCTCACGAAGACCCAACGGTTCGCCATCGCCCTTGCCGACCCGTAAACCCTCGCCAGTCCGAGGTAAGGTCTGACACCAGGGTAGGCTTCTCACGAAGGCCCAACGGTTCGCCATGGCCATTGCCGACCTGTAAACCCTTGCCAGTCCGAGGTAAGGTCTGGCATCAGGGTAGCCTTCTCACGAAGGCCCAACGGTTCGCCATCGCCCTTGCCGACCCATAAACCCTCACCAGTCCGAGGTAAGGTCTGGAACCAGGGTAGCCTTCTCACGAAGGCCCAACGGTTCGCCATCGCCCTTGCCGACCCATAAACCCTCGCCAGTCGGAGGTAAGGTCTGGCACCAGGATAGCCTTCTCACGAAGGCCCAACGGTTCGCCATCGCCCTTGCCGACCCGTAAACCCTCGCCAGTCCGAGGTAAGGTCTGGCACCAGGGTAGCCTTCTCACGAAGGCCCAACGGTTTGCCATCGCCCTTGCCGACCCGTAAACCCTCGCCAGTCCGAGGTAAGGTCTGGCACCAGGGTAGCCTTCTCACGAAGGCCCAACGGTTCGCCATGGCCCTTGCCGACCCATAAACCCTCGCCAGTCTGAGGTAAGGTCTGGCACCAGGGTAGCCTTCTCACGAAGGCCCAACGGTTCGCCATGGCCCTTGCCGACCCGTAAACCCTCGCCAGTCCGAGGTAAGGTCTGGCACCAGGGTAGCCTTCTCACGAAGGCCTAACGGTTCGCCATCGCCCTTGCCGACCCGTAAACCCTCGCCAGTCCGAGGTAAGGTCTGGCACCAGGGTAGCCTTCTCACGAAGGCCCAACGGTTCGCCATTGCCCTTGCCGACCCATAAACCCTCGCTAGTCCGAGGTAAGGTCTGGCACCAGGATAGCCTTCTCACGAAGGCCCAACGGTTCGCCATGGCCCTTGCCGACCTGTAAACCCTCGCCAGTCCGAGGTAAGGTCTGACACCAGGGTAGCCTTCTCACGAAGGCCCAACGGTTTGCCATGGCCCTTGCCGACCCGTAAACCCTCGCCAATCCGAGGTAAGGTCTGGCACCAGGGTAGCCTTCTCACGAAGGCCCAACGGTTCGCCATCGCCCTTGCCGACCCATAAACCCTCGCCAGTCCGAGGTAAGGTCTGGCACCAGGGTAGCCTTCTCACGAAGGCCCAACGGTTCGCCATGGTCCTTGCCGACCCATAAACCCTCGCCAGTCTGAGGTAAGGTCTGGCACCAGGGTAGCCTTCTCACGAAGGCCCAACGGTTCGCCATGGCCCTTGCCGACCCGTAAACCCTCGCCAGTCCAAGGTAAGGTCTGGCACCAGGGTAGCCTTCTCACGAAGGCCCAACGGTTCGCCATCGCCCTTGCCGACCCCTAAACCCTCGCCAGTCCGAGGTAAGGTCTGGCACCAGGATAGCCTTCTCACGAAGGCCCAACGGTTCGCCATCGCCCTTGCCGATCCATAAACCCTCGCCAGTTCGAGGTAAGGTCTGGCACCAGGATAGCCTTCTCACGAAGGCCCAACGGTTCGCCATGGCCCTTGCCGGCCCGTAAACCCTCGCCAGTCCGAGGTAAGGTCTGACACTAGGGTAGCCTTCTCACGAAGGCCCAACGGTTTGCCATGGCCCTTGCCGAACCGTAAACCCTCGCCAGTCCGAGGTAAGGTCTGGCACCAGGGTAGCCTTCTCACGAAGGCCCAACGGTTCGCCATCGCCCTTGCCGACCCATAAACCCTCGCCAGTCCGAGGTAAGGTCTGGCACCAGGGTAGCCTTCTCATGAAGGTCCAACGGTTCTCCATCGCCCTTGCCGACCCGTAAACCCTCGCCAGTCCGAGGTAAGGTCTGGCACCAGGGTAGCCTTCTTACGAAGGCCCAACGGTTCGCCATCGCCCTTACCGACCCGTAACCCCTCGCCAGTCCGAGGTAAGGTCTGGCACCAGGGTAGCCTTCTCACGAAGGCCCAACGGTTCACCAATGCCGAGCTCGGCCCGTAAACCCTCGCCAGACCGAGGTGAGGTCCAGCACCAGGGCAGCCTTCCCACAAAGACACATCGGCCCCCGAAAGGTATCACCTACTCTTCGACCAGAAATACTCCTCCTCGGCTAACTCTCGCATCCCCACAGGAGTGGGGGGCTTATGAGGTAGGATAAAAATGGCCTGGGGCCCAGGATGGCTCTCGCTCAAAGTCAAGCCAGCTCGGCCCCGGACCACCACAGGCTCGGTGCCGAGCCGTAAGTTCACCGCCACGAAACTGGCCTCCTCGTTCCGACGATCCGCCCCGACTTTCGGTCCCCGATCCTCGACCGTCCCCCGGGCCTTCCACTCAGCCGGGTAAGGGAGGGAGATGACCTGGCGCAACCTAGGCCCTCCGATTCTCCCAGAGACACAGGGCCCCCACGATCTGCCATATCAGCTCCAAAACCACTTGGGGCTTTGCCACGTCAGCCCTAAACCACTCTTGGCGCTGCCACGTATGCCCTAAACCCCCTGGGCCTCTTGCCACGTCAGGCCCATGGGCTTTCGGGTCCAGACCCGGCCCCCAAGCGGATCCAAACCCGGTTGGCGTTATCTATAAATACCAGACCCTCACCCACCTTCAAAGGTAATCAATCTTCACCACTTAAATCCCTAGTTACTGCTACTCTCTCTCAGAGACTGACTAGATCGTCGGAGGATCTACCACCGGGATAAACCCCGGTGTTCCCAGACCGTCTGCAGGTACCCGAGGCAAGGCCGACCGAGCTGACCCTTCAGTGCCGGAGCGAGCCTCCAGCTCACCGTCCGTTACCGAGCTCTTCCCCCCTTACAAATTGAGTCCGAACTCACACCTAGTGCATCCACACCCTCTCCAAAAACAAACCGCATCAACTTGATTTAATTAAGTTAGAGTTTGAAGTGGAGCTCAAGTTCGGATATGCAGGTATAGCCTGGTCTGAGAAGGGGAACTAATGTTAATATGGGGATTTGTTGGATTAAGAATAAGTTTGTGATTAACTGTTAAGAATCTAATCAATTTAGAAGTATGTTAGTTTCAGAATTGTTGGATACATATCAGTTTTCATACTTGTTAGTTTCAGATCCTGGACATATATATATATATATATATATATATATATATATATATATATATATATATATATATATATATATATATATATATATATATATATATATATATATATATATATATATAATAAAACACAAAGAAAGCTATCAAGTGACTCTCCTTCAGTCCCCCAAAAAATCAAAGACCCGGATCTAACCTAATAAAACATATCCCCCCCCCCCCCCCCCCCCCCCCCGCAAAAGTTTTCCCTCAAAACTCAAATTCAAATCCCCACTCAAAACAACTCCTATATTTATTTAATTATTTTTCTCTCTCTCTCTCCCTCCCTCCCTCTTCTATTCAAAAAATTAGGAAAATAAAAATTTTAAATTTTTTTTAAAAAAATTAAAAATTAAAAAACTAAAAAAATTAAAATGTAAAAACTTTAAAAATAATTCAAAAATAAAATAAAATCATATAATATGTTTTTTGCTGGACCCCCAAAAGTTTCTCATATAATATGTTTGCTACTTCAATTAATTTGCTGGACCTCCAAAACTATTTTATATGATCAAACAAGGTGTACCGTTCCGAAGACGTGCCGTAGGCACGTGTCAACGGGCAAACCTAGTATATATATATATATTCAGATTTTGGTTTTGGATAATTTCAGACTTCATTATTCTCATATGTACATATATTTTCAGATCTCGTTATACGTTGGTTTCAGATTTTCAATTGCTTTCAGATTGACATATATTTCAAATTTAAAATACTGTTAGTTTCAGCTTTCATCCCATCTCAAACTTGCATATATACTAAGATTTTGACGCTTGTTAGTTTCACCTTACATGGCATCTCAAGATCTGCACATATATATATATATATATATATATATATATATATATATATACTAGTAATTTACACGTGCGATGCACGTTTTAATAATTTCAAAAAATAAAAATAAAAACTCTGACGTTGGGGGAATTTGAACTGGAACCTCCTTTATATTAGTTATGTACGTGTGCTGCACATGTTGGTAGAATGACAAAATGACAAATAACACTAAGACCTTCTCCCATTATAATATTAGAGATATATACAAGTTTAATACTTGTTTGTTTCATATTTCATTATTGTAACATATGTATATTAATCAAGATTTGGCATTGATTGGTTTTAAGTCTTTATAATCTCTGATGTGTTTATATATATTCAGATCAGAACAATTGCTAGTTTCATACTTTCATATTACTATATTTTGGGAATGAAACAATTTCTAGTCAAATCAATTATGGTCAATTCTGAATCATTAAAATTGGAATGGAACAAGAATCCATAAAAGAGATATATCATCAAAATTGGAATGATATAAAGACATTCTAAACATTGAAAACACATTGCCAAGTTTTCACACTTTCTATTGGAATAATAAGATCATTCTAAGTAAATTATAAAATTATATAGCATCATCAATATTTGGAATGAAATTATATATTGAAAAAATTTACATTGAACTTTTCAAATTATCTAAAGTATGCCAATTGCCAAAAATTGATGCTTAAGTTTGAACTTCTCTATGGCTCCAACTTGATTCTAAATTTCAAAACAATTAGAATATTAAAACATTTGACTCAATGACTTTTAACTTCATTCCCCCCACAGTTTTGATAATTAGATCACTTTCAAGTCTTTTTGCAAAAGCATTAGCCATATTTTGTCTCAATTGCACTTTATTCATGAGAAAGTTCAACTAGGCCTTTTTCAGCCTTAATATACTTCTCTGACTATTATAGAGTGAGTTATGAGCTATAATGCATTGTAGCTAGATAGTCGACGAATTATTTAAACTCCTTAATGGATGACTAGCAACATGTTCTTCAATCCACTCAACCTCTTCCCCTGCA
Organism: Hemerocallis citrina; assembly: GCA_017893485.1. Lineage (NCBI taxonomy): Eukaryota > Viridiplantae > Streptophyta > Magnoliopsida > Asparagales > Asphodelaceae > Hemerocallis > Hemerocallis citrina. Next base: position 371,437,511 of record CM030359.1, read on the forward strand.
GAGGATAACACATAGAGATCTGATTTCATGGATGATAGCACAGTGCATGTTTGCCTTTTAATTTTCATAACATTTTTGTTCCTCCTAGTGTAAACACATATCCACTAGTTATCGACTTTCACTAAATTCTGAGCATTATAATGCATCAGATCATCCATTCATTCCTGAAAGATAACTAGAGTAGCACAAAGCAAACTCTTGAGTACCTCTCAAGTAACTAATTAGCCTCTTAAGGCTCTGCAATGTGTATGGGATTATTAGTGAATCTGCATATCATACCTACCTCAAAGGCTATGTCTATTCTAGCGCAGATCTTATATACATGAGACTTTCAATTCTTTTAAAGTGATCTACCTGTCTCATAGTTGCACCATCATTAGGTGTCAGCCTTTTATCATAATCATAAGGTGTTTTAAAACACACCTTCAATCAATATATCCCCACTTTTGAAACACATTATTGATTTGATGAGTTTGAGTAAGGGTTATCCCTTGCCAACCGAAACTCACCCTTATATCTATGGTGTCCACAATACTTAGGTGTTTCATGCTGAATTCTTTGGATAGCACAATTTTAACTTCATTTGTAATAGAGAGGTTACTTCTAAGAGCAAGCATGTCAACAAAACAAGTAAATAATAGCCATTATATTCGACACACCATAAAGTTAAATGCACTAATCTGAATTACTTGACTCATATACTAGGCTCTTTAAGAAATTTGTCAAATTATTTATTCGTTGGCTATACATGTTTTAAGAACATACAATGATTTTACTAAATTGTAAATCTTGTTCACTAAACATATTAGTTCAAAACTTTCTAGTACAAAATTTTTAGTACAAAACTGTTTAATTATCCTTTATGAATAACAAAATTTTCAATAGATGTAAAGGTAAGAAGAATACTTACTGTAGCAATATGACAAACATGTGAATAGACATCAAATAAATCTATCCCATTTATCTCAGTTAATCTGTTAGCTACTAAAATGCATTAAAATTGCAACTGAACAATCAAAATTAAGTTTTTTCTACAAAACCCCACTTACTTACTATAGTTTTAGCTCCTTTCGGCAGATCAACTAATTTAAAGTATTATTGTATGACACAAATTTATCCCATTGTCTACTAAAGACTTCTTGGCTCATTTACCATTGAAGTTTTAAGTGTCAGTAAGGCTGGTTCTTGATTCCAACTGTGAATCATTTACCATGTCTGTAGGACTAGATAATCTCATACATTTATCTTTGATGAACACATCCATAGAGAACTCTGCAGGTATAGATTCTTCTAACACAAATTAGATAGATCTAGCATCTGTCCACAGAACTACATTCTGCACTTTCTAAGCACACACAAATATTTGTTATAGGTCCTTATTTAGGCCTTCTAGGGTCATATACTCTAACAAATATACCGCACCATATGTTTTCACTTTAACAAAATTATTTGTGTTTCTATTCAACAGTCTACTATGTGTAAATAATTTAGAGTGTAGTAACATATTGAAAATATGATTAACAATACAATATCACCCACAATTATATAAAGTCAAACAACAGTCAATAATATAGAATTCAACATTTCACTAAGTGTTTGATTCTAACTTTTATCAATGCCGTTTTGACTGTTGTAAATAGAGTGCACTAGAGATTATGCCAAATGCAAACTTCTCTAAAATTGTTAAAACATATTCACCACCTCTATCAAATTTGAAATATTTTGATCTTAGAATTTAACTAATTTTTAATTCATCAAAATAACGAGTGCTGCATCCTCCATTTATATATGACAAAAATTCAATAAGCATCTACATAGGTGATTAAATACTTCTAACCAATCATCATCTCATCTAGTCACAAAGCTACTGAGATCACAAATATCATAATGTATTGGCTTAAGAAGTTGTGTGCTCCTAGAGATCATACTAAATGATTTTCTAGTGATCATAACTTGAGCACAAATTTCACAACTGTCATATTTAATGAGGTGTCATATAGCAGAATTATGAGTTTTAACAAGAATATACAATTAATATAGTTCACATGTCCTAGCCTATTATGCCGTGTTCAAGAACTACACAAATTAGAACTACTATCGTCAATTGCTTCGTTTGTTAAACTCAACTTACATATGCCATTGACTATGATCTGCACATTAAGAACTATTAATAATATGAGTTAATACAAAATTACTCTACTACATTTTATAGAATAGTTTGCTTTCTCTCGTGGTTTCAACAATGTCCATATGCTCAACCACATAGAGCGAAGAGTTCTTTTCTTTATTCGTTCTTCATCATCTTCATAACGCAAGATAATGTCTAATAATTTTTAATTCAACTTTGTACACACAGTACAATGAACGAGAAAGAACAAAATGTAACTAATGGAGTCATATCATGTACCAAAAGATGCTCTCTCCTAAGTTACAGACATTTGTTATACACCTTATACATTAACCTTTATTAGAGAAGCAAACATAAAATCTCACACAAACTACAAATGATAGATTTAGCCAATATGTCTATACACATAGTATGACAATGCACATTTGACAACCCTAAACATGCTAGTTTCAAAATGAGAATAATTATTATCTAAAACTCTCAATCATGTGATCAAACGCACAAAACTTTAACACATTGATCACATGAAAATACTAAGAAAGATTAAAGTAGATCATACCGACACTTCAAGTTAGAATTGTTTTCCAAATTCGATGGAGAAGTTTGAATAGTGCAAACTTATTCAACCGTAATGCATATCCATCGTCTCCAACACACACAATTTGTAAGTAATTTTGAAGTTCCTACATTCATCAAATTGTTAAAGATTAGCCAATTAAATGAATTATTAGCTCTATTTAATTCTAAAAACAATTTAATTGGAAATACCACTTTATAATCAAAACTTATAATTGAACTTATCAAAATAAATATTTAATCTTTAGCACATAGCCAAAATAATTATTCAAACTTGAACTAATTAAGAAAAATGAATAATAAAGTCTTGAACTTTAGCACAACATATCAATATTGTAATTCAAAACATAGACTGAAAACAAATATTTTTGAACTTTTAAGCACATAGCAAAATATTTAACAAATAACTTTAATCAAAGTACTGGAAAGTAAAGAACTTATCTTCTCTTATTTTTATGGTCTGAGTTACTCACATCACCTCACCAACTCCAAACCCAGCAAGCTTATTAAAATAATTTATATTTGGCCCGAAACAAGCCCAAATACTCAATATGCCCAAATCTAATCAACCAAACTGAACACAACATTAAATGATTTGGTTGGGCTTTGCAGGTCGGGTTTGGGAACAGATCCACAAACCACCCACCAGCATGTGAAAGTCACAGCATGTGTTTGTGGTTGGTTTTGACAAACAAACCAAACAACAAACACACAGGTCTAAGCACCCAAAACACCAAGTACACAAAAGTGGATCTGTGATCCCACACAAGGATCTGATCCTTCGCTCGAACACCAAACACCGAAAACGACCAATCGAAAAATTGGATATGGCTTGTCCCTTTCTTATCTCTATTGCGCTCGAGGAGATGGAGAAGAAGGAGAAGGAGGTTGCTGCTACGATCGCCAGGGTGTTGCAGCGGGTGGCAACGCTAGCTGCTTGCGCAACCCTAGCATCAGGGGCGGTGGCAGAGGCAGCGCCCATCGACAACAGCGATCAGAACTGATGGCCGAGATCTTCGATGATTGCAGAGGTGGTAGCCACGTGCTGCGATGTCTGCTAGTGACAGCGGAGGTCGTGCGGCGACGACAACGGCTAATGGAGGCCCCGACGACGACGGCGATCAAATCCCGACAAACAGTGATTTCATTGATCTCTCTTAATCTCAGACCTCACAATTAAATGAATATCTCAAGATGTAGCGCCCCGAGTTCCACACACTGGGAGCTCGTGATACTTACCCAGAATCTTTACTTCATTGAGTATACAACACAGAAAAATTACAGGAAATTAGCAACTTACATTGCACAAAGAAACTTTATCCTACACTTGGATGCTTTCCGTAGCACGAGTCCTCTGCTCCACGATCAGCAATCCTGCAATTAGAAAACTGTGGGCACAACTCGGATGAAAACCACAATCTCCAAAATCCCCAACAATCAATATTTGATGTAGAAGAAAAGAAACGTGAAAGTCAAACCACAAGTGTCGGTGTATGTCATGATCTAGATTCTAATGCACAATTCATATGCACATCATGCTCTTAATCTAATGCAAACTTGATTTGGAAATGTATGCATCCCATAATGCATACTCCCCAAATCGAGTTCGTATTCTCTAGATGATAGGGTTCAATCCCTCGCCATGCATCCTACTCTTGTACTCCTTCCTGTTTCTGACATTCATCTAGTGACTGGTAGAGTCTGCAGCACATGCAGTTCAATTCTGCTCCTGCAGTCGAATCGTGGTCCTTCTCCACTCTGAACGGCAGTGATCACCCTGTTCGTTCAGATCATGGTCCTTCTCCACTTCGACAGGATCGTGGTCCCTCTCCACTCCGGGTCAGGCCGGTAATCATCAGCTCTGCCGGAATCATGGTCCTTCTCCACTCCTGCCCCTATCAAAGTTATCATGAACATAAAGGGCCACCCCTATTCTGCCTAGAGACTTAGAGTTATACTTTTGCTCCTTGTTCGTATTGATAACCCAGAACATAGATGGAAACTTAAGAGTCCGTCTCCTAAGTTCCGACAGGACTTGTGACTTACGTCTGCATCCCATTCTTATCACTAAATCTCAGAAATTAATAGTCGAGACCACGTCGCACGTGTCCCAGACGAGACGACGCCACACGTGTCCCCTTGACAGGTAAGTAGTACACGCCCAACTAGTGTCTGTCCTTACTAATTATCCTAAATTAATTTCTTAATTCACCAACTCAACAAGTCTCATCTTGATTTATTGAGGGTTCATTCTAGCCTCCAATCATGCTAAGAGTTGACGCACACATGCACCAAACTAGTGCACTCAATGTGCACCACTTCACAACAAGTACGCATATAAGCATGCATTGGTTATATACATGCCCATGCATAACCGTATTTCATCTAACACCGCATTCCACGTTTATAAAAATTGTTTCCATGCTAGGATATTGCACACATGTGTATGTACTACTTCACATCCACCTAATGGTAAATACCTTAGTGTAATCAACCTATTTCACATACACACATACAACAATTGCATGAACATCTTTCATACATATTTCTCAACTACTTTTCCATATTATGTTTAGGCAAGCACAAGTGTGAACTTGTATTCATGGAACAACCAAATACCCATTTACTTAATTTCAAAATTGTGTAATTATCTACACAAACATATCGTTTCTATCCTTTCTACTTTGTTCCTTTTTCATTTCCTTTGTTTCCTTAATCCGGCCATGTCAACCATACACCCAAGCATGCATACATAACCATTTGTATTTAATGTATTATCAATTACTACAATAACCACTAGCACTTTAATACTTTTTAATCACTACTATTAATGATTACAACTGATAACAATTCAAACTATCAATTTTAATTCATCAAGCAATCTATACCATCTACCAAAACAATCTATTATCAACAATTTTCCTTTTGCTACAAATAAATTACTACACCGTCATGTCAATAAACTACTACACAATTATTTAAATATAAATAACAAACAAATAACAAACAAAATAATAATAATAATAATAATAATAATAATAATAATAATAATAATAATAATAATGCATGAGGTATGAAGAATACCCACTTTGATTGTTTACAAGCTTGAAGTTGTTACTTCTCTCCTTGCACCTTTAGTTTTCTTGACTTCTTGCTCAGATCCAAAAGTAGTAGTAGAGTGGTAAAGTAGTAGTAGTAGGAGTTGTAAGTAGTAGTGAAGTAGTTGTAGCTAAGTAGTAGGAATAGTAGTAGTAGAAGTGGTAGTAGTAATAATAGTAGTAGTTGAAGAAGTAGTAGGTAGTAGTAGTTGTTGAAGAAGTAGTAAAGTAGTAGTAAATATATAGAAAAAGAAAAATGGAACGAAAAGTTGTTGCTGCTGTTGCTGTCGGCAATAAAGAGAGAAAAGAGAGAAGGAGAGAAGTGTAGTAGTAAGTAGTAGTAGTAGTTAACACACATATATATAGAAAAGAAGGGGACAAAACTTATGTTGCTGCTGGCTGTCTGCAGATAGAAAGAAAAAGAGAGAAGGAGAGGAGTGTGGAAAGGTATAGAAGACTTAGGTGTCCTCACCTTTTACACTTAATCCCTCAAACTTTATGTAATTACACTTAAGCCCTAAATCTTATTGGATTGGGCTTAAGAAAAAAGGTGTTGGGCTTTTTAAAAGAAAATATATTAGGCTCTTTTAAAAAAAATTAACCATACTAATATAAAAATAATAGTGTAGTGTATGAAAAAAAATAATAATAGTAATGTCAATGCATATATATATATATATATATATATATATATATATATATATATTGTGTAAGAATTTAGGAGTATTACACAAGATTTTTAAAGATTATGAGTGATAATAACAATAGAAATTAGGGTTAATATCCTCGACTAAGGTGCTTGAGATATTTATCCTATGTATCAAGATTGGAATACCTAAACTACTATCACAAGCCAGTATTTATAGAATAAGATAAATATTGGTTTGGGTGCTGGGTTGTCAACCCACTCAACCAACGTTCCGATATCTATACAATTAGTACGTGTAACACACGTGTTATCCATAAAATAATATTACACATAATATTATTCATATAGTGAGAATATACCTATATATCCTAAAGAAGAGAGTGTATATATAAGTTAGGCATGGAATATCAGTTCAACTACTGAGTTTGCCAATTAACAATAGAAAACCTACTGAGTTAGTTACTTAGGATGATGGAAATTAAGATAATGAATGCAAGTTATTGAACGGGGGTTGAATTGACTCAAGATAAAAGTCTACATTGAAGCCTTGTCAAGATAGTCCCATAATGTTAGGCTATTGATGGCTCAAAATTTAGAGGAAATGGCTTGGAAATTACAATATCCATTTCCTTCTAAAACATTAAAAGTATTCAGATGGATGCCATGATTTATTTAGAAGGGATCATCTTAATAGATGCACATAATTTAATGACAAGTAGATATCCATTCACATGAACCATCCAAGTGAAATTACTAGAAGAAAGGAGTATTATTTTTCGAAGGAACAAAGGAAGCTGTTAATGAATAACCATATTAGTGATAAAACGTGCCCTGCAGGTGAGTCTAAACGAACATATGACATAAACAGGTAATGTTCAACCTGCGGCTATCAGCCAAAAAACACACAGAAGAGAAGTGTCATTCAAAATCACTCTGAAAATAAATTTACCTTTCAATAAATAATCAGTAAATCATATATCTTATGATGAAATTAAGTATTTTTGAGGACATACATTTCCTACAGTTTCTGGTCTCTTGCACAGTTGCACTCAATACTAGCACAAAGGATCTCCCTCGAGCTTTAATCAAAAGCTGAAGCTATGCCTTTCTTCCCATTTCTATCACTATCAGCTTTTCTTGTAAACAAAGTTTAGGACCTTGTCTCCTATAAAGACTATGTCAGCTTCCAGGATTATCCAAAAGCACCCCAAAATGCCTCGATTAATCTTAGACAACAATGAGGAGCAATCGCCTCCGAGATTCTCCTCCAAGTCACACAATCGCCATTCACACCTTCACAGTTTATTAGGTGGAGGAAAAGGTCCTGTAGTCTTTCTTTCTCTCTCTTGATCTAAATGAAGTAGGGGTTCAGGCGGATACTGGGTTCAGGCTTGGTTTCATTTAAATTCTAAAGTAATTTTTATTTCTCATTCCTTCAGAAATAATGTGAACAATTAATTAATCAAAAATAAAATATCATTTTCACTGACTATATCTATCATGTTTCTATGTATATGGAAACATATTTGTATATCAAAATTAATTTTCTTTAAAAAGAGTGCAAGTATACTAACAGACTAACAGTCCTCAAGATTTTTCGACGAGTTTTGTTGTGGTTCAGGTATTGAGTTTTGGAAAAATAATAATTATATGCAATTAATATTTGGCATGTTTTAGACCTTCGGTAAAGATTGACATATCTGGAACCAAATGCAGTTCTACTCTCAGTCATCCTTTATATGTTTCTTTCTGTATATTAACTTACATTACCTGTTAATTAGCAATTCAAAGTCTTTACCTTCGATTATGCAGTGGCTGATATTTTGTTGTGGAGAAAGAAACGATATTCAGCTGCAGTTTTCGCTGGGGTCACATCGATATGGTTTCTATTCGAGGTGATAGAGTACCATTTCCTTGTTCTCGTGTGTCACCTCTTCATGGCAAATATGCTGGTGGTGTTCATATGGTCTAATGCTGCTCCTCTTTTCGACATGTAATCCTTTAATTAATTTAAGTAGTGTGTGTGTGTGTGTGTGTGTGGGGGGGGGGGGGGGGGGGGGGGGGAGGGGGGGAATTGTATGACACATCAGTATATGGAAAAATGAATTGACTACTTTTTAGGCCAATTGGGATGGAAATGTGTGTAATTTGTTTTAAAAACAACGAACACAAAATTAGGGGTAGGTAGCATCACATGATCAGAAATGTGCAAAATAAAGGAAACGTTCATGCATGATTTTATATAAATATTATCATGGTTGATAAGATAAGGTAAGAATGCAAACATTATATGTTATATGGAAACAAGTAGATTTTTTTTGCCATCGCCATGTATCATAAGGTTGCTTTGTTAAACTATATGCCAATCTATTTCATCATACAGGGAGCCCCCCAAGATTCCTGAATTTGTTTTATCAAAGCGTACTTTCGAAGAAGCTGCTTTACTGTTCCATGCCAAATTCAATCGATTGATGTCCAAACTCAACCACATTGCATGTGGAAGGGATCTCAAGTCATTCCTCATGGTAAAGGAGTAATTAAATTCATTAATTCTTTCTTTTTGACACAACTAAATCTACCACTCCTTGAAAATGTATCCTTATTGTAGGCAATTGCTTCACTGTGGATAATATCGGTGATAGGAAGCAACTGCAGTATGCTAAGCCTCTTATACTTTGGTAACCAACCTATGTTATCTTATCCTACATTGTACTTACTCATGATTCTAACTCGTGAGATCTTATGTGTCGGGTTTTATTTTTCTTTTATGTATTAGTGTTCCTGTGCCTTCACACTCTGCCAGCTTTGTATGAGCGGTATGAGGTCGAAGTTGATCAAATAGCCACTCGGGGAAGCCGGGACTTGAAAAAGATCTACAGAAAGTTTGATTCAAAAGTTCTCAACAAGATCCCACGAGGCCCAGTCAAGGAGAAAAAGTTTAAATGAACAAAGAACTCTCAGCATAGACAAGATACTCAAATAAGTTACCCACAGAAAAATAGTGCAAGTGTGACTTAAAGGGGAATCTAATACGAAATCCAATGCATTTATTATAACTTTGTAGTGTATAACATGTAACGAATCAAAGTAAAGGAAAGTTGAATATTATGATTTCATCGGATAATGTAACATAAAAAGAGTACATTGAGTTATTGGAAAGAATACATTTCATTGTAAGAGGGTATTTGCAATCACAAAATTAACTAGTAATTTACACGTGCGATGCACGTCTTAATAAATATATATTTTTTAAAGTAAAAATTTTGACTCTGACGTCGAACCTGAGATAAGGATGGCATTCGGGCCACCTGGGCCGGGCCGGACGGGGCTAGCCTGGGCTTTGCCCGGTCCCGGGCCTACCCGGGCCGGGCTCGAAGACATCGCGGGCCGGGCCGGGCCGGGCTAGTGGGGGAAAACCCTGGCCCGGACGTGGCCCCTGGCCCCAATGGTGGGGACCGGGTCGGGTCGGTTTTTTAGGAAATTTTTTTTAAAATATATTAAAGATCAAGTATTAAATTGTAATTTCATAATAATTGCAAAGAACCATGTATTAAATTGATTTAATAAATTTGAAATTCTTAAATAAAATGAAGTACATGAATAAAATTTCATACAAATTAGATCAAATACAATATAAGGGAATTACTTGAATTTAGAGATCGAGGTGACCTCTATTTAGATTGAAGAGAATGCATTGGACTATTGTCGTGAACTTCTACTTAACCTAAATATAGTTTCTCATCCCCCTAAAATTTTCAATTAATTACAATATATTGTACATCATTTTAATGTAAATCGACTAAATTTAATTGTTCATTCATCGCTACTTGTTGATCCAGCTTATGCTTCAAGTAAATCTTGAGTCCTCTCTTCCGCTTTCATCCAATCTTCGGCGCATACTAGTATCTCCAAAATTTTTTGCTGTCAATTGATTCATGTTCGGGCTCATTATCCTGCCACCAAGCGAAAAAGCACTTTCCGATGCAACGGTTGACACCGGTGTTGTTAGCAAATCTCTAGCTATACGAGAAAGAATATTAAAAATAACTTCATTGCTCTTCCGAAACTGTAACACGTCTACTACATCTTCAATCGAACTTTGTGCATTATATCAATTCAACTCATTTGGTGAATTAGTTCTTGGTTTTTTTTTTTATTTAATAAGATTTAAAACACAACTAGTTGCATGACTCTTTCCTTTTGCTAATATGGGGAAAGAAGAAGAAGAATAATCAACATTTTGTGTTTGTGTTTGTGTTTGTGTTTGTGTAGTGTTAGATGAATAAAGTCTATCATAAGTATGAGTGTTTGAAGTTAGAAGAATGAATATTGAGAGAGTTGAAACTTGTGAGCTTGTAGTAGACTAGTAGTATTGAATGTTGTTGTTGATCACTTGATTGTTGTTGATTTTTGATCCTAGCAAAATGTAGAGAGATTTGATCCTTGCAAAGTTGAGAGAGTGTTGATTGTTAATCCTTGCAAAGTTGAAAGAATGTTGATTGTTGTTGTTGATTTGAGAGATAGTAGAGAGAATGAGAGATTTGAGTGAATTAGTGAAGAGAAATGAAAGAAATGATGCGGTATATATAGAATATGCAAATTTTTTGATTTCCTAAAGTACCCCCCAAAACTAGCTAGTATAGATCCGTTGGGGGGCAATTTGGTAATTTTTAAAAAAAATAATTTCTGAAGAAAATAAAATTACTGTGCAACGGTTGGCCCGAGCCCGGGCGGGCCAGTTCAGCCGGTCCCGATCCTCAACCGGGCCGGGCCGATCCGGGCTAATTGCCAAAAATTTGGAACCAGACTAGCCCCAAGGTATGGGGGGCCGGTCTAGGGTTGAGACCGCGAAATGGGGGGCCAGGCCGGTCACGGGCTGGCCCGGACCTGTTGCCCCCCCTAACCTGAGATTTCTTTTATATTAGTTATGTACGGACAATGCACATCTTAATAATAATAAAAATAATAATAAAAACTCTGACTTAGTGAGGGCCCGAACCTGAAACCTCCTTCATATTTGTTATGTACGAGTGTCACACGCGTTGATAGATTGACAAATGACACTAAGACCTTCTTCTATTATAATATTAGAGTAGAGATGAATGTTATTACATATATGGGTTTTTAACATGTATACCCCTAACAAATATGATAATATTATATATACCCCTCACAAATGTATATTTTCGTATATGCCCCCAACAATTTAGACTTTATTTCATATTTATCCCTATGTTAGATATCACTAAGTTAACCATGATTTGACCATTATGATACAAATAGAAATCAAAGTAAAAGATCAAATTAGATAATCAAATGAAAAGAATTTAAGAGGTTTAAGGAAAATAAATAAGGAAGCTTATCATCTATCGTTAAAAAACACGATTGATGGCAAATTTTTGAAGAAGTAATGTGAGAAAGAATATGTAGTTCTCAAAGATGCACTATTAGTTTGTCAGTTTCTTGAAAAAATAAAGAAATTTTGAGACGATTTAATGAGTCTCGATTGGATTAACAATTCCTGGATTTACAAGGATGAAGTTGATAAAGTTTGAATGGTAGAGAAGACAATATTTCAGTCATTTTTCATCAAGTCCATAAAAAACTGAAAATTCTCCATCGTTTTTAGTTATTTAACTATAGGGGTAAATATGAAATGTGGCATATATTGTTGGGGACAAATATGAAAATACATATTTATGAGAGGCATATATGATATTCACTTATTTGTTAGGGACATACATGTTAAAAACCCTGGATATATTGTTATAGTTGTATTAGTTGTTATATTCTGGGTAGAGCACGGTGCTTATGTATCTTGTATATACACTACACATTTATTCAGTTATGAGATTAATGAGAAATAACCTACAATTTCATGGTATCAGAGCCTAGCTAGCTACCACTGTCGTCGTCATCTGCATCCGCACCTTCACCATAGGACCCAGCCGCCTCCACCACTGCACCAAACTCCATCTGAAGGCATCTTCCCTGCTTTGGGTCCTCCTTTGTCGCCATCATCCTCACGCCGCGACCACCACATCATACTCGATGCCCCTTTGCGAGCGCATCATCCAGTGCTACTCGATCAGCTGTCGACCAGACTCGAGAGCAGCAGTGTGCTCAGTTGCCGCCGCCCCTAGTGTAGCGCCCCGAATTTCTAATATAATAACTTGGAAAATACGTGGCACCATCCCAGCATCAACTTCAATGTAATAGTACACATAGCTCAAAACACAAATAATTTTATTCCAAACTTTTATTACAACAATCTTTTTTTCAAACACAGCGGAATTACAAACAACTTGAATTACAACTTTCTTTTCACAATACTTCTTTTTACACAAATTTACACAAAGCTCTATTACATCAGTTTATCTCAAAACTAACTCAAGCATCCAAGCCTCCAAACTCTAAGCAACAACCTGTAACACATGAGGCTAGAGATGATCCCTAACCCCCAAAACTAAAGGGGTCAACCATAAATGGTGTGAGTGACATAAAAACAAACAACATAATTTAATCGTAAAACATAAAGTTATCAACAACATGTATTAACCATAATGATAAATGACTGAGGAATAACAAAGATGTAACGCATGGAAACATCATAGAATGAAAACAACAAGTGCATCTAGTCTAAGTGTCAAGTGTAGGAAAACTGGAAAACACATGCATAAAACCAAGTCAAGACAACACAAATTCTATATGCGGACTCTCTAATGCATACTTGTCGAAGTCTATGCATCCCATTCTACATAGGTTCGGTGCAAGCCCTTAACGTCTTCACATTATAGGGTTCAATCCCCGCTATGCAACTAATCCTAATACGATGACTACTACGAGATAAAGATAAACTGTGAGTACTAGCCCTTGCCCCGATAATTCCGGAGATATATCCCACACCGCAGGTATTTTACCTGGATAATTCCGGAGATAAATCCCACACCTCAAGTAATTCACTTGGATAATTCCGGAGATTAAATCCCACACCGAAACAATGACCCTCATCACATGAATGCCCCATGTGCGTCGCCTCGATCCTGATAATTCCGGAGATCAATCCCACATCGCAAGTAGTTACCTGGATAATTCCGGAGATATATCTCACATCGCAGGTAATTTACCTGGATAATTCCGGAGATAGATTCCACACCGCAAGTAAGTTACTTGGATAATTCCGGAGATTAAATCCCACACCGAAAGCCATACTGAGGTGCATAACACATATTCCCGTTCATCATATCACCACTAGTGCCTGTCCTTATCATTTTTTTGGGTTATTTAATTACTTAACGATTCTCCTAGAGTCGGTGTACCCTATCGGACTTTACTCAATATCTGAACAACTAAATGCCTAAACAGGCCTCAACAAAGAACTCGACGCCGGTATACTAGGGTCACCCACATCCCCTAGAGACTCAACTCAAATATCTCAACCAAACTCATATATGAAACTGCTCAACATAACATCTTGAAATCATATGTCAAAAATAGAAGATAAGGTATAGCTTAAAACATTTGAAGAATAAATCATTTGAAGGAAACATTCAAACTTGCGAGAACACATCAGCACCAGTCGACTAATACTGAAGTAAGTCGACTGTCCAGAGGGAAAATTCCATGATTGGTAAATAAATTCTAAGTGTGAATCAGTCGACTTAAGGAATTATAGGTCGACTGTCCAGAGAATAAACTACAATAACTTTACAAAATGTTTTCTAAGTACACCAGTCGACTGAATAATGATCTAAGTCGACTGTCCCGAACGGATTTTTAAAAGAACTGAAGATACAGCAGTAGGGTCGTACCAGTCGACTGAATAGTAGGCCAGTCGACTGTCGGCCTACAGTTTTCGTAATTTAGGTCTGAATACAAAAATCAAAACTGAAGTTTTTCTAAAGGTTCTTTGTTCATGAAATAATTCGTATTCAGGAAAAATGGCAAATCTCAACACTTCCTCATTATGGATACATTACTCAAAACATCAAATATGTCAAACTCAAGTTCTCATGTTCTAAATTGCTAATTCTTCCATTAGGGTTACTCAAAACTAAATTTCTTTCACAACTCTAAATCAAAATCTGATTTATAAACTCAATGTCCAGATGTTCAACCATCCGTTCATAACCATACTCAAATCTTAACATGCTTATTAGCAATACAATTTTATAAACAAAGATCTACTAATCATTCATAGATTTCACAAACATGGTACAAACAACAATCCTTTGCATCGTTCTCATGCAAAATACCGAATAACATTCATGTCAAACAACAATATAACAATTATTTACATAAATCATACCGCAATACATAGTTCATATCACATCACAAAATCAAAACAAAACAAAACAATGTCACTCACCTTAGGAACGAAGAGATCCAACAAGAAAGCCTCTCCTTTTGCGAGATCCAAAAATCCTCCTCTTGATCACCAAGAAAATAATAATATAATAAATCTTGAGTTGTGCAGCGAATGACGGCTACACACCCTCTTTTATACAGGCCGGGATTGAAAGGAATTAGGGTTTTGAAGTACGTTTGCAAAATAGTCCTTTTTCAATTTATTGCTTCACATATATAACCTTCCTTAGTTAAAATAAACTAAATAAATCAAAACTAAATAAAATCCTTTTACCAGTAAGTTTTCCAACAACCCAGCACAGCCCAGAGATAAGAAAATTCCGGATTTACACTCAGGGTGGTGATTTTGCACAAAAGCCCTCCCTTTTGTAATATTTGCAAATACATCATAAAATATTCATAAAAATCCAAAAAAATCCGAAATAATATATAGTAATACATATTATATTTTTCAATAAAAATATTTGACTTTTACCTTCCAGAAAAATATTTGCACAAAGATCCAACATAAATTCTATATTTGCAAAAACACCCTTTTTGTTTAAATCTTCACCAAATCAACTTTAAATAAAGTCTAAATATATTTAAATTCAAATGATAACCATGGAGAACCAAAATGTCAGTAAAAATGAATTTTCATAATTTATTCAAGATCCAAACGACTTTTTACATAAAAGCCCCTCCCTTTCGAGGTATTTATAAAAATAGTTTCTCTACTCAGAAAAAATTCCAAATTTTAGAATATACTCCGTAATAAGTATGAGAACTTATTAAAAATATAAAATTGTATATTTACACCAAAATTATTTGTATGTGTTTCGCACGTCTAAAAGATAAATGTTTAGAAATATTTATTAAATCTCCAGGAAATCATTTTAATTCATTTTCAAATATTTAAAATAATATTTGAAAATACGGGGTTCTACACCTAGGGTTCCCCTTTGAACCCTAATCGCCACCTCCTCTCTGTGGAATTTGACCCGACCCAAATCCAACCTAATCCAGTCCAACCCAGACTGGATCTAACCCCTTTTTTCGGCTACTGCTGCTGTTGCCCTAAATTCGACGAGTGGATGCGATTAGGATTGTTGAATTTGAGAAGTTGATGGTTGATTTTGGAAATTTAGGGGATTAATGATAGTGGTAGATTTCTAGTTTGTAAATAATTAGTTCGTAAATGACTTGTTGACTGATCAACTTGGGGATTGGATTTAAGATATTTGGATCTGAAATTTGAGAGTAGTCAAACCTGGTTTGTTGTGGACATCCTTGTGTTTTTGTGATTGACAATAAATTTATCCTGATTTGTTGTGATTGACAAGATGAATAAGCAGCTTGGGCATATTAGGGGGAATTGCCCTACCGTGCATCGTCAACACTATCTACAATGATGCACGTGTAGTCCCTGGTTCAGTTAGCGACCAATTAGATGAGGACGAGAATCAGTTTCTCCAGTCCTAGCACGCTTCCCGATAATGGTATTCTACTTATGTCACATTAACAAGGTTAGGTATCACATGTGTAACCACTTCATCTTCGACATCATGAGTAATAGATTCATGTGCTTCTGATCATATAACTGAGAATGCAGGTATATTTTCCTCTGTTAATAGGTCATTTCATCTACCTGTTAGACTTGATGATGGTTCTACATCCCAGTTGAGAGTCGGACATATAAATCTTACTTCCACTTTACCACTTAGTTTTGTTCTTCAAATGCCAAAATTTTTCTTCAACATAATATTTATTAGCAAAATTACCAACACACTGAATTGTTATGTTACCTTTTATCCCGATCACTGTGTGTTTCATGAACTTTGATACGGGAAAAATGATTTGTAACAGGGGATGTATCAGAGGGTCATCATCAGTTTGACAATATCCCTAACTTATTTTGCATGCTTGAGTGTTTGCATGCCTTTGAATTTACACTATCAGTTGAGACATCCGTCCTTACAGAATCTGAAAAAGTTGAGACCTGAATTATCTTCTTTTAAGGAGCTATCTTGTGAGTCATGCCAATTAGGTAAACATTTGTGTACGTCTTACCCTCCTAGAGTTAGTAAACGGTCGAGTCGACCTTTCGGTTAGTTCATTCTAATGTTTGGGTACATTGTCATATTCAATCTCAGTTTAGTGGACTACCCTTGAGTAACTTGGTTATATTTAATAAAATCTCCGTATTAAGTTTTCTCTATTTTTAAATTATTCTACGCTAAGATAAGAACCATGTTTGATGTTTCCGTTCAAATTTTGTGTACTGATAATGCCAAATAGTATTTTATTTATGAGTTCACTAGTTTTATGTCATCTTTTAGTAATCTTCATGAGTCTTCTTATCCTTAAAACTCTCAACAAAAGAGTGTTGCAGAGAGAAAGAAATGTCACCTGTTGGAGGTTGCAAGGACAGTACTCCTTCATAGGCAAGTTCCTCAACATTTTTGAAGGATGCGATCATTACTACATGTCATCTTATTAACGGCATGCCCTTGTCTATGTTAAATGGTTGGACGCCATTCTCCGTATTATTTCCATCTACTGATATGTTTTCACTCCCTCCCAAAAATTTTGGATGTGTTACTTTTGTTCATGATCACTGTCCTGGTCGTTCTAAGCAAGATCTGTGTCATATTCGATGTATTTTTTTAGGGTATTTGTATTTCTAGAAAGGTTATAAATGTTATAGTCCAAAGTTGTATCATTGTTTTATTTCTGCTGATGCCATCTTTCTCGAGTCTCAATCTTATTTCTCTGTTACTTCATCTTGTCTGATTCCACCTCTATCCGATGAGAATGATACTAAATTCCTTAACTAACATGATTTTTCAGTCTTTACTTCTTCGACAGCTATGAAACAATGGTCTTCACCACTACTCACATTGCTTGAAATTACTCAAGTGTTCCAACGACATAAAAACACCGCTTCCGACACAGTTCAAGCTACTAGGCCTATTGTTCCTTCGCCTCCTGTTACTAATACACCATTGCCTGAGTCTACAACAACATTCATCCACTAAACCCACACATACTATTTCAATACCTACTGCTCTCCATGATGGTGAACCATCTGATCTTGACCTTACTATTTTTGTTCACAAAGGGAATCGCTCCACTACACATCCTTTGTATAGTCATCTTTCATATGCTCACTTGTTATTTTCCCATTATGCCTTCATCTCTACTTTGGACACTTACCATGTTCCCAAGTCATCATGTAGGGGCACTATCACACTTTAGTTGAAGCCAGGTTATACGGGAGGAGTTGACCACTATAAAGGAAAATGGTTCTTGAGATCTGGTTCCCCTTCCATCTGAAAATATTATATTGGTTGTAAGTGGCTGTAAACAGTTAAAAGTAAACCCAGATGGTTCTCTGGCTTGCATAAACATTCGATTGGTTGCTATAGGTTATTCACAGACCTATGACATTGATTATGATGAGACATTCTCACATGTGATCAAAATGCATTATGTTCGGATCATTGTTATCTTGGCTGCTCGTTTTCATTGCCCACTTCACCAACTTGATGTTAAGAAAGTCTTTCTCAATTTCATTCTTGAGGATCCCCCCCCCCCAAGTTTTTTTAGTAAAGTAGAGCCTACAAAAGTCTGCTGCTTGAAATGATCTTTGTGTGGACTCAAACAGTCTCTCCGTACTTAGTTTGGCAGTTTCACTAAAGTTGTCACGAGTTTTGGGATGAAGAGTGATAATAATCATTCTGTGTTCCATCGACATCATCAGAGGAACATGACCATTTTAGTTGTATATATTGATGACATTGTGATTACAGGAGACGATTTGAATGACATTCAAGATTTGAATTTATTCAACAAAAGTTTCAGACTAAGGATCTCGAGCGATTGAAGTATTTCTTAAGGTTCAAGGTTGCTTGATCTAATAATGGAATTTCCTTATCACGGAGAATGTATGTGTTGGACATACTTACTAAGAGCGGTATGTTAGGGTGCGAGCCATCACATACTCCGATGAACCCAAAATCTAAGCTATTGCTAGACGAGGGAGCCCTATAGGAAGATCCAGGGAGATATATGGCTTGTAGGAAAATTGAATTATCTTACAGTTACTCATCCAAATATTGCATATTCAGTGAGTATAGTAATTCAATTCATGATTTCACCTCGTTCAAGCTATTGGTATGTAGTTATGAGAATTATTCAGTAGTTAAAGAGTTCTCCAGGCAGAGAATTTATGTATACTAATGACGGACATTGACGAATTGTCGGCTTCTCAGATGCCGAATGGGCTGGTTTCCCGACCACTAGGAGATCCACCACAAAGAATATTGTGTGCTTGTCGGGAAAAACTTAGTTTCTTGCAGGAGCAAGAAACAAAATGTGGTCTCTCGTTCGAGTGTGGAATCTGAGTATTGTGTTAGGGCTTATGTCACGTGTTAGATGACTTCAGTCAAGATTTTACTTAGTGATTTGGGGGTTGTCTAACATGAGTTGATGTGTCTGTATAATGACAGCTAGTCTGCCATACATATATCCAATAATGTTGTGTTTTATGAACATACCAAGCATATTGAACTTTTCCGTAATGTGGTTCGCAATAAAATTAGTGGCACTTTGTAATACCCCGCAAAATAAAATAATTTATTTTGCATTATTAAATAATATTAAATCAGTGAAGTTGACTATTTTGACTACTTTCTTGAAATTGCAATTTTCAGGTGCAACACACGTGAAAAGCTAGGAATTTTGGAATTTTAAAAAATTTATGGTTAATGACTATTTTTTTTTCATTTATTTATGATATTTTAATTTTTAGATTTATTTGAATTTATTTGACTATTTTATAAATTAGTCAATTTTACACGTGCAAATATTTTTTTGGGTGCAAATCTCCACTTTTAGATTTCTGAATAAATCCTCCTATTTATAATTAAGTATATCCTAAATTTTGGGATTTTTCTGAGTAAAGAAACTATTTTTATAAATACTTCAAAAGAGAGGGGCTTTTATGTAAAAAAACCGTTTGGATCTCAAGCAGATAATGAAAATTCTTTTTTTCTATTTTTTTGTTCTGGCCAAGATTACTATTAAAGATAAAATTTATTTAAAATTTATTTAGATTTTATTTTGTAAAGATTTAAACAAATATGGTATTTTTGCAAATATGGAATTTATGTTGGATCTTGTGTAAATATTTTATTGGAAAGTAAAATTCATAAATTTTAATTTTAAAATCTATTATTTATTATTAGGTATTATTTGTGAACTTTTTGGATTTTTCTGATATTTATTTGGACTATTTGCAAATATTACAAAGAGATGGACTTTTGTGCAAAATTACCACTTTGAGTACAAATCTGAATTTTTTAATTTCTGGGTTATGCTTGATGGTCGGATAACTCAGTAGTAAAAGTATTTGGTTTTATTTTAATTTATTTAACTTATTTAACTACTTTATTAAATAAAGGTTTATATATGTAAAGTAATAATTTGTTAAGGAATGTTTCCATAAACTTGTAAAACCCTAAAAACTCCAGATTTCGGCCTATATTATGGCAACTACTGCCGTCCCTCTCATCTGCAAAAATAAGATATATTTTTACTATTAATTTCTTGGAGTTTCAAAGCGATGATCTTGGATTTTGCAAAATAATGGTCTTTTCTCATTCTTTATTAATTCGATTGATTTCTTCATTGAGGTGAGTGATATATATTTGTTTTTGTATTATTCTAAGCGTGTTGTATATGAAAATTTGTGTTTTAGAAAGCATGTTAGGGATTGTATGAAGATATAATGAATTTTGATGGATGGATGAGTTAAAGATCGAATCTTTTCATGAAATCCATACTATTGATGACTAAAACTCTATAAGAATGACTTGTGATTGTCAAGAACCTAATAGTTATCATGAGTAGGTGGTATTCCTCTATGTACTTGTTGTTTTGATTGTTTTATTGAGATCATATGATGAAATTGCACAATTTGAACAGAAGAGGTTTTTACTGTTGCAATACATACATACACACACTGTTGGGTATTTTGAGGAATAAAACTTGATGAATGATTGTTATAATTGCGTTTTAATCATGAATATGTTGCTTTCATTCATGTTGTTACTGATTTGACAAATACTTTGAGATTATAAGCTGTGGATGAATAAAAGTAAACAAAACCTAGTCTTACTGTTGCAAAATATACATGTGCATTGTTCGATATTTTGGAAGAGTAAATTTTGATTAATACATGTTGTGGTTGCGTATGTTTCATGGGCAAACTAAGGTAATGGATTGTGTATGTGTTTAATGGATTATAAGAAGGGTTATTAAATTAAAAAGATCAAGTTTTGAAGTTAAGATTGAATATCAGTTTCGGGCCGGATGGAGTTTGGCCGAAAATTTGATTTTTGTGAATTTGTGAAGTTTTGATGGATTTTTGAGTTGTTTTGATACTGATTTCGATTTAAACAGTATACTAATTTTAATTGATGAAATTTTGATTCCTTAACTGATGCAAAACACACACATCTACACATATATGTATCTATGTTCACTGTTTTGAAGATTTGAATAAAAATTGCTCTTTTATGGATTTGATGTGATTTTGATATATTTTATAAACTCCTATATGTTGTATAAGTCATATTAAATCATCTCAGGAAATTAGTTTTAGCAATTTAAGATTTCACAAAGAATTATAGAAGTATCAGTAAAATGTGCACAAAATTGAAAATGGCAGATTTTTGGACTCGACAGTCGACCGACCACTTTTGAACTAAAAGTGACAGTCGACTGGCAATTCTTGAGTTTCGGATTTTCGCAGGACGGTCGACCGGCCACTTTCGACAGTCGACTGTCATTGTTCTGGCTGATGGGTTTTCTTGAGTTTCGGATTTTCGCAGGACAGTCGACCGGCCATTTTTGACAGTTGACTCTCATTGTTCTGGCTTATGGGTTTTCTTGAGTTTTGGATTTTCGCAGGACAGTCAACCGACCATTTTCGACAGTCGACTGTCATTGTTCTGGCTGATGGGTTTCTTGAGTTTTCTGATGTTTTCTTTAAACGGTTATTTCTTCGATATTACGGATTATTGATCTACTGTTCTAGATGAAGTTTTTACTACAGATTACAGTATTTTACAGAGAGTTATAATTTGATTATAATAGAATTTAAATTGTATTTCTACGACTTTATAAGGTGAAATATATACAGTTGTCGAAGGATTGATATTTTGTGATTTTCTATGACTTTAAAATATGATTCTCAGTTATTTAACGAATTTAATACTTTATTTCAAATTCTGAAATCTGTGAGTATATTAAGTGAATTTTGGATTTGTTGATTTTTAGAAGTTTGATAATGGAATTGTGAGTTTTAATGAAAGTTTTGGTGTTGATGATTGAGCTGTGAGTCGCTAGAGGGTGATTGGGACCCTAGTACACCGGTAGTTGAGGTTTTGTGGTTTGGCCAGTTGTAGCCTTGTTGTTGATCAGTTGAGTTAAGTCCGACAGGGTACACCAACTCTAGGAGATTCGTAAATAATTAATTAACTTAACAAGATAAGGACAGGCACTAGATGGTGATATGATAAAGTGAGTGCAAACGTGAGTTATGGACTCCGGGATGATCAAGGAGTGGGATATTCCCCAGTTTTTCGGGACAATGGACGTAAGGACCACAGAGTGATCTGCGGAGTGGGATTGATCTCCAGTATTCAAAGGACGAGAGAGACGCTCAGGGGATGTTTGTGCAATGAGGGTTCCAGGATGACCTGCGGAGTGAGGCAATCTCCAGTTTTCCGGGACGATGGATGAATAGGCCAAAGAATGATCTACAGAGTGGGATTGGCCTCCAGTATTCCAAGGGCGAGAACCAATACTTGCAGAATGTATAAATCTCATAGTAGTCATCGTAGTAGGTTTAGTTGCATAGCAGGGGATTAAACCCTATCAAGAGGAGAACGATAAGGGCTTACACCGGACCTATGTAGAGTGGGATGCATAGAATCCGACAAGTATGCATTAGAGAGTCAGCATATAGTATTGGTATTTCTTGACTTGGTTTTATACATGTTGTTTTCTGTTTCCCTACACTTGACACTTAGTCTAGTTTCACTTGATGTTTTTATATTTTATTTATTGTTATTTCATATTCTTTTCATTTATTCTTACTGTTGATACATGTTGTTTATGACTTATCCTTTATGTTTTATTCATGTTGCATTTTCTTTTGATGTGACTCACACCATTATGGTTGACCCCTGTGATTTTGGGGGTTAGGGTTATCTCTAACCTCATGTTTTACTGATAAGTACCTATTAGCTCGGGATTGGATGCATGTGCTAAAATGATGTTATGACTTGTAAAAGAATGTATTGTAAAAGAAAGAATTTGTAATTCAAGGTGCTAATTTTTCGCTGTGCTTTGTAAACAATTGATGTAATAAAAAGTTTAATTTTCCCTGTATTTAGTTGCTATGTTTATGATTACATTGAAGCTGATTCTAAAATTGTGCCACATATTTCTGAGATATTATATTGGAAATTCGGGGCACTACACACTTCATATGAGACTCCACAGATAGAGGATAGACATATTAGCACTAATCATCAGCTAGTCGGTGCTTTTATAAAGCCCCTTGCCAGAGCTAGAATACAGCTCATCAACGACAAGTTGAGCATGTATGATATATATGCTCCAACTTAAGGATAAGTATTAGATATATTGTTGCAGTTGTATTAGTTGTTATATTCAGAGTAGATCCCATGCTTATGTATCTTGTATATACACTAGACATTGTATCCAATTATGAGATTAATAAGAAATAACATACAATTTTAAGTATAGATTGAGAAAATATTTAATGAATTTATTCTCGAATGTCGTAGGATTCTTAAAATTTCTTTATTTGAACTCATTTAGTTGTTCACGAAGAAAGTCCATAAAATTTTGCAAAAAAGACTTCTAACCATATAAAGTTATTTGATTTGTGAAGTTTTATATTGGAAAGAGTGTGATGGTAGCAACAGCAAGGAAGAGGTTGCGGTTGGTGCTCGTCGTTGATGTTGCCGCTCTTCTTCCCGTCGTAACCATCGTCAATAAGGCAAATATCTCTTGTACACATTTTATTGTTTCTGTGCAAGCATTTTCCTTGAAATCTAGCAAGTAGTTTTTTAAGTGAATGCATATCTAATTGAATTCCCTTATTGATTCATTGTTTTGTTAATCGTACCAAGTTATTGATTCATAGCCCTCTTATTGTGCCACATTATTGTTCAAGTCTAGAACCGTTAGATCATCATGTTATTGAATACTTGAATATACTGCCCTCTCTTTCCTGAGCTTGTACATAGGTTTCAACCAAGTTTCTGACACTGAAATCTAGAACTTTGTGCATAGAAATTGTAGCACACTGAATCTAGAATATGGAACATCTTACAGATTCTCAATCCAATTTGCAGAGTGTAAGTTATTGATGTTTTAGTACTGTCATGTTGTAATTTGCATAACCGAGATTATGCACGAAAACAGTAAAGAATCAATTTATATGCATAGCTACTATAACTATAATTTATCATGTGAATATGCATTGGAACCGACAGGAAGTCTAGTTTCTAGAATCTCTGACGGAACCTGATTTTCTTTTCCGTAGGAGCGAGAAAGTGAGTTTTTGCACAACAACATATTGTTGTCCAGAATTTTATATTTATGTTTTTATTAACATGTAAACATGTTACTTTTGTATTTAATGAATTATATTGATACATGAGACCGAATGACTTGATATCTTGTACGACATGGCTGATAATACAACTGTTCTATTGATTATACCGACTGCATGTTAATGACTGATTACAACCGTTTTTCCTTTGATTATACCGACCGCATGTACATGACTGATCACAGTTAAAGAACAACAAGCCGGGGTAATAAAGGGTACGACTTAGTAGTGAACAATATAGGATAGTGTACTCGGAAGGGGGCTCGTGTTTCCCATGTTACATATTTATTGATCAGGTTACCGACCAAGTTCACCGATCAAGTTATCGATCAAGTTTACCGATCATGTTATCGTCCATGTTTATCGTCACTGATTATTGTCATGAGAAGACCCGAGTACATAATCCTGTAGAAATCACCAATAGAGTCTAAACATTAACTTAATTGTATGCACCCGAACCTGTGGTATAAGACGCAGGATTGCGTGCATTAGATAGGTTAATAAAAGATCGATAGACTCAAGTTTGACACCGATCATCGACACGTGCATTATTGATCATTGTATATTGTTACTGACCATTGTATAATTGATCATCAACCGACCAATGTATTATAGATCATCGACCATTGACAATCGGTTATTGATCACTGATTATTGATTATTGATTATTAATTATTAATTATTGATTATTGATTATCGACCATTGGTTATCGACTATTGACCCTATTATTGATTATTGATTTTTGTTTATCGACCATTATTTATCGATTATTGATTATCGACCAATGCATCATTAACTATCTAATATTGATCCTATTATTGACTATTATTTATCGATTATTATTTTACTATTTACTGACTATTATTTATCAATCATTGTACAATTGATTATCGACTTTTGATCTTGTTATCTTTTATCATTTATTGACCTCTAATATCGTTCCAGTTCATTGTTTATTGTCATATCATTCTTTATTGTTTCACTGCTTGCTACTACTTGTCACCCGAAGCTTACTCTAATGGATACGCTCCATCTTTCTTTTGAGTTATTGTTTATACAGGTATAGACGATGAGACACTGAAAGAACTTGACAAACTGTTATTACATTATATAGTCTCGGGAATTTTGCTAGTTCTTGTATATCAGATATTGGTTATTGCATTGTATCCTTATTCATGTGATTATTATTGTATTGTTGAACTTACTGGTATTATACAACTTATGGATGATATGAGTTGACATACTTATATAATTCGCTGGGCCTCAATTGCGTGCCCGTATGAGTCTAAAGCAAACCTCAAAATGATTGGCCGAAAAATATGCAACACATACCTCCCTATCCACCTGGAACTCCTCCAACCCTAGTCCACATCTGCACCTGGAATGGCATTAAGTCATCTTCCTCATCATCCTAAAAGCCATCCTCCGCCACATTAATCTACATAATAATCGCCTCTTTGGCCCCCTCCTTTCTTCCCTCTCCACCTCATCCTCGCCCCAGAGGTTAGTCATTTACTACAACTCCCTTTCTGGGTCTGTACCATTCGACCTCGACAACCTTTCCAACCTCCAAAATTTTGGACCTTTAGTATAATTTCTTCAATGGGTCGCTACCCATTTTCGCATGTCCAAGAGGTTGAAGACACCCAATTTGAGTCGTAACAACTTTAGTAAAGTGGGTTGGTTGGGCTGGAGAAGCTTGATCTTTATTATATAAGTATAACAGAGGCTGCTATAGCCATCTCAGTATAAGAGAGGTCGCATTTTTCTAGGCTGCAGATGACTAATGTGTCTTAAGTTTAAGTTTTAAAATTTTTAACTTAGTAATTTTTGTCTAAGTCTCGAAGCTTCTCTAACCTAAATATGAAATGAACTGAGGCTGCAGTTGGGAATACCGACATCGAAAAAAAAAGTTTTTGAATAGGTTACGGTCGAGAACTGCATCCTTGAAATCGAAGAGGTCGCCGTCCCCAATTGCGGCCTATACTGACGTGTTTAAAGTGGATCATCCATAGAATTAGTTTGTGAAGTGGATTAGTTGGAAACATAGTTTCAAAAAATTGGGTTAGCTTGGGATTTTTTTTGGATGCATCGGGTCTAATGGAAAATTATTTAATTCGTAATGGATACTATAGGAATATTTTTTTAAAAAATTAACTTCATACTGTAAGTACATCTCTAATCTCTAATATCATAATGGGAGAGTTGGGTTGTCATTTGTAGACAACATGTAATTTATAGGCATTCAACCATCTAATCTCAACTATTTATTTTTAAGTTGGAGTTATATTAACCATTCATTTACTCAACTGTTGTTAGTTACCATAATACCCTAAAAGTTCAAATTTATTTACGACGAAGTTATTTACAAAACTGCCACTCATATAAAATAAAAGTTTGTGTTACTAGGGGTAATTTGTAAAGAGTATGTGATGAGTAAAGGGAGGTCTCAAGTTTGAGGTCAGATTACATCTTATTATTTACTATATAAAAAAAAATAATTACAACGTGCATCACACGTGCAGATTATTAGTAATCTATCTATCTATCTATTTATATCTATCTTCTATATTATAATGGGAGAGTTGGAGTTGTAATTTGTCAACAAACAAACCCGTGCATTGCACGTGCAACTCCAACTCTTCCATTTTTTTAAATTGACACATGTGTTCTCCGTGCAACTCCAACTCTCCAATTTTTCACATAATTTTTTTTAATTGACATGTGCAACGCACGTAAGCATATATGTTTTTTTACTTAAAATTTTTAAATTAATACATACACCGCACGTTTAGATAAGAGTTTTTACTTCAATTTTTTTTAACATGCGCTTTCCATGTCACGTCCAACTCTCTCATTATACCTTTTATACATATTACTACCCCGTGCTGCACACGTGCTATATTATATTATTTTAAAATATATATTTACTTTTAAAAAATCTATCTATCTATCTATCTATATTATAATGGGAGAGTCGGAGTTGTAATTTGTCAACAAACAAATCCGTGCATTACACGTGCAACTTCAACCCTCCCATTTGTTACTTAAATTTTTTTAAATTGACATGTGCAATGCACGTAAAAACTTATATGTTTTTTACTTAAAATTTTTAAATTAACACGTACATTGCACATTTACACCAGAGTTTTTACTTTAATTTTTTTTATTAACACTTGCTTTGCACGTCACGTCCAACTCTCCCATTATACCATTTATGTACATATTACTAATACGTGCCTCGCACGTGCTATATTATATTATTTTAAAAAGTTTATTTACTTTAAAATATATATATTTATTAAGATGTTCTTTGCATATGCAAATCACAATTTTTACTTTAAATTTTTAACTAACACGTGTTTTGCACGTCACGTCCAACTCTCCCATTATACCATTTATGTACATATTACTAATACGTGCCTCGCACGTGCTATATTATATTATTTTAAAAGTTTATTTACTTTAAAAATATATATATTTATTAAGACGTGCTTTGCATATGCAAATCACAATTTTTACTTTAATTTTTTAACTAACACGTGCATCACACGTGTATATTACTAGTAATCTGCACGTGCGATGTATGTCCTAATATTTTTTTAAATTTTAAGTAAATACTAAGACGTAATCTGGTCTCGAACCTGAGGATTGGTGACTCTTGATCATAGGCAATATTATTTACAGTTAATTATTTTTGTGTTAATGCCGATATGGGACAAATCTAAACAATCCCGTTGTCCTCTCTTGTGATGACGTCAGCAAGTAGTGCAAGCCCCCTCCTTGGTGGGCCCCCTACTTCCCACGTCATCAGCCAACAACTCTCCTTTCATCTTTTTTAAATCCAAACCACATTATTACCAATTTGCCATTTTCAACATATTTACTATTTTTATGCCATTGTCATATATATTATACTAGTAATTTACACGTGCGATGCACGTTTTAATAATTTCAAAAAATAAATATAAAAACTCTGACGTATGGAGGATTTGAACCGGAAACCTCCTTTATATTAGTTATGTACGTGCGTTGCACATGTTGGTAGAATGACAAAATGACAAATGACACTAAGGCCTTCTCCCATTATAATATTAGAGATATATACTATATTTTATATCTTTGAAATTACGGGGTGTTACGGAATCCACCGCCCAACTGGGTCTATAGTTCCGAGACATGCCCCACACTCGGCAAGTAGTGCAAGCCCCCTCCCTGGTGGGCCCCCTACTTCCTAGATCATCAGCTAAAGCACACAGCCAACAAATCTCATCTCATCTTTTTTAAATCCAAACCACATTATTAATAATTTACCAATTTCAACATATTTACTATTTTTATGCCATTGCCATATATTTTATATATATACTATATATTATATCTTTGAAATTACGGGGTGTTACAATAATTATGTTGTAAATAAATGTAAAATTTGAGGGTATTATGGTAACTAAGAACAGTTAAGTAAATGAATGGTTAATATAACTTCAACTTAAAAATGAATGGTTGAAATTAGATGGTTGGCTGTCCACAAATTACATGTTGTCTACAAATGACAACCCCAACTCTCTCATTATAATATTACTAGTAATTTATACGTGCGATGCACGTCTTAATAAATATATTTTTTCAAAAGTAAAAATTTTGACGTGGTATGACCTCGAACCTGAGATCTATATATTACTTATGCACGGACGATACACGGGGTTGAATGTCTATAAATGACAACCCCAACTCTCTCATTATAATATTAGAGATTAGAGATTAGAGATGGTTAATATAACTCCAACTTAAAAATGAATGGTTGAGATTAGATGGTTGGTTATCTACAAATTACTGGTTGTCTACATATGACAATCCTAACTCAAATTTTTTTACTATATAAAACAGTTAAATTAGAACGTGCATCGCACATGCAGATTATTAGTAATAATACTATAATAGGAGAGTTAGGGATGTCATTTGTAGATAATATATAATTTATAGGCAATCAATCATCTAATCTCAAAGATTTATTTTTAAGTGAGAGTTATATTAACCATTCATTTATTTTTGGAATTAACTTCATATTGTGAGTACATTATATGGAACTGTTGCTGCTGATTTTGGTGTGGGAGCAAATAGATGAATTTGTGGATTCATTAGGAAACAATAAAGACAAACATGTTGATCTTCACCGGCATTTGACTTTCTCGCCGCTGTCATTGACCTGCAAAAAGTTCGATACACCGGGATGGATCCTGGTGACGAACCCTCCGACGCTCTTGTCAGTAATCATGAAGATTATGAAAGAGCTTTTGTGGAAAAAATATTGATTACCTTGTTATGGTGGGGGATAGTGGTATTTATAGTCGCCTTTAGAGATAGTTTAGAGATAATCATTTATCCCTATGTCCCGGTGTTTTTGGATAAGATGTAGAGTTTTGACATGTTTCATGATAAGAGAAGCGGTTTAAACTGCCACTTAGAGATAATCATGAAGTTGAAATACTCTACAAATATCAAGGCTGGTTTGTAATGGGTTGCTACCCATACCTAATAGGACAGATCCGTTCTTGGGTTATTGTGGGCTTTGAAGAAAGACCAAGTTCCCAATTCGGACATGTTTGTAAGTGAAATTACCATTTTATCCCTGAGAGCTTTAAGATTCGTGCCTGATTTGAACGGTCCTGATTTGGTTCTATTTTTAGCCCTATCACGAGTCCCCCACTTCTAGAAACTGAGTTTTACAGTCTTTAAGGAGTAGTTTGCCAGTTTTTAATGACTTATAGAATTTATCGGAGTTCTCGAGGGAGTTTATATCTTGCTCGAGGTCTAAATGTGTTTTTCCTGAGCTTTTAAAATGCCCAAAATTATTCTCAGGTTTTTCTGGATTTTTTATGATTTTTCCAAATTTTTCTGAATTTTTTCGAATTTTTATTCAATTTCGGAAATTAAATAATTAATTTTGGAAATTTTAATTAATTATTCTAATTTATTAATTATTATTTTCAAAATTTTAAAATATTATTTAAATTAATAATTATTTTAGAATTTTTAATTAATTTTTCAATTTTTTTAAATAATTAATTAAATTAAATTAATTAATTAATTAATTAAATTTTACCTGTACACGTGGCGCAATCTTGTGCGTTGATCACGATCAAGCGAGCGGATCGCAAAGCGAGGTGTTTTCCCCAATTTCACATTCGGATCCATGTTTGCTCGGATCCCGCCGCCGACCCACGAGATGACGCCACGTTGCCGGTCAACGTTGACCGTTGACCACCATGTGGATTCCTTTTTTTTTCCTTATTTCTTTCCCGCCTTCTTCTCTCTTCTCGGCTTCTTCCTCGACTTTGCCCTTCTCCTTCGTCATCAACTTCGCCCCTGGCCCTCGTGCTCGCCCCTTCTTCGTCTCCAACCTCGCTTCCTTCTTCGAGCTCGTCTCTGGCTTCCTCTCCGAGCGCCGCATGTGGTAGGCGAAGAGAGGAGCTCGTCCGTTGTGGGACGAGCTTGCCGATGGAGGAGTTAGGCAAGGGAGGAGCTCGCCTTGGAGGAGCTCGATGGTAGAGGGCAGAACTCGTCGGTGGAGGAGCTCGATGTTGATGGAGTTTGACGAGGTGGAGTTGGGGCTAGGCGAAGGGGCAGGCGGTGAGGAATGGAGGTGAGCTCGGAGTTGGGTTTGGAGTTGGATCTCGGCATGGGGAGCTCGATGCTAGCGGAGGCGCTTGCGGAGGAGGGGAACTCGAGCTCTATGTTGGAGCTCGATGGCTCAACGGTGGAGAGTCGCCAGGGGAACTTGAGCTCTGTGTTGATACTCGATGGCTCGACGGTGGAGAGTTGAGGTCGGCGATGGAGGAGAGGAGGAGAGGAGCTTGATGGGTCGGCGACGGGGGGAGCATGGGCTCGATGGCAGAGCTCGGTAGAGATCTCGAGCTCTGCCTTGGAGCTCAACAAGTTGGCAAGGAAACGGCTCCGAAGTGGAGGTTTTGAAGATGACGGTTTTGAAGAAGTGGAGTTTTGTGGATTTGGGTCTAAAGTGGGTCCGAACCCAACCCGTTAACCCGCTTAATTGTTTTCCCTTTTTTATTTTCTTTTGGGCAAATTTGAGCTGTTGATCATGATTGAGCATGAAACTTGAGGTGGAGTGTTTCTCCATTTTTCAGTTCGGTGATGCGTTTGCTCGAAATTTTGGATCCGAGCGACGTGGCAAGATCTGAACCGTCAATCTGGATCAAACTCACATCTGGAGGCAGATCTGATCAGATTTTGGATCTGAAGGACGTGGGGAGATCTGAGTTATCGATCTGAATCAGGCTCTTATCAGAGGCATATCTGATCGGATTTTAAATCCGAAGGACATTGTGAGATCTGAGCCGTTGATCAGGATCAAGCTCGCATCTGGAGGCACATCAAATCGGATTATGGATCCAAAGGATGCGGCAAGATCTGAGCCGTTGATCTAGATCAGACGCACATCTTGAAGTGAAGTTTTTCCCATTTTCACATTCGGGGACAAGTTTGCTCGGATTTTGGATTCGAGGGACACGGCAAGATCTGAGCCGTTGATCTGGATCAGACGCACATCTTGAGGTGAAGTTTTCCCCCATTTTCACGTTCGGGGACAAGTTTGCTCGGATTTTGGATTCGAGGGACGCGGCAAGATCTGAGCCGTTGATCTGGATCAGACATGCATCTTGAGGCAAAGTTTTCCCCTCATTTTACGTTTGGCGCAGCTGTGTTGTGACCCACTTTCCCGGTGTTGCGGATGTCGGATCGGGGCGTGTGACCCCTCGTTTCGAAGCTGACCCGAAGATCTACAATTTCTCTTTAGAAGTCAGTTGAAGAATTATCCTTCTTCATGGTCAAAATAGTGCCACAACATCTTTGTCTTCATGAAGTTGAGAAGTGCTTTGTATGACTCTTGGGAAGATCCATTCTTAGAGGCGGGTTTAGAGAGTGTCTCTAGGCGAGTTAGGATTCGAACTCTCTTGGAAGAAAGCCGCTCAGGAGGTGAGTGGGAGAAGGAGCATAGTCAGGCTCTAGGAGAGAGCTATTTAGGGGACGAGTTTGAGGAGAACTCTAGGGAAGAGTTGAGCTCTGAACTTGTTTGGAAGAAGACTGCACGGAGGGCGAGCGGAGCGAAGAGGATCACCAAGCTCTAGGAGAGAGCCATTTGGAAGGCAAGTTTGAGGAGCAACTCTAAGGGTGAGTTGAGCTCCGAACATGTTCGTTGCAAAATTTAACCAGTAGTGGGAGTAGTATGAATGTTCGTTTTGAGCTCCGAAACCACTTACTTGCAAGCTGTGAGGGCAATTTTGAACTATGATTGTGAACTTCGAACTAGTTGTTACGAGGTTATCAACGAGTTGTAGGAGCAATTCCGATTGGTGAGCTGCTCCGCACTTGCATGTTTGCAAGCGGCTAAAGCGGCGTCGAACCAAGTGTTGGACTTCAAACTTGTTGTTTTGATAACTTCAACGAGTTATAGAAGCAATTCCGAATGGTGAGCTACTTCGCATTTGCTCGTTCGCAAGCGGCTAAAGCGGCGTCGAACCAAGTGTTGGACTCCAAACTTGTTGTTTGAGGGGGTTAACGAGTTGTAAGAGTAATTTTGAATGGTGAGCTGCTCCGTACTTCCTTGTTGTAAGTGGCAAAAGCGGCATCAAACCAAGTGTTGGACTCCGAACTCGTTTTTTGAGCTTAGCAAGTTGTGGGAGCAGCCCTGTAGGACAAGCTGGACTCCGAACTTACCATTTAACGAGTCGTAGATGTGACTCATAGAAATAGAAATGAGGCAAATGCAATAATTTTCAATAAAAAAAGCTAAGTTTTATTGAGATAAACTAAATGGCCGCTTCAATAGGACGAGCCATTATTCCATGCTTTTTTCCGTGTTACAAGCATCGGCCTTATTAAAAACTAAAAACCTACTTCTACGATAGGGTGAAGGCCTCTTGGGAGGAGTTTGGTTCTCCCCCCATTGGACCTCCATGGATAAGGTGGAGGATGGCCCCAGGTTCAGAGTCTTGGAACTCGTTGGCCCTCTTGGTTCGATTGTTGGTTCCTCGGGGTGGAGGATAGGCCCTGTATTTTCTAACGAACTTGGCCAGGTGTCCTCGTTGTATGAGTTCTTCGATCTCCTCTTTGAGAGCCCGACAATCATCCGTTTCGTGGTCGTGGTCTTATGAAAGCAGCACCACTTATCCATATTTCTTTTCTTGCCAGGGGTATTCATTCTAGGGGGACCACGGAGTAGCCCTTCCTTATCCACCTCCATAAGAACTGCTGATATACTAGCAATGAGGGGGGTGAACTTCTCAAAACGAGGAGCTGGGCGGCGTTGGCCATTGTCGTCCCTCTGGAATTTCTGGGACCCTTCTTCGCTCGTATTCTTCTGTTTGTTCCCGGAATACGATTCCTCAAGAGGGGGGGGGTTGAGAGCCTCTTCCGCTCAGATGTATTTCTCACTCCTAAGCAGGAGTTCCGAGAAGTCCCGAGGAGGCTTCTTGGCAAGGGATGTCTTGAGGTCGGCGTTAGTGACATTGTGCCTGAATGCCGCAGAGGCTTCTGATTGGTTGAGGGAGGCAATAGATCGGGCTTCGGTAGTAAAATGCCGAACATAATATCTTAGGCATTCTCCCTTTCTTTGGCTGAGGGCTAGCAATGATGCACTCATTTTCTCAGCTTGGCGACTGCCCACGAAGTGGGTGAGGAGGAGCTCCTCAAACTATTCGAATGAGAAGATGGAGGCTGGGGATAGACGGGAGTACCACTCTCGCGCTGGTCCCCTCAACGTTGCTGGGAAGGCCTTGCAGAGGAGCGCATTTGAAGCTTGATGAATCATCATGAGAGTTTTAAAACTCTCGATATGATCGGCCGGGTACGACTCCCCATTGTAGGATTCAAAGCAGGGCAACCTAAAGACTTCGGGGACCGGAGCTTCCATGATGGCTCTGGAAAAGGGAGGTCTGCTTGGGCAGAAGTTGTTGGTCCATTTTTCTTCTTCGTAATTGATCCTGTTAAGGCGCCTCTCCATCTCGTGGAGACGGCGGTGGACCGAGTGATCCCTCCGGTCGGATCTAGTCGACCCTCAGGACTCCTTCATGAGTGGCGGTATGGCGAGGGCTAGGCGCACGCTGATCCTGACTCGCAGCGATATTAAGAGCTCGCATGATATCTTATTTGAAGTTGTGGAGCTCGGCTTGAGTGATTGGTGCTGCTCCAGCTCGGTGGTCCCTAGGTGTGGCTCGGCTTGCTGGAGTATGATTTCTCCGCTGACGACATGGAGGGGACTCTTTTCGCTTCCTCAGGGGAGGGGATCTTCTGGTCCCCGGTCTACCAGGGGTCCGGACTCTTGAGGCCCTGGGTGCTCAGGTTGAGGGATTTCCTCAGGGGCTTGCCATTTATTCAAGCGAGTTCGGAGGTCGACCCCCTGCTGACGGTTAAGAATTACTTGACGGAGATCCGGCCCTAGAGGACTTTGAGAAGCCATATAGTCAGTTGTGGGATTGTGGACCGAAACATGGTCATTATGGGGGGGTTTCTTTGGACGACTTCGACGGGAGCCCCCCGGGGCCACGGAGGGGCTTGTTAAGGAAGAGGTTGTTCAAGCTGCAGTTGCTGAACTTGCTGATTGAGTTGAGGAAGGACATCTTGGACTGGAGGAGGAGGAAGGGGAGTGACATTTCGGTTGGAGGCTGCTCCCTTTGTGATAACCCAGATTTTTTAAATAATGATTTCAAGAATAATAAATAAATTAATATGATTTTTGGTGATGTAATAATTATTTTCTGAAATTCATCTTTTTACACGTGCAAACCACATGCAAATATTTTCTTGGAAAGTTCAAAATCAGAAACTATTTTGGGGAAAACCCATTATTTATTATTAGATATTACTTATGATTTTTCAGGATTTTTCTGATAATTATTTGACCTATTTGCAAATAATACAAAAAGAAGGGTTTTTTTTGCAAAATTGCCACTTAGAGGGCAAAAAGTACAAATTTTCTTTTCTGGGT
The DNA here is from genome assembly GCA_017893485.1 of Hemerocallis citrina. Classification (NCBI taxonomy): domain Eukaryota; kingdom Viridiplantae; phylum Streptophyta; class Magnoliopsida; order Asparagales; family Asphodelaceae; genus Hemerocallis; species Hemerocallis citrina. Next base: position 371,473,029 of record CM030359.1, read on the forward strand.
TTTACAACAGTGCCGGCCAGATATGGAGGTTTACTTTTGATTTTAAATCTTAGTTGAATTGATTTAATCTAATTTCCAAGTATAATGTTTTATATATGTAAAGATATATTCAAAAGAGATATTTTGCGAATCTATTCAAAAACCCTCAACCCCTATTTCCGACCTATTTAAAAGAGAATGCAGTCATCCCTTTGCTACACTACACAAAAAGATTTATTTATTATTATTTTCTTGGAGTTTCGAAGCAAGGATCTTGGTTTTCTTGTGAAAGGAAAAATTTTCTTATTCTCTTTATTATCTTCGGTTGATTCTTCAATATGGTGAGTGACATATGTTTATTTTCTTATTGTTCTAAACATGTTGTATGTGATGGTTTGTGTATTAGAAAGCATGATTAGGAATTGTATGATGATAATATGAAATTTGATGAGTAGATGAACTAAAAAATTGACTCTTCCATGAAAACTATGTTATTGATGATTAAAACCCTATACGAATAACTTGTGATTGTTAAGAACCTAATAGAAATCAAGAGTAAGCTGTTTTCCTTCATATATTTCTGTTTTCGTTTGATATATTGAGTTGTATGGTGGCTATTGCGAAAAAGTGAACAAAACTTCACCTTACTGTTGAACATACACATGTACTCTGTTTTGATAATTTTGATGAACAAAACTTAATTGACACATGATGTGAATTGCATATATTCATGAATTAATTGATGTAAGAGGTTGTGCATATGTGTTATGAATTACAAGATGAGTTATCGAATTAAAAAGATTTGAGTTTTTAATGTGAATAAGAGGTTTTGACTTCGGGTCTGTAGATGAACAGGACGAAGGTTGAATTTTGATTTTTTTTGATGTTTCCGATTAGATTTGAGTTGTTTTAATAACTGGGATCGAATCAAACCTTACACTACTCCTATACCATGATCCTATTGACTTAACTGATATATATACACGCATATACACACATGAATATATCTCACTGTTCTGATGAATTGCCTGGATTGAAATTTTGAATTTTATGTAATTTTGATTGGACCTTGAGTTGTCTTAGTATTGAGATTGATTTGAACCATTGTACTATTCTTATTTGAAGGATTTGATACCTTAACTGATGATTGAACACATATATAAACATATACATTCATATATAGTTCTGTTTTGAAGATTTTAATAAAAAATGCTTTTTGTGATTGTAATGAAGTTTTGATTAGTTTTATAAACTCCTATATGCTATACAAGTTATGTTCAATCATCTCAGGAAATTGGTTATTCAAATTTGGGATTTTACAAAGTATAATCATTGTATCAGTCGAAACATGCACAAACTTTAAACTGGCTGTATAGCAGCTAGCGGTCGACCGCACAGTCGACCGACATTTCTTTAAATTGGAAATTTTCACTTGACGGTCGACCGCCGTTATTTTACACTGTTTTGACAGTCGACCATACCTGCTGTTTGGATTACTTTGTTGAGTTTTTCTTGCTAATTTCTTCAACGGTTAATTCTTCAAACTTATGGATTATTGATCTACTGTTTTAAGTGATGTTTTTACTACATATTACAGTATTTTATAGAAAGTTATATTTTGTTTATAATAGAATTTAAATTACATTCCTATAACTTTATAAAAAAAGATATATGTGGTTTTCGAAGGAATTGATGTTTTGTGATATTTTACGACTTCAAAATATGATTTTCTGCTATTTAATGGATTTAATATTTCATTTAAATTCTGGAATTTTATCAGCACATTAAATGAATTTGGATTTTGTTGATTTAAGAAGTTTTCTTTCTATAAACGTTTTGATGATGGAATTATGAGTTTTATTGGAAGTTTTGGTGTTGATGGTTGAGTTATGAGTCTCTAGAGGGTGAGTGGGACCCTAATTACTGGCAGTTGAGATTTTATGATTTGGTTAGTTGATGCTTTATTGTTGATCAGTTGAGTTAATTAGTCCGGTAGGATACACCAACTCTAGGAGATTCGTAATCAATTAATTAACTTAAAAAGATAAGGACAGACACTAGATGGTGATATGATGAAATGAGAACATGAGTTATGGACCTCAGTATGGCTTGCGGTGTGAGATAATCCCCGAAATTATCGAGGTGCGAGTGAAATAGTCTCCGAAATTACCTGCGGTGTGGGATTGATCTCTGGAATTATCGGGGATCGAGGCGATGCTCATGGGGTATTCGTGTGATGAGGCGCCATAGCTTGCGGTGTGGGGTATTCTCGAAGATTTCCAGGTGTGAGTGAAATAGTCTCAAGAATTATCTGTGGATAGAGATTGATTCCGGAATTATCGAGGCATGTGCTAATACTCATAGTAGTCATCGTAGTAGGATTAGTTTCATAGCGAGATATTAAATCCTATAAAGTGGAGAACGTTAAGGGCTTGCACCGGATCTATGTAGAGTGGGGAGCATATATTCGACAAGTGTGCATTAGAGAGTCGGCATATGACATTGGTGTTTTCTTGACTTGGTTTCATGCATGTTGTTTTCCTGTTTTCCTACACTTGACACTTAGTCTAGTTTCACTTGTTGTTTTCATGTTTCATTTATTAAATCCTTTTGCTTTATTATTACGGTTGGTATATGTTGTTTATGACTTTATCCTTTATGTTATATCATGTTGCATTTTTTTTTATGTCACTCACACCGTTATGGCTGACCCCTATAGTTTGGGGGTTAGGGTTATCTCTAGCCTCATGTTTATAGGTAGGTACCTATAGTATTGCGATTTGGATGTATGAGATAGAATGATGTTGTGGCTTATGTAAATTGTAAAAGAGAGAATTTGTAATTCAAGGTGTTTAATTTTTCGCTGTATTTTGTAAAGAATTGATGTACTAAAAGTTGAAAAATTTACCTATGTTTTGGCTATATTTACTATTACAATTGAGATTAATGCTGGAAATTGTGACACGTATTTCCGAGATATTATATTGGAAATTCGGGGCGCTGCAGTCTTTCCCTTATCTTTCGGAGGCATGGTTAGAAACTGACTTTACTAGCGAAGTAAGGTTGGATTGTTTTTTTTTTTGTTTCCCACAGACGGCGCCAATTTGTTCCTGCTGATTTTGGTGTGGGAGCAAACAGATGAATTTGTGGATTCTTTAGGAAACAATAAAGGAAAACTTGTTGACCTTCTCCGATGTTTGACTGGTTTCTCGCCGTTGCCGCTGACTTGCAAAAAGTTCGATGCACTGGGATGGCAATCGGCGACGAACCCTCCGACGCTCTTGTCAGTAACCAGGAAGAATATGAAAGAGTTTTTGTGGAAAAAATATTGATTACTTTGTTATGATGGGGGAGATGGGTATTTATAGTCGCCTTTAGAGACAGTTTAAAGATAATCATTTATCTCTATGTCCCGGTGTTTTTGGATAAGATGTAGAGTTTTAACCTGTTTCATGATAAGAGACACGGTTGAAACCGCCTCTTAAAGATAATCACGAAGTTGAATTACTATGCAAATATCTAGGCTGATTTGTAATTGGTTGCTACCCATACCCAATAGGACAGATTCGTTCTTGGGTTATTGTGGGTTTTGAAGAAAGACACAGTTCCCAATTCGGATCCGTTTGTAGGTAAAATTACTATCTTGCCCCTGAGAGCTTTAAGATTCGTGCCCAATTTGAACGGTCCCGATTTAGTTCCATTTTTAGCCATATCGGGAACTAGTAATATGCACTTGGGATGCACGTTATAATTATTTCTTTTTTCTTTTTTATAAAGTAAATAATAAGACGCAATCTGGTATCGAACCTGAAACCTCTCTTTTACTCATACATACTCTTTACAAATTACCCATAGTGGCACAAACTTTTATTTTATACGAGTGACACTTTTTAAATAATTATATTGTAAATAAATTTGAACTTTGAGAGTATTATGGTAACTAACAACATTTGAGTTAATGAATGGTTAATATAACTCTTACTTAAAAATAAATGGTGAGATTAGATGGTTGATTGTCTATAAATTATATATTTATCTACCAATGACAACCCAAACTCTCCCATTATAGTATTAGAAATTAGAGATTACTAATAATTTGCACGTGCGGTGCACGTTCTAATTAATTTTTTTATATAGTAAATAATAAGACGTAATCTGACATCGAATTTGAGACATCCATTTACTCATAACATACTCTTTACAAATTACCCTTAGTGACACAAACTTTTATTTTAATAAGTGATACTTTTGTAAATAATTATATCGTAAATAAATTTGAACTTTAAGGGTATTATGGTAACTAGCAATAGTTGAGTAAATAAATAATTAACATAACTTCTACTTAAAAATAAATGCTTGAGATTAGATGGTTGAATGTCTACAAATTACATGTTGTCTACAAATGACAACCCAATTCTTCCATTATAATATTAGAGATTAGCATCGTTGTGAGTGAATTGTATGGAATTAACCCTTAAAAAATATGCATGACAATTTGAAATCAAATCATCGATTATGTAGTTTACACGTGCGATGCACGTTTTAATAAATGTAGTTTTTTAAAATAAAAATTTAGACGTATGATTTGAACCTGTGACATCTTTTATAATAGTTATACACGTGTGTTCTACGGATTGATAGATTAACAAAACATTTAGATTCATTTTTACAAGAACCTAAAATTCCATTTTTCTTCACTCAAAATAAAATTAAAACCCCAAATTTGACCGAACATCCATCTCCCTTTCGCAACCAGAACCTCCACCAACCAACCCCCATCCAGCAAACAAAAACGAATCCTGGCCCCCTCCCAGTATCTGCTCTTTTGTCCCAACCTCCTCATCTCCATCCTTTTACCCATGTGATGTGATTCCTAGTTCCCATTCCAAAACAGCATTTCCCAATCCCCATTCTACCTTCCGATTCCGATTCCGATTCCCAAGTACAGCATCATGCTTCTCCTTCACGCCGACTTCCGCATCGCCGCCACCGCGGCCGCCTGCTACTTCTACCCCGCCATCCCCTCCTCCCCCCGCCACCGCCGCGACCTCGCCTTCGCTGCTTCTCGGCCAATCCTTCTTCCCTCAGTTTCAACGACCAAGATGATGACGTCATCGTCTTCTTATCATCGTCGACCGCCGTTCAAGGCCTCTATCGACGCCATCGAATCGAAAGAGATTAAGAACAAGCCGGCGATCTGCACCGCTGACGAGCTTCACTACGTGCCGGTGCCGGGAACCGAGTGGAGGCTCGCGCTCTGGCGATATCTTCCATCACCTGAGGTAATTGTTGGTCAAGATTTCGAATGGATTCTCTAGATGTTGTAATTTCTTGAATCTTGATGATGTGAGTTTTTTTGGGTAGGCGCCGAAAAGGAATCATCCGTTGATGCTGCTGTCAGGGGTGGGAACCAACGCGATTGGATATGATCTATCTCCTGCAGTGAGGATTTTTTTTGTTTTGTTTTGTTTTGTTTTGTTTTGTGGAAACTAGAATATTTTGGATGAATTACAAAGTTAGTGGCTTCTTGATAATTGATAGTGGTGGGTACTTGTTTCCTATGAAAATCATAGATATTCCCACTATAGTCTTTTAAATGGTCCCTTAACTTAGCTGAATTTGGGGGGTCTCACTCGTTGGTTACGGCAATGTCAAGCCTTCTTTAGTCCTTGATATACTTGGCTAAGAATGTGGTGCTCAATAAGGAAGAGTTGGCATAATTTCTATATCGACTTTGTCGGGAAATTGCAAATTGATTGGGTTTTGTGTGAACTTTTTTAGCAAGGTAGGACTGCCCAATTGCAAATTGATTGTGTTTTAGCATGAGCCTCTTTTATTTATCGAACAGATAAGACAATAATCCGACCAACAAAATACAAAGAGTCTAAGTACATGAAAGCCATCAAAAGAACCTCCAATAAACAAAGTTACAACAAATTAAGGAGAGTATAAAACATTTGCTCGAGAGTTGCCAACACTATCTTCTGCAATGCAATGATTGCCCTGCTATTGTGAGCCAACGTCTATTGAGTATAGTAGTAAGGATCTAACAATGTTGATAGTGGGTGAGAATTCTAGCTTAGCTCTCTTAGCAATATGAAGAATTCTTTGCCATAAGGAAAGAAAATTATGATATTGATCTAACAATATTTTTAAGTTAAAGACTTCTTCACTGGAAATATGTGACTTAGGTTACCAAATCTTTGCTATCATATACACATCCCAGTATAAGCGCAAACTGGATTTTACCCTCTTAACGTGCTAAAAAGTCCATTAAGACTTAATTTATTCAAATGTACATTTCACCATTTATATCTCTTACAAAATATCAATAGAATTTAGTAACTTCACATTTCATGAAAAGTTGAGAATCAGTTTTAGAGTGGTGCCCAGACAATACACAAGTTTGACTTATCACTATGCAGTTTCAGAGATATGATCCCCTTCTTTAAGACCTTTACATAAAGAACTTCCTACCTTTAACACCACTGTTCACCATAGAGTAAGAAGTGCGCGCATGAAGATTACTCACAATTCGAGACACTTAACTATGGCCAAACTTCGTAAGTGCCTAACTAACATGATCTGTTCTAAAACGTAAAAAGACCAATTAACTCTGTTATAGGCTTTCTCAAAGTCTAACTTAAAGCATAATGCCTTCAACCTTATGAAAGAATAGTATAGAGATAGAAAAATATACTTTATTGGATGATTATAACTGAATACACTTCCTCCTATATATAGGAGTGTACAAAGACTAATCTGAGTTTATTCAGATGTAGGACTAAACATAAGACTACTTTAACACTTTTCTCAAGCTGGTGCATAGATATTTTCATAGCCAAACTTACTCAAGAAAGTTCGAAAAAGCTTAGGAGGTAGTGCTTTAGTTAGGATATCAGCAAATTGTTCACCGGATCGGACATATGAAAAAGAAATCACCTTCGCTCATTCATCTCGAACGAGGTGACAATCAACTTTGATATGTTTTGTGTGCTTATGAAACACCAGATTTTTAGAAATATGCATAGCAGCCTTATTGTCACAGTAGAGAGAACTGGAGATAATAATGAGATTGCCAAGTTTCGAAGAAGAGATTTGAGCCATAAAACTTTAGAAACCAAATGTCCAATGGCTCGGTATTCCGATTCTGCACTTGATTTGGCTACACGGGTTGTTTCTTTTTCAAGATACAAGATTTCCTCCAAAGAATACAAAATATCCACTAGTTGAACGCCTATCATCAACTGATCTTGCCTAGTCAGCATCAAAATATTTTTGTAAAGAAAGAGAATCACAGGCCTGAAGAGAAGTCCTTGTCCTGGGGCCTTTTTTAAGATAGCGAAGAATATGAACCACTGCTTCCCAATGAGTGATGGTTGGTGCATGCATGAACTGGCTGATTCAACTAACTGCAATTGCAAAATCTGGCCTAGTCACTGAGCGATATATGAGTTTGCCAACCAGCTTGCAATATCTTCATAGATCAGAAAACAATGCATTATTGGAGAAGTACAGCTTAATATTTGGATCCATAGGTGTCACTAGGGCGATATTCCAATATTTCTGTTTCAGTAAGAATATCAAAGACATACTTTCTTTGAGAAAGAAAGATATCATTCTTTGTGCGTGCAACCTCAATGCCAAGGAAATATCAAAGTGAATCATGATCCTTTGTTTAGAAGGTTTGAACTAACCGTTGCTTGATATCTACAATACCTTGCGAATCACTGCCTGTGATAATGATATCATCAACATAGATTAACAGAATAACAATGTCTTTGCTTTTTTTTTGTGTGAAGAGAAATGGTCTGTCTTACTTCTTGAGAACCCATAAGAGTACAACTTTACAAAAATTTTCAAACCAAGCTCGAGGTGACTGTTTAAGTCCATAAAGAAACTTTTTAAGCGAACATACAAGATTCTCATACTGTTGCTCAAAACCAGGAGGCTGCAACATATACACAACCTCATTCAAATTTCCATTAAGAAATATTTTCTTGACATCAAGCTGATAAAGAGGCCAAGAACAGTTTGATGCAAGAGATAAGTACACGAACATATGTGAGTTTTGCAATTGGAGAAAAAGTTTCTGCATAGTCGACTCCAAATTTTTGTGTATATCCTTTAGTGACAAGGCGAGGTTTGAGTCGAACAACTGTGCCATTAGGATCATGTTTAATAGGGAATACCCATTTACAACCAACTGTCTTACCACCCACAAGAAGACGAATAAACTGTCAAGTACTATTCTGCTGAAGAGCTTACATTTTCTTGTTCATGGCTGTTGTCCAACCAGGGTGCTTGAGTGCATCCTAAACATTGTTAGGAATAGAAATGAAATATTACCAACAGAAGTGGTTGACACTGGTTGAACAATAAAGGGTACCGCTTGGATGGTCGAGTTGGAACGAGCCTTTTGTCTTCTGACATAAAGTTATTGTTGGCAGTGGTGATGGTGGTGGTGATGGTGTTATTGTTGGCAGTGGTGGTGGTGGTTATGGTGGGAAATCAAGACTCAATAACAGCCCTTGGTAAATCAAAATTATATGAAGAAATATGTTCAAAAATGGGTTTGTGTTCAAAAAATAAAACATCCACTGAGGTAAAATGAAGGGCAATAGCAAAGAAAACCTTTTGAAAAACGCGAATACCTAAAAAATACACATTTAGTAGCACGCTGGTCAAGTTTATCAGTGCATGGGTGGAGAATCTGAACAAAACATGTGCAACAAAAAACATGAGGTGATATTGAAAATGGATGTTTTAGATGGAAATACCAATTTGAATTGGGATTGATTTTGAAGAATATGAGTAGACATTCGGTTAATAAGAAAATATGTAGTGAGAACTGCAAAACTCCAATAAAACTTGGGGATCTTCATTTCAAACATCAAAGAGCGAGCAATGCTAAGTAAATGTTGATTTTTGCGTTCTGCCACTCCATTTTGTTGAGGAGTGTAGGCACAAGAAGTTTGGTAATTATTCCATATTGAGAAAAAAATTATTGAAAATGAGAACTCATGTATTTCTTATCATTATCAGAACAAAAACATTTAAGAGTTGTGCCAGTTGTGTTTGTACATTGAAAAAAAATTCTTGAAAAACTTTAAATACTTCAGAACGATCTTTCAAAAGAAACAACTACATTATTCGATAGAAATCGTCAATAAACGAACAAAATAACGATAGTTATTAAACGTGGAAAAACCAATAGGGCCCCAAACATCAGAACGCACTAAATCAAACAAATGTTCACTACGTTTATTGATGCGTCATGAGTAGGAAACTCTATGATGTTCACCTAACTCACATGACTCACAAGATGCCTTAAAGGAAGGCTCACAACCTGAAACTAAGTGCTTGAGGGTCGTAGAGGAAGGATGTCCCAGTTGTCGGTGCACAATTCAGGATCAACAAAAGAATAAAAAGCCTAGAACGAAAAATTCAAGATATATAATCCATGTTGTTCACGACCGGTGCCAATCACCTTCTTCGTCGTAGTATCTCGAAACACATAATGAGAAGGAAAAAATGTCACTGAACAGTTTAAATCATTGCATAGTTTTGGAACTGATAAACCTATTAGGAAAGTTAGGAATATGCAAAACCAATTTAAGACGAAGGTCCGAAGAAAGAGATATCTCTCACCCCCTTCAATAGGAATATGTGAGCCATCAGCAATACACACATGATAATTTGAAAGCAGAGAATATGAAGAAAGCGATAAATAGGTCATGTATTCAGAAGCACCCTGAATCAATTATCCATTGATGGGAAGAAACATGATAAGCATTACCCTAGTGAACAGAGTTACCAGAAGGAGGGGACATGTTGCAGAAGTCTTGATACTCTTCAGTAGAAATGATAGATTGGGAGGAGGTTGATTCATCCGTATGGGCAGCAGTGGAAGGAGAAAGTTCCACAGTTGGAGGAGAGGATGTCACCATTGGAGCAGATCTAGATTAGATCTGAAGGAGAAGAGGAGTGTGAAGGAGAGATGGTGATTGGAGAGGAAATCAAACACTATCAAACATTACGGAACAACGCGCATCACGAGGCTTTTTTTGGGGGGGAGTAACGCAGCTGAAGCTTTTCGGGATATGGCCAGCAAGGAGTACGGGTTGAGTTGAAGGAGATGGGTTGATGGATGTTGGAGAGGGATCAGGATGTAGGGAGGCAGCACAGGGCAGCAAGAGTTGGGGATGAAGATGATGAGGTTGCAATGGGATTGATGGGTTTTGGAGTTGAAGATGATGGGTTGCAGTGGAGTTAGTGGTGGGGTATATGGAGGAGATGAGGCAGCTGTTGAAGGAGAAGGGGATTAGGGTTGATAGATGATTAGGTTTTGGAGGAGGAAGAGGAAGATAGGAGAAAGTGGGTTAGGGTTTTTCGAGGAGGAAGATGAACAGTTGCAACGTTTTTTTCCCTCCAGAAAAACCCTAATTTGTTTTTGTGAATTTTTTTTGTGTATACTTTCCTAGCCATGATACCATGTGAAAGAATAGTATGGAGAGAGAAAAAAAATACTTTATTGGATGATTATAACTGAATACAGCTTCCTCCTATATATATGAGAGTACAAGGCTCATTTTATTTCAGATGTTAGACTAAACTAAAGACTACTTTAACATTCCTAAAACAAGAATGATAACTTTTCTGACAACCATAACATCCTCAAAGTTTGATCTATTCTTGATAAAGCCAGAGTGAGTTACATTAGCAAAATCATTTACAACCTTAGCCAATTTTTTTATAAAGATTTTGAGGAGCATATTTTAATAGGTAAGTGATGAAACTGAAAAACTTTTGAAGCATGAGGGCTCCTTAGGAATAACAACTACATGTGCCTAATTAATTCTCCCAAAAGGACACCTACCCTGATCTAATGATCAAAAGCCACAAAATCTTTAAGTTATCTCCCAAAGATCTGAAAGAAAAAAGATGGAAAACCATCATGCCCTGAAGTACGGACGAAGGTAGGTCATAGACAACTTCCTTGATTTTCTTTAGCAACATTTAAATTGAACATTTCTTTCTCGCAATAGGGCAAAAAAATTTCAATTAACAAAGCATGAGGTAGAACTTGAATCACCCATTAAATATTTATAAAATGAAAAGAACTTATTATGAAGAATGCCCTCATTCTTAATAGAATATCTTAAACCCCCAAATAAAAGATCCTATTGAACCTCAACCTATGAGAAGTAGTATTGTAGAAGAACCTAATATTACCATCACCCTTAATTAACCATTTAGTTAGATCTTTGAAACCACTTTAATTTCTTCATTCTCAGAATTTTAAAATATTTAGTTTATTTATTCATTTTTTAAATAAAATTATGTTCACCTACAGATAAGGAACAAAAATCTTCTCAACAGTCAAGCAATCGATTCAGTGAAATTCATTGGGAGAAACCTATTATAAGTCCTGAAACCATGTCCTGTTTAACATGTACCCTCTTATAGTGGGTTGATGTTTAAAAGTAAAATCTCGATTAATTGTGCATTTGAAGCTGGTATAGATCTTCATGTAATCAACTTCTTACTTAACCTGCGTAATTTGTTATATAAAAGGGTAAAGCCATACTGCTGGGATGTTTCAACATTTGTGATAGAACTTGGTATCAGCACAAACCAAATTTGATTACTAAGGAAAATGAGCTAATCTTAGTGGATTCATGTACTCGAATAAGCATAAGCAAAGTTTACTCCTGTATCTTTAGATAAAAGAGAACATCAAAGCTTGTTGGGTTGTTTCCATTCCCGTCTCTCATAGATTCTAATTTGCATATCCATCCTCTACATTACATGGCTCGCTTATACAATCCTTCAATTAAGTTTTTGTTATTGTACTTTGTAGATTCTAAAGAGACGATTTTTTATTTGTGTGTGTGTGGGGGGGGGGGGTGTTGAATGGGGTTTTAAAAAAAGTATGACTTAAATTAAATTGAAATAAAAATAAAAGTGCAAGAATGAGTTTAGAGAAATATCACCACAATGAACACAACGATTTCTAGTGGTTCAACATCCCTTGCCTGCATCCATTACCTAAGGGCTTCCTGCTGTAGGGTTTCCCAATCCACTAAAGCACTTATCTCTACTAGGCTGAAGCAAAAACCCTTTTACACCCAATCTCTTTCGCTAATTGGATCAACTCTCAATACAAAAATATTATTGATATATTCAACAAGAAACACACAACTCACAAAAGAAAAAGAAGATTACAATGGAGCTCTAGAAAATGACTCTTTAATGTTTTAAAAAAATTGTATGTTTTCTCAAAGCTAACAAAAGTTTTTGTTTTCACAACATAAGATTGATGAGGTATTTTTGGAGTAGGCAGTATTATAACACCCAAGAAGAACAACCTATGAACAAAATCCGTGGGCCTTGCGGTCTAAAACCTTGAGATTTTACGCCCTGGGCAAAAGTCCTTGGGCATAGACCCATATTCTTGTAGTGGGATAATACTAGTTGCCGGTTTCATTTTCACATTGATGTCACGAACAAGGATGTAAACCCTCACAAAGCAATTAATGATTGTGGGGTGGTCTTCGAGGGGTTCATTTGGGTTGTCCAAGAGGGTTCTGAATGAGACCCAAAGTAGAAGGAAACATTTTAAAAAGGATGTAAGTAGAGAATATTTATAGGTTGAATATCAGAAAACCCCCTAACATTATTTTTCACTCACTTTACCCCCTCCGTTGTTAAAATTTGAATTTTCTATTAAGTGCCTTTATGAAAATACCTTTTTGTCCCTCCTATTTGAAAACTGAAACCCAAAAACCCAATAATGGCAACGATAATCTCCGGTGATCTAACAAGGAGGGGCCCACGTTTCTTTTGATTGCGCTTAAAGATTGAATCATCTCCCAAATTCTGGATTGAGGTAACTTCTTTAAACTATGGTTTCTAAATTTGGGGAAAATTTCCAAATTTTCCCCAAATCAATATTGTTGGGTTTCAGTGTTTAATTGATTATAGGAAGATGAAAACAATGAAGCATGTTTAGTTCTAAGAATTATGTATGGCTGAATATTATAAACTAGGGTTTATAAATGTGGGGAAAAATTCCATCACTTTTTTCAATTAAAATTTAGTGTTTTCCATACTTTTATTATGTGGCCAAAAACAGTCCGAAGAATGAAAGAAAGCAACAAAGTTTTATAAAATAAGAGAAAGGGGAAAAAAGTAATTTCATAAATGGCACTTAACAGAAAATTCAAGTTAACGGTGGAGGGGGTAAAGTGAGTGAAAAAATAATGTTAGGGGATTTCTTGATTTAAAATGGAAAATGTCAGGGGGTTTCTTAATTTCCCCCCTATTTATGGATATGAAAATTAAAATATCTTCTCAAAATAAGTTTCCTTTAAAGATTAAAGACTTATTCATTACATAATAATCCTACAAACAATAACATCTAAAAATAAGATTGTACTTGTCATGATCTTTATTATAGGCTTGATATCTTTGGTCTTGACTTGGACTAGCTTCTTTCGTATGCTGAGTTCATTTGTTTGTTTGTGAAGCTTTCCATGGATCCATCCTACCTACAGTTAATATGACATTTGACGCATAGTCCATACATTCTCATTTGTAGGGCTATAAACTATATGATAATAAAACCTGCGCACTCATGTAGTATGTTAGCACTTTATGTTGTATGTGTTCAAGCATAAAAAACAAGTGGGCTCAACATACTCTAGTTGGACTCACACCAGGTATAGCTTTAGGAATTATCCTTGATTATTCATGAATTGTAGGGTATGAAATTGATAGTTAAACGTAAATAAGAATTAAGAGGAGAGTAAAACTATTTAACGAGGCAATGCAAGAGGAATAATGAGGAGGATATACTGGATGTTAAAGAAAATTATGGTAGAGTTAGGCTAATAAGCTGGCGTTTGAGAGGAAGATGAGGAAGAGTTGGGGTTGTTTAGGATTTTAAAGAGATACGGGTTAGAAGAGTTGGGGTTGTTTAGGATTTTAAAGAGATGCGGGTTAGTGATCTATCCGGTAACATGGGTAGAGACGATGACATTAAAAAAACACACTCAGTCAGGTTAAGAAAATGGAATATTCCTTGTTTGGCTGGAGAGAAAAATAGAGGGCTACTTGTAAGCTGACCAAACACTTAGGGATAGATATGCAAATCAAGGCTCAAATTCTCGGTATCACATTGCCAAAATTTTTGATATCCGGATCGGTGTCCGCCGAATCGGCAGTATTGGATTGGTGTATCAAATTTTTGGTATGGGTTGTTTCTTTAATTAAAAAATCATATTTAAATATCTTATTTTAATTATTTTTAAAAATTAATTAACCTATTAAATATTTTTTTTACGAATTTGATATATAACTAAAATGATTGCACTTGTTAGGGATGGATAATATGTATTATTATAACCTAAGGAGGTGCAAAGTCGACCCCACCCAAATGTGTGTCAACCAACTTGCATGTACACTATACAGGATGTGTGTAAAACCACCTCATTTCATGTAGCGTGCTATCTTGCAAATGTATAAAGAAATGAATAGATGTCTTGCATTGAAAACTTGTAATAACAACTATCTTGCATCATAAGGTTTAGTTAAGTTTCTAATTTTTTTTCTCTCAATTTATTCCTTGTTTCCTCCCTTTTCTTTTCTTTTCCCCGATCTCAAATTTGCTGAATCAGTCATCTCAGACTGAATGACTAGATCTGTATCACATCTCGGCCGATTCTGCTCTTTGAATCGCTGATCCTGGTATTTTTGGAGGATCGGATTGCCCCTCTCCAAAACCGATTTGAATTGGCTAGATCATCAGGATCGGTCGATCCTTTAAACTATGATGCAAATACAGTACTTGGGGGTTTAATATGCAAATAAGTTACTTGTCAGAGACGAAAAAAAACCACAGTTAGGTTTTCGGCATACCTTTTAGTCATCAAGTTTTTGCCTTTGAGCGTCGAGTCAAACTTATCCTAGGGCCTTTTGAAAATACATTGCATGATATATCGTCTGCATTGTCCATTCCTACTTGACTACAGAAACTGCTCCTGAAACCAATGAATAGTGAATGCCAATGCTCCTTTATCAAATTGATTATGTCATAGGTTTCTAAATACACTATAATCACTGGAATAAGGCCCATAGTTCGTCTTGAATGTGTTAAGCAAAGATGATCTCTGAATAAATGTACTGGATTCGCCCACTGTGGCAATTGTTGTATCATGCTTAGATAAAGAAAATCTGAATACTGCTGCGAGAGATCTTTAGTGAAGGCTTTGGGTTTAGAGGTCAGATTATGCCTTTCGTCGTGACTAGGGCATTCACAACTGGCAGAAAAAAATTGTTATTTCGTTAAAATAAATGCTTAAATATAGATGGTTTCGACAATCAACATCTGTAATCTCTGGTGAACATGGATCCTCAAATTTTCACAAAAATGATTGCAATGTACAACTCTACTTTAACAATGTCTTGGTGTAAAATTTTATTTTGTTGTAATTTTGTTAATATTCACTTCTAAGAGACTCCTCCAGGATTAGTGATCATCTGGAATTAAAGTTTTGGAGTAATAGGTGAAAGTTCCAGAGAAATGTGTAGCTTTTCTGACATATGAGTATATGACTATTTATATTTTCCCTTGAATACTAGAAGCCATCTGTGCATGTACTTGTGAAGAATGTGAGCTGATGATCTGATCCCTTCGTTTCTAACACCCTAGAACCCCATTTACAGCTTGAGCTCAAGGGACTTGCGAGAAAATGTAGGCATTATAATATACTCTCGATGGAAAAGATAGACACTGGGGCACTTTTGCTTTTATGGTTTTTATGTGAGTTTAAGGAGAATTACTGCATGATTCACACTTATTCCTGACATCTTTTAATGCAATGACTTTTTGCAAATTTTGAAGTGATGATCCCTTCCCCCCCCCCCCCCCCCCCCCCCCCCCCCCCCCCCCCCCCACCACCACCACCACCACCACCATTTCGCAAGCATTTCCCTGATTTGTCTGACAATTTATGAAGTATTTATTTTTTATTTGCATGTGGAACAAAATTCTTTATAAAGAAAAGCGTTTGAACTTCTCTTTCACCTTCCTCATTACTGTGTGTATAATCTTGTACAGGTATCTTTTGCTCGCCACATGTCTAGCCAAGGATTTGATACATGGGTTGTTGAAGTTAGAGGTGCTGGTCTAAGTATGCGTACAGTTGACTCCAAGGCGGTTGAACTTTCTACTGATAAGCCTGATTTAGATTTTATTGGTAAGGATAACTTTAGTAGTGTATTGTCTGGGCAACAGTCAGTTGTGAGCAGTGCTATCCCACCAAATACTAAAATTACTACTACAAATGGGAACAAGAAGGAGATGGTTCCTTTGGATGAATCCCTAATAGTAATGAAGTTAAGTGCCACTTTTTTGCGTTTGACTGAAAGGCTTTCAGGCTATCTAAATGAAGGTCAATTGAAGGCTGTCTCTACTAAATTTTTTGATAGAATTTCAAAACTGCTTGAAGATGCTCGATTATCTGAAAGGTTTGATGAGATTAGAGCAAACATTTTACGTTTAGTAGAAGCAAGGCAAAATTCTGCTGCTGCTGGCCAGTTACGAGAATTGAGCCAGCTGCTTGTTAATGTAATTGAGGAAGGTCAGCGATCTGTTTCCCCACAACTATTTGACTTGCAAGAGCGCCTCTCTGCTACCATAGAAGATTTTCAGAACCAGCTTGATCTCATTGTTATTTATGATTGGGACTTTGATAACTACTTGGAGGAGGATGTACCTGCTGCGGTGAGGTGACAAATCCTCTTGCTAGTTTCTATTAGTTTTTTAAAATGAATTTTTCATGTCTTTAAGTTAAATTACATCCCTGTCTTGGAAGAATTTATTAATTATACCTGGCTTCATTTCAATCTCTAGATGGAATACATAAGGCAGCATAGCATGTCCTCAGATGGAAAATTACTTGCAATTGGTCATTCAATGGGGGGGATCTTATTATATGCATTGCTTTCAAGATGCAGTAAGTGTTATTATTTTTTATTTATTCAACTTTCTCTATCCATTCAAGTATGATCTTTAAAGTTCTTTTGGACTTCCACATTCAATTACAAGTTGTTTTGGCACGCTTTCATGTAATCTCTTGTCACCCTCATTTCCTTCTATAGTTTCTGTCTGCTTTTTATATTTTAGGAGTTCTAATATCACAGACTCAATGATGCGCGTTGTTGAATCTATGTGCAATTAGTTTCTGCACTATATGGTGTAACAGATGCTCAATATGTTAGTAAAGGACAACTTGGGTCTTTATTGGCATACTTGAAATAGTTATGAAACACAAAATTGGGTCTTTATAGGCAAACTTGAAATAGATATGAAACACAAAATCGGTCCTAGCCTACTAGGTTGCATCAAAACTTCAAAATGGGTCCCATGTCTGTTTTGGACAAATATCAAACAGCCACACATGGCCGACATACCTAATCTTTCTCTATATTAGAGTATGAATGGAGTGGCCTATCTGATACACGTCCTTGATTGTTGTTGAGAGGGTGATAGATGATAGAGATGTATGAGAGGGCACACAAGAATGCAATGGTAGGTGCTTAGGAAATGAGAGAGGTGTGAGAGAGGCATCTTGGAATTAGCAGTTGCTGATTATTTAAGGTAGAGGTGATTTTTTTATATTAATCCAACATCCAAAAGTGTATGTGGCATTATAGTTTCATGGTTAATTAATTATATAATCTTGATTTGACTGTGGACCATTAGTTTCATTGGAACCCTATTCTTCATTACGGTTTGGCTTTATTTCTTTTTTCTAGTCTCATTGT